>CM071948.1:18497382-19007382 GCA_036784905.1 Acrossocheilus fasciatus
AGCGCTGTCAACACTGTGCAGCCGCAGAAAGGTACAGTAGAAGTAAATCCAATTCTCTAGGCTAGAGAGTAACTGTGACGCAGTTGTATTTAGCTTGTGTAAGTTTCTCTACAAGGCTGTGCTAATAGAGGTATTAGCAAGCTGGCATGTAAATACTTACTTGTATGGCTGTGTTTATTTCAGTCACTATGAATTTTAATGTTGATGAACATGCTTGTCTTTTTCCACAGAGTTGATCAAGAGTAGGGAACTAGAAAAGGATGAACTGAGACCCCTGTATATGGACTTTCAGGCCACCACACCCATGGTACCCATCTGCTGTAGTCATCCTAATTATGCTCCTGCCATGTAGATAAAGTAACTAATCAGACTCATAAATGTAGTGCATGAGAACATTTCTGGGATGTTTACATGCTATTATTGAAAAATGTTCCAGGACCCAAGGGTTTTGGATGCCATGCTTCCCTATCAAGTCAATTACTACGGGAACCCACATTCCAGGACTCACGCTTACGGATGGGAGAGCGAGACCGCAATGGAAAAAGCGAGAAAAGTAAGTCTTTATACTTCCTTGCATGTTTTTATAAGAGAAGCAAGAACATTCTCTGGATTATTAGCATTCTCAAATAAGCTGAGAGTTGTATGTATGAATACTGAACCATAATATTTTGATTAAGCCAAAAATGCACTGTTTATGGTAGCAAAAATGTTTATTTCCTCTTCAGCAAGTTGCAGATCTTATTAGTGCTGACCCAAGGGAGATTGTGTTCACAAGTGGTGCGACTGAGTCCAACAATATGTCAATCAAAGTAAGTATGTCATTATTGTGAGGTAAGATTAGGATTAGGAGAAAGTGGGACGCAAGGACACAAATGACTTGGCATATTCTAAAATAAACGAATATGTAAAGTTTATATAGTATGTGCTGTAAGTAACTAAATATTTCTTGGTTGTTTTATGTCTTGTCTTTTTTGTTCTTTTTTTTTTTTCTTTTTAAAGGGTGTGGCTCGGTTTTATAAGGCTAAAAAAAACCACATCATCACCACCCAAACTGAGCACAAGTGTGTGCTAGACTCCTGCCGAATTCTGGAGGCAGAGGGTTTTGATGTAACATATTTACCTGTGAAAAATAATGGACTGATTGATTTGAAGGTAAGCTTTCTTAAAGGGAAAACATCCAATTTTCGAGTGAATATTCACTCACACACACACACACACACACACACACACACACAGATTTAATTGATTTCTTTCCTAAACTGCATTGATTGCTCTAAAATATGAAACACCAGTGTTTAAGGATTTTAGGAAACAGAAGAGGACACATGCTTATTTGATTACTGTTTTATTTCCTATTTGATTTTATGTACAGTGTTGGGGATAATGCATTACTTTTTAATTAAGAAGGAAATATCTGAGTTACATTTTCAAATAAGGAACTCTAGTTACTTTGTTTCCCATGTATTGACTGACAGCTCTCCTGTTGCCATGTTGAGAGAAATAGTGAGTAAGTGCAGAGGCATTGTGTGTGAAGGTTATTATCATAAACGAAAACTAAAACTATTGGTCAAAAAACTGAAATAAAATTACAATTTCTAAATAACTGAAAAACTAAAACGAAACGAAATTAACAACAGTAACTGAAAAACTAACGAAAATAAAATTAGAAAAAATAAATAATCGTGTTCGGGATTTAATAAACTCTCATTCTGTGCCAGAAAATCGGATCTGTGGTTGTTTAGGGAAATAGATGGCGCTTCATGCACGTGAGCTGCGTCCTACTGTATAATCACAGAGAATGCGTTTTTTGCGTTTAAAAACAAGACGCGGGCTATGAAATGGGAAATAACTATAAATAATAATAATGCACACCTTACAGCGCACGAACGTTTCAAAGCGTGCTTGGCGTGAGAGAACAACATGAGAGTGAGTTGACAGACACAGAATTAAAAGTTTTGGATGAGCTGGTTTTAGTGAATAGTGATTCTGTCACGCTTTGCGATTACTATGGTAACGTCCGCCTCGAGTCCATGACACGAGCACCGCCTTGACTGTATAAAATGTATCCAAAATGAGAGAAAGCGATTGCCGCGCTGTTTTCACCGCTGGCCGTGTTGTGTAGAAGGGGCTTTAGAACTGGGATTGATTGCGTTGCTCATCTGAAGCGCGTGCGTGGCTGCGCGCTGGAGCGGCTCGTCAAAGTAAAATGCAAACATCGTTTAAATCACCATATCGGTTTATTTATTTTTGAGTAGTATGAGGTTTCAAACCATTTTAGATAGTTTCTTCTTATTGTGTATGTGCAAAAAAATCCAACAAATTAATGCATTGAAAACACAAATAGACAAAAATAAAGATTACAGTTTCAGTAACGATTGCAAAGAACAAGCCTGCGTCCCAATGTGCACACTGTCCATGCTAAATTCTATCTGATATTAGTCATTTTTAATACTATTTAGGGCAGATAGGGTGGATAGTATGCACATTGGGATGCAGTGCATGTTTCCTGAAATCCAGCACTGGAGGGCCATTGTCCTGCAGAATTTAGCTCCAACCCTGATACAAAAAAACTGCCTGATGCTGTCCAGTAACTCTGAAAACCTTGATTAGCTTGTTGTTTGTAAACTATTGACACATTAAACAAGATTACATCTTTAATATGAATGAATATGAATTAATACATTGTATACATATAAGTTGCATATTTTTTTTTTTTTTTAATTGTAAAGAATTATTTTATTTTCATTATTAAGAGGTTTGCACGAGTTAACTGTAAACTGCAAACATTCAACTTTGCTCAAATTAAATGTCTTGTTTGGTCTACACTCAAAGTGTTCTATTAACTCTGCTAAACTATAATTACTAAAACTAAAACTGAAACTAAAATATATAAAAACTAAATAGAAATGTTCACAAAATAAAAACTAAACTAAAACTACCATTAATGAAACTAACTAAAACTAAACTGAAATTTTAGGAAATTTGAAAATGATATTAAAATAAAACTAATTTAAAAATTCAAAACTATAATATCCTTGCTGTGAACATGTTCATATTTAGTCTAGAACTACACTAAGATCATGTATTTACTCATCTCACCTGCACAAATACAGATTCAGTATTCCTTAAAATGAATAAAAACACTCAAATGCAAACTGTCATTTATGTATTTAATCTTATTTTATTAACTAATATCTTTGTCACTGATTTTCAATGATCTAATTCAACCATACTATGCGAAAATGACACATTTGTGTTTCATTTTTGTTTTTTGCTGAATAGTGTTGAACTTTCTCCTCCTGAGTCATATTCTTCATGTAATTTGTTTGAGCTGCGCCCAGTACTGTACAGACATCAATTTATATTTCCTTCAGCCTGAGGCGTATTCATTTTACTTTTGGTGTGAAAGGGCTTTTGCATTTGTAAAATTTAACTTTTTATATTAAAAACAAATAAGCAAGCCCTGCCCAGATTTAAAAAGTAACATAACGCATTACTTTCCATAAAAAGACAATACTGTAATGCATTACTTTTAAAAGTAACTTTCCCCAACACTGTTTATGTATATGCTTTTTTTTTTGTTTTTTTTTTTTTTAAGATGAACTGTTTTTTCCAAGGCAGTGTTTCTTGTCATAGCTATGCAAAGATTTGATTTCAAAAACAGTATCATAGCTATTAAACTATATCTTGTTATGATTTTGAAATGGTATTTAACCACAGAACGATCTCAAAGTAAAAAGAGGTGCTAAAGTCTGATTTTGTGGAGGATGTGCTTTAAAATTGAATTTTTATAATCTTAAATCTAGTGATGAAGGATTTTGAAAGTCTTGACCGTAATCAGTGTTTAGTACTTCTGTAAGGTTAACCCTACTTTGTTTAAATGTTTGAAAAATAATATTGAGAAATTTAGAAAAGTCACCAAAATAAGTTGCCATATTTATTACAGGTTAAATAGGGTAATCTGTAACTTATTACATTTCTAAAGTAACCTTCCCAACACTGATTGCAATCCTGTTGGTGGCTGATTTTGGCACAGGAAGAAAAAAAGTACACATGAAATTCACCTTTATAAAAAAAATTTTTTTTTGGGGGGGGGGTTTCATATTTCATATATGTATCTTTTTTTTTCTTATATTTTGCATTCTCAGCTATTACAGGAAACGATCCGTCCAGATACCAGTTTGGTGTCCATAATGACTATCAACAATGAGATTGGTGTCAAACAGCCAATCAAAGAAATAGGTAACACTTTTTTATTAATATAATGCTCTAAACATATACCTGTCAATCTTCATGTCTTCTGTATCAACAATGTTTTTGATTACAGGTCATCTATGTAGGTCCAAAAATGTGTTCTTCCACACTGATGCTGCTCAGGCTGTTGGAAAGATCCCCATTAATGTGTCTGACTGGAAAGTGGATCTGATGTCCATCAGCGGCCATAAGATCTATGGGCCCAAAGGTAGAGTATTGTACATTTAAACGCACAACAGTTACATTATCCAAAATATATTAATCAGTGGTTGTGTTTATTAGGAGTTGGGGCTTTGTACGTGAGAAGGAGACCCAGGGTTCGTATTGAGCCTTTACAGAACGGAGGGGGACAGGAAAGGGGTCTACGTTCAGGGACCGTGCCCACACCTCTAGTCGTAGGCCTCGGAGCCGCCTGTGAGATCGCCCAGCAAGAGTTAGAGGTAGAGACTTCAGAGTTAGAGTTAAACTTTCTACAGCCAGTCTAAGTTTGCTTATATGTGGGTTTCATTTCCTGGTTTTTTTTTCAGTATGATCACATGCGTGTGACTCTGCTTGCAAATCGCCTTGTGCAGAAGATCATGTCAGAGATTCCTGATGTTGTGATGAATGGAGACCCAGATCAGAGGTACCCAGGTAAGATTCGACTTTCTAATTGTCTCTTTTTCTTAAAGGTTCCAAGTTGACTTGAGTTTGTAATCTAACAACACTTTCCTCCTGCAGGATGTGTTAATTTATCATTTTCCTATGTTGAGGGGGAGAGTCTGTTGATGGCGTTAAAAGATGTTGCGCTTTCATCTGGAAGGTCAGTAGTTCAAAAATTTCAGACCAGGGTTTACAATTTTTGAGTACATAAAACATGGAGAAAGACTACAACTATCCTACTGATATTTGTACATTACATTTAATACAATTTACATTACAAAGCTGGTATATATACATACATGCATACAGTACATACATACAATATAAAAAGGAATGACAAAATTACTACAAATGAAAGCTGATTCAAAATAATAATGGTACATGAATAATACTGAAGTAACATTGTTCTTGTTGCAGCGCCTGCACATCTGCTTCCTTAGAGCCCTCGTATGTCCTTAGAGCAATAGGGGCAGATGAGGATTTGGCACACTCATCTATTCGGTTCGTGGTTTTTATATAATATCAGCGCAAATGTTGTTGTTTTTTTCCCCAGGTCATGCTCAACATGCCTTGTTTCTCTCTCTCTCTGTGTGCTTTTGTTACGTAATCTGTACTCATACTTTATCTTAAGTCTTAAGCCCCGATCACACCAAGAACAATAACTATAAAGATAACAATATTAGCGTCCACACCAGCGGATGATATCGTCTGTATATTCTAAGCAAACACGCATCTGTGGCTTTAAATTCTCGAGCTCATGATAGCAGGATGGTTTCTGATTGGGTATCAATGTTTGTATCGTTCATCAGCTGGAAAAAAATCGTTCTGAAAGTGATTCCAACGATATCATTTCTCTGTGCCTTTATCATTATAGCTGTGGTGTGAACTCTGCTGTTCTTTGATATTGAAAATGATTTTTAGAACTAAATCTTTATCATTATCTTTGTGGTTATCTTCCTTGGTGTGAATGGGGCTTTAATACAAACATTTCCTGCTTGAACTATGACCTCACAAACTGTAATGAGGGGATCTGATGCACATGACCAAATTTTTTTTTTTTTTTTTTTTTTAAATAAGGTTTGGAATTGGCAGATTTACCACAGAGGACGAAGTGGACTATACAGTGGAGAAGTGTATTCATCAGGTCAAGCGGCTGAGGGAGATGAGGTAAGCTGATCATGCTTGATTTGTCTGATTAAAATAGTTCATTTAGATACTGTTATGTTATGTTTTATTTGAATCCCTGTGAAAAATTAGGACTGTTCATGATTTTTGTTTTTTGTTTTTTTTGTGTCTGTCTTTGTCTCTTAGTCCGTTATGGGAAATGGTCCAGGAAGGCATTGACCTTAAAAGCATCAAATGGACCCAGCACTGAGTTGTTCTGAACTGGAGTATGAAGCCCTGCTGTGGTTGTGAATACTCGTTCTATAAAGCTTGATTAGGCTGCCATACCTCCTTAGACCTTATTCTCCCAAAAAAAACACGCACAATGTATTTTCTCAATTTTGGAGAATTGAACTTGTCTATGTGAAGACTATTTTAAAGTGCATTTGTATGAATTGCAGGGTTTACAGAGATGTGCTTTTTGTCAATTCTATCACTTTTTCTCAAACCAGCTTTCACTTCAGTTTGTTTGATATTATTTTATAGTATATTCACAGTTGCTCTGTTGAAATCACTGAAAATATAACCACAAAAGATATGTTACTATAAACATGCACTGAATGTTGTCCTGTGTATGTTTGAGCACATTATACTGCAAAATGTTTTAGGAGTCTATCATATTGTCTGTTGTCCTAGTTCTAAGACCAGCAAAATTAATTTCAGTGATATCTTATTAGCATTGTGTTAGGCGAGTCAGATGGTAATTCATAATTACAGTTTAGGGGTAATGTTTTTCATTTAAAAAAAAGGACAACACCAGCTTGAAACATTACATGTTTGGGCACAGGATTGATAAAAGGTGTCATGGTATTCACTTGCCTATTAGAAAAGTGTTGTGTAAGAACTTCATGCTTGTGTTCCAGTATGAGCTTGCATGACTTTCATGATTGCAGTTCACAGATTCTGTAGGCTCTGTTGTTGTAAAGTCATTGTTTTATTCCAGTATGTGTTATACCAATAAACATCCACACCAATAGTTTTGTCCTTTTCTGCTATATAATAAATGAACAAATACAAATGAATAAAATAAATTACATTTATTAGCAATTATGCTGTATATTTTGGTTGAAACTGTGATTTAAAAAAAGAATCAACCTTTGATCAGTAAGGATACATGAATAAAAAGTGAGACATATTACAAAAGATTTGTTTGAAATAATGATTCTTTTGAACTTTATTTTAATCAAAGAATACTTGAATAATTTTATACTACAATGGATAATTTTTTTTTTAATTTCAGCAAATCTGAAGGAATTTCTGAACAAAGCTGTATTTCGTTTTTGTTTGTTTTTGAGAACACTTTCCTCCAGTCCAGCAGACAGCAGTAACGCATAACCGACCGATGACATACTAATGTCACATAGCCTACTATTTAAAAACAAAACAAACGAAAGCATCTAGTCCAGCGACTTTCTTTCAAAATGGCAAGTACATTTCAGCACTTAATCTTGATTGTGTTTCTATAATTCAAAGTACGTGTTTGTTAGCACATTATTGTCTCAGTTAAGGTTTTTGTAGGCTGACTTCAGCAAGCCGTTGCCATCATAGATATGGTACTTATAGTCCAGGTGATGTGTGCAAAATTTGTGGTTATATGTTCACGTTTTCATAAAAGGTTAGTGCCCTGAACATTTTCAGAAATGAAGCCATCGCAAAAACACCTCGTGGTTGCCATGGCGACCATTTTACTTTCCGCCATAACCAAATTATGTATTTTATATCATATCTCCTGAACCAAACAGAAAAGGTGATGTCTACCCCTATGTTTTGATGGCCAGGGATTACAATGATACCATATACACCAACATAAACTGTTCAGGTGAAGAGTTAATGGTGAAATCATCAATGTGAGAAGGAAATAACAGTATCTGAGCATCACAGTATCACAGCATTTACAAAAGTCCATATTATGGCTATACATTTTTTTCTTTCTTTGATAATTAACTAATATTTTATTCAATAGTACAATAGTAGAAACAACAGATACTGACCTTCCTGCTGGAGATCCTACAATCTACAAGACGTTCCTGAGGAATGCTATTCCTTTGTTATTCTAATGGTATGGACCATTTGGTTCACAGCTTTATAGACACAGATTATTTCTTTCGCAGAATGACCAACTGAACTTTAACCAATCAGGTTTTAGCAGCGGCTGTTCAACTGAGACTGCTTTGCTGTCGGTCACTGCATCCCTGCAGATGGCAAAAGCTGATTCCAAATCATTAGTTATTATTCTGCTGGATCTATCTGCCACTTTTGACTCTGTGAATCATCAGGTTCTCCTGTCTACCATCACCGGATCTGCTCTCCACTGGTTTGAGTATTATCTCACAGGTAGGTCTTTCAGGGTTTCCTAGGGAGGAGATGTATCCAAAGAACATCAACTGGTCACAGGGTTTCCTCGGGGATCAGTTCTTGGACCCCACCTCTTCACCATATACACTATATCACTGGGACCCATTATACCAGCACATGGTTTCTCCTACCAAATTTTACCATTGATGACACACAGCTCTATCAATCATTTCAACCAGACAATCCAGTAGTAGCTGCATGGATCTCAGGCTGCCTGGCAAACATCTCGGCATGGGTGAAGGAACATCACCTGGCAAAGACTGAGCTTCTCGTTTTCCCTGCCAATCCGACTCTAAAGCATGATTTCATCATCCTAGGTTCATCCAAAATTATTCTTTGGTGACCAGCTGACCTTCAAGGACCATATTGTAAAGACAGCTTGATCTTGCAGGTTTGCACTGCACAACATCAGGAGGATCAGGCCCTTCCAAACAGAGCATTCTTCACAACTTCTTGCCCAGGCCCTTGTCATTTCGCCATTAACTCTTCACGTGAACAGTTTATGTTGCTGTTTATGGTATCATTGTAATCCTTGACCATCAAAACATAAGGGTACACATCACATTTTCTGTGTTATCATGTTTGGTTCAGGAGATATGACATAAAATACATAATTTGTTTATGGTGGAACGTAAAATGGCCACGCGGTGTTTTTGCGATGGCTCTATTTCTGAAAATGTTCAGGGCTGCAAACTATACAAGTGTACCAAAGACTATAAGAGACTTTGAGTGTACCAAGTTTCATGCTTTTATGAAAAAGTGAACATTATTTTCACATATCACCTGGACTATTAGTAACCAGCAACTGCTCGAGTAAATATAATAAACAAAGCAAAAATATGTACATTTTCCCGCAGACATATTTAGGGATTTCACAGAGCTGCTGTTAGGCTGTAATATCCAAATGATATTAGATACTAAGCAATTTTGCCGCTTTAATGACTTGAGGGTTTATGTTGCAGAATGAGGCAGAGAAGGCGATCAAAAGGATTCAGGCTCAAAAAGGAGTGGAAGGAGTAATCGTGGTTAACACAGAAGGTGTCTGGCAAATGAGAAATGTTTCTAGTTATTATTATAGTTTGGTTGCAAACGATGTCATGTGCTTCTGTGCTTCAGTGGTAACTGGTCAGTTAAAGAGATCTTTGTTATTTCTGTGTGCTTTTTATTAGGCATCCCCATAGAAAGCAATCTAGACCACCAACATACACTTCACTATACCTATAATTTCCAACAGCTTCTCGCCAGAACTCAGAGAATGATGAAGGACCTTGACCCTCAGAATGAAGCCACTCTTCTGGATGTTCAAACAGAGAAAAATAATATTCTGATTTCCACAGGTAAAGAAAAGTACACTTATGTAATGCTAATTTTCATTAGGTTAGGTTGTGTTTTTCTCAACAATTAGCGGGTCTCAGTAAAGCTCCAAGTGAGACTGAGGAGTATTGTATCGGGCAGTGGAGGAACCTTCGAGTCAGAGGCTGAGAGCCACTGGGTTAGACAACCTCCAGGTTTCGGTTGACGGTGTTTGACTAATCATATTTGTCTTGAAATGATTTGATTCGTTTTTTGTAAAAGACTTACTTGAATGTCAGGTGTGTTTTTTTTTTTTTTTGCAGTTCAGTATACATCTAAAATGCTACTACAGCCAAATATACATTTGGTATTTATCTATATTATGATGATTATGATCATAAATTAGTAATGTATTTTATTGTGTTCTTTCCACAGCCAAGGACTATTTTATGATTGCCATTAAAAATTCTAGAGAAGGGCTCTGAATTCTTCATTTTCTTCATTATTTATTCTTCAGTATTTTTATTTATTTATTTATTTTTTGTTGTAGTTAATGGACAAAAGTGTTACATTCCATGTTCAAGGAAAGTTAAGTTTATATATAACACAGTTACGGTGAAGTAAGCTTCTGTTAAGCTTCCATTAATACAAATATTGAATGTATTTCTTTGCATATTCTAATAGTTTGCACTCTTTTGTAAGTACTCCATCTGTTCATCATCTGGAGGCATCAGCATTGCACTATAACATACTGTACCTGTTTATGTATGCACAAATAAAACAACAATGCATTTTCTTAATTATTTTGTGATTGCTTACATTTTTTTTTTTTTTTGTATTGATTTGAATATACAGGAAATACTAAACGGTTATATATTGTACACAAGAAAAACAGTAAAACAGTATTAGAGTTCTTCAGCTGATTTATTAGTTTATTTTTTAATAGTAGTCTATTTTCATTAGTTTATTAGTATATCTTGTAGCCTCTCCTAGAGTTTGACATCAAAAACAACAGCATGTTGTGTCAGTTAGATCATTTCTTTTTTATTGATGTGAAATTGTAGCAAAAATGGCAGTGCTTTAACAAGTTACTAGATGAATACGTTATAAATGACAATAGACACAGAACATGAATGATGAGATGATGAGGTTGTGAGATGTGACAGCATCCGGTTGAAAAAAAAAACAGATATGACTATAGATTTAAAATGTAAATGCTGTTTAGAAAAGCCAAAAGTAGCTATTATGAGCACTTCAAAGCCTTAATAAATCATTGGATAGCTTTAATATGGATCATAATATTGATCAAATTGGAGAAGAGGAGAGAATAAAAGCTGATCACACTTGTTCTGTTAAAAAACTGATTGGCATTGAACATTAACGTTCATAGACATTTTAATAATTCATTTATCTGTTGAGAGTGTGCATGACAGTATATAGTTGGATAGCTGAGCTCAAAAGACATAGATGTGAAAAACAAAAAGGCAGGACTAAACGTTGTCATTGTAATAGTAATGCCCTACTTCATTGTCTGACAAATGAAAATGAGACAGACGATTAGATGAATCATTTATTTCAGACAGTTTCACTTACAAATGGTCCGACAAATACAACACAAAGAGCAGAATGAGATTTAGAAAACCGCTTTAAACTCACAAACACACAATTGCAATTTACATCATACATAACTACAAAAAGGCATGACCAGAAGCTCTGTACATAAACTTTATACAGTTATCTATTTTCATATATACAATAAAAATGAACTATGTACAGCATTCCAGTCCCAGTCTTCCTAAGAGAGAAAAGTAGACGACACATCTAAAGATGTAGATTCACAATAAAAGGGCAGATCAGACCTTGTAAAAGTGCCAATTTGTCAGCCTTCAAATGGTTAACTACCCCACATACAGTAGTACACAGTCCATATGCTAACTAGTCCCCTTCATTTAGTTACTTTAAACAAGCTTTCTGAGCAAAGCTTTTCTCTTTGAGATGAACAGGTTACCAGCACCAGATATCACATCGTACAACTGACACATTATTCCAGGGGCAAAAAACTCGTTAGAACAATATTTAAGAACATCTTATGTAAGAAAATACAACTAATTTCAGACGTTCAGCAAGCGCCAATTTATTTTGTGCATACACACCATTTAAGTGCTGGTTTTTGAGTTTACCCTGATATCCAGCAGCTTTTTTATTTCCTGAAAATACATTATTCTAGCTAGTGCTTCATAGCCAAGAGAGCCATAACAGTGACATGCTACCATGTTTCCAACCTAGTAATAATTGGAGACGTGTCAAAAAATTATTCATTCCAGCTATATCCATCACCTGCCCAGACAGCTGTAAGCAGTAATCATGTGCACCATCTAAGTGAAACTACAATATAAAGATCGTTTTGAATAGCATTTTAATAGGAACAAACACAAAATGAAAATACTTCTGAATGTTGCTGGATCTTAAAGGTGATCAGTAGCCTAGTCTGTTCATGGATGGCTTTGGAAAGAACTAACAGCTCCTGACCAGCAGAGGGCATTGTCTGATTGTCTTTACCGTTTGCTAATCTAGGATTAAAAATGTGGCTGCTGGTGTGCTATTTTATTGCTAAATGGTTAATACTGGTCTAAAAAACTGTGCCAACCCCAATTTGTAATATAATGTAATATAAACCTTGTTTGACTGCACATGTGCTTTTGTGTAGGCCTATGTGTTTTGTTTTGTTAATGGTGACAGAAATAAACAATAAAATATAGTTTATTTCCCCTTTTTTCCTTGCCATACTTTTGGATGTACACTACTGTTTAAACGTTTGGGTCAGTATATATATATATATATATATATATATATATATATATATATATATATATATATATAATATTGTATTACTTTTTTTAATTAAATTTTTGAAGTGACAGCAAAAACATTTAAAATGTTACAAACTATTATTTCTATTCCGAATAAATGCCGTTTTTTTAATGTAATTTTATATTCATCAAAGAATCCTGACAAACACCTCATTTTCCACAAAAATATTAAGGAGCACAACTGTTTTCAACATTCATAATGAGAAGAAAATGTTGCTTAAAATTCATTTCGCCATCACAGAAATATATTATATTTTAAAATATATTCAAATGGAATTTTTTAATGTATAATAATATTTTACAATATTACAGTTTTTACTGTATTTTTGAGCAAATAAACACAGCCTCGAACTTCTTTCGAAAACATAAAAAAATCTTACCAAGGCCAAACTTTTGAACAGTAGTGTATGTGTGTATTTGCCCTCTGCTCAACACATGATTATCTTACCACATCTGTTCCTCAACCTTCCACAGAAACGTGTAACTACAGCACGGCCACATCTGCTGTTGGTAAGAGTTGAGCATGTATTCATGGCACTCATCCTGTGAGACTTCACTGGACTGTTATTTATTATTTGTTCACCAGATTACATTATATCCACAAAAAACTCACAAGGGTTGCCCATGGCATGCTGGAAAGACTGGCGACTGGCGGTGAGTTCAGGTGGTATGGCCCCTATTTCCCTCACTGGAGGGGCCCCTGGGGGCCCGCTGCAGATAGCCCCCTTAGGGGTCAATCTGGCCAGGCTGTAGGGTGGAGGCAGGCCCGGGGGTCCGTAAGAGGAAGCGTGGCTCCGTTCGCTGAGCGCACAAGAGGTGTGGCCGTACTTGGAAAAGGGAGTGTGGCTGTAGGAGAAGGATGTGCGGCTGTGTTGGGACGGGACGCGGGAATGAGTGTAGCTGTGAGATGAGAGAGCATGGCTCCGGTGGCTCAACTGGCTGGCTGAACGCTCAACCCGCCTCCCACCTGCTCGCTTGCCTGAATCCGATTCGCTGCCGCCGCTGCCTGCTGATTTGCGGTCCTTGTCCCTCGGCACAGGCCGCTGGCTCCTCCCAGCACTAGGATTGGAACTACTGCTTCGACTTCCTGAAAAATAAACAGAGGTTTAGATGGTTATATGGAGAACAATACTTCAAAACAATAAATCAACCGAATGTATTTTATTCTTCAGTCTTTACATGACAGCAGTTTTCAAGGTTAACCTCTGTACAGTGACAAAGAAAATAAAAATTATGGTTGTGGACAGCAGGGAAAAACAAGTAACTGATCACAAAGACAATATTGTGACATATTACAGTTTAAAATATAGGTTTTCTATTTTAATATAAAAATGTAATTTATTCTTGTGATGGCAAAGCTGAATTTTCATCAGTCATTACTCCAGTCTTTAGTGTCACATGATCCTTCAGAAATCATTCTAATTTGCTGATTTGGTCTTCAGAAAACATTTCCTATTGTTAGCAGTGTAGAAAACTCCTAATATTATTGTAAAAACAAGATTTTCTGATGGAAAGAAGGTTCAAAACAAACAACAGCATTTATTTAAATGTCTGCTGTCGCTTTTGATCAAATTAATGCAGGTTTTCTGCATAAAAGTATTAATTTCTTTAAAATAAATAAAGTGTTGATTGATTATTGATGTCAGAGGCTGTGTGTCCAATCAAACTCAGTATTGCGGTTCAAGTTCTGTCACAGAATCTAGCTTTATCTGTGAAAACCATAAACTATACAGTGCAAGATAAACTAAAATGAATCTTTAATAATACAGGTTCACTTGTAAAAAAGTAATGAACAATGTCATGTTGTAGGGCATATGCAGCTATTGTTAATATCAAAAAATGATTCTGTTTGGTTTGAACAATTTTGGTACTGCCGACAAATGTAATTTCTGGATCTTTAAGCAAAACTAATCACTGCTGCCTCCTTTAGTGTCTAAAGTAACAGCTCACGAGTTTACAGTTAATGAAGATCTACCATTCACAGAAACACTCAGTCCCTCACTAACCCTATAATGACAAATCTTCTGCATTTCTTGCTCTTCGTTCCGTCATGTCACGATCCAAGAGAATGATTAAAATCTGATGAAAAATGATGGCAATTAAAAAGCTGATGAAATACATCTATCAGATGTGCAATTAAAACTGGATGACATGAGACTGGAGTCAAATGACAATGTAAATGAGATCATGAGGTGTTCCATCCTGAATTTAAAACACTGTCAAACTTCAAACAAAAGCCACATCATTTCACTCTTGCATAACAAGCATGGCAAAGCTTTACATACACATATGGGATCTACATTGATATTGTCATGTGCATTCCCAGACCAGTGTGAGCATCTCGTTTGACATGCTGAGAAATACAGAGACGAGAGGCGAGGCAGCAGAACAAATCCAGCAACAGAAATACCCCAGTCATGGAGGAAGACATGACTGTAAGAGAGAGAGGGAGAGAGAGAGAGAGAGAGAGAGAGAGAGAGGGAGGGAGGGAGAGAGGCAGGCTGCCTTACCGGACACCCCAGGGATGGGACTACCTCCTCCATCAGTCTGCCATTGCACAGCAGAAATGAACAGGAAACAACACAGTTAAGCCGTCTGTCTATCTTAACACCAGAAGCTCTATCAAGAACAAATCATCCTCACGGCCTAAGTGTGTTACTGGAATCTGCTCAGTAAAAATAAAATCTTATATGTGCTCATATAAGATATTTATTTACATGTTGTGATGATATGTTAGAATTTACAGTAATATAGGGATATCTAGTGTGGTCAGAATGCCAACATTCAGTTTCACAATACTCAGTTTCAAATTTCACAATACTTTATAGCAATTTTGATACCACAGTAAAAATATGTATGCTACTGAACAAAGTGCTTTATTTAGTTATTAAAGTTACATAATGAATTGTTTTTTTTAAATTGTCTTCAATTATATATATATATATATATATATATATATATATATATATATATGAAGAGTTCAGATGCAAAAGCCTCTAAGTGCCATCTGAATTTTTTCTAAAATGAGCATTTTTATCAGGCTCCTATATTTATGTTAGCGTAAAATTACTGAACCTAAATATAGGAGCCTGATAAAAATGCTCATTTTTAGATGAAAATTTCAGATGGCACTTAGAGACTTTTGCATCTGAACTCTTCATATATATATATATATGTGTGTGTGTATATATTTCTCTGTTTAATAAGCTCAATTAAATAATTAAGTAATCAGCCGGTAATAAAAATCCAAACTAAATTCAGAGAGGTCAGTATTTTTTTTTAATTTCATGTCAGTATTGTTGTTTGATTAATGTCTTACACATTGATGTTTTATACTGAATAGAATCAGTGTATTGAATATACTTTTGACATCCCATCAACACTACCGTTCAAAAGTTTGGGGTCAATGAGTTTTTTTTAAGAAATTGACAGTTATTCAGTAAGGATGCATTTAAATGGTCAAAATGACACTGAAGACATTTCAAATATCACAAAAGATTTTAATTTTAAATGCTGTTTTTTCATAACTTTCTATTCAAAAATACTGAAAAAAATGCATCAGTTTAAACAAAAATATTATATAGTATATATAGTATGCAAAATCCATGTAATATTTAAAATGTTTTTCCACACAGCCAAGCATCTGCCCTAGTTTTACTTTCTTTGACTGCTATCCATATGCTTCAAACCTCACAACACACCTAAACCATCACTCAGGAGATAGCAGATCACTCCAACTGCTCTCTAAAGGGAACTCACAATACACACATACACAACAGGCTGCTGAGTTTCCTTCCTGACATCCTCACTGAGCTAGTGCATGGCATGTGTGAAATGAGCAACAGGTTATCCATCAATGTGAAGAAGTGGATTGAGATGGATGTGTGTTGTGCAATGTATCAGCGTTGAAGGCAAAAAGCACTAGAGAATGAGATAAATGCAAGCAAGCATTGCAGGTGAAATGAATCATGACAAGAGCAGAAATCAATTCTTAAAATGTTGAGGACAACAAACTGAGAGATGCCTGAAAGGTTTTAAACTTATAACCTTAAGAGACCCCACAAAATACTACAGCTGGGATGGGTATAGCAGTATATAAATAATATAAGTCATGCCTGAAATTCATATTAAGAATGTGCAAAGCTATATAATTTCATAACTACTGCATTCAAAAACTAGATAAAGTGCAAGCAAATGCAGTATACTGTACCACAAGACTGGCTATTTACAACCATACATTTAAAACCATTTCTACATTATCTAACCATAAGATCTTATTTTTTTCAGATTTGAACCAGGCTGATATTTATTTCGGAAGCTCTTACTGCGATGCCTTAAGGGACCTTTCCGTACTCACCCTCACTGTGATGACTTCCTGCGCTGCCACTGTGGAAACTGTGGCAGGGGTCAGAATATCCTGGGGGGAAACCAGAGGGTGGTGTGGAGAAGGGTGGGTAGGGGAAAGGCTGGCCGCCCATGGGCCACGGGTTAGTGGACGGAGGGGGGAGAGGGGCCAATGTGTCCTGCTCTGAACCAGCACCACTCGAACCCTCATTCAAGTTTAGTGTAGCCATATCTTAGAAGGAAGAAGGAAATATTTAAGAGGTTAAATGTATGTAATGGATTGGTATAAAACTTAAAAGGAATAGTTCACCCGAAAATTAAATTTGGCTGAAAATATACTATTCTCTTAGGCCATCCAAAATGCAGATAAGTTTGTTACATCACTTGATAACAAATGGATCTTCTGCAGTGAATGGGTGCCGTCAGAATGAGAGTTCAAACAGCTGATAAAAACAACACTATGGCTCCATTTCATCAATTAACATCTCGTGAAGTGAAAAGCTTCTTACTTGTAAGAAACAAATCCATTTTTAAACCCAAATAACACATCAGAATCCATCTACATATCAGACTGTTTTTGCTTGTAAATGGCGCTTGATTTTGTGCATATTTCTCATCGGATTGAAGAAAGCAATATTATCGATAGAGGCTGGAGATAATGGTTTGAAGATGTCTTAATGATACAGTCATAACAAACATGCAGCTTTCCACTTGACAAAAAATTGCTGTTAGACTGTTGTGTGGATATCTGTCATATTTTTTTTCAGTTGATTGGACTCTCATTCTGACGGCACCCATTCACTAAAAAGGATCCATTGGTGAGCAAGTGAAGTAATGCTAAATTTCTCCATGTTTGGGTGAACTAGTCCTTTAAAGGAAATGAAGAGATGTGTTGTACTTTGGCAGAGATCTCCAAATGTGTAGTAGCACTGTTCAGAGAAGGTGATCTTGTTGACAGTGTGTCGGAGATAGCCATGTTTCAGCAGGCTGCTGGCATATTTCCTGGCATCCCGCCGGTCTTTGAATCCCTCAACCCGTGAGTAGAGCCAGTCTACTACATCACCTCCTGTAACATGCAAGATCCAGACAGATTACAAATAAAAACCTATACACCAGGGATATTTCAGATATCTAATACCACAAAACACATTTATAATAGCATGAAAAAATAACTGAAATAACGTAAAATACACAAAAAACTCAAACTTTAAAATATTAATAAAACTATAACAGCCTGATTCAACAAACATCACTTTTATAACGTCAGCAGTAATAAAATCTCACAAACGGGAAAAAAGACAGCTCACCTATAACAGCATTAGCTATAGTAATCTTCAGCCACATTCTGTCCCTTATTTCTAGTCCTGAGTCTGGGAGCTGCATCACCTTTACAATAGTGGCCATGTCCGTCTTTCCCACTGTAAGAGGGAGATCGTCAAACTCTGTGAAAGACAACAAGATGATTAACATTACGCTTTGCAAAAAGAAGATGCGGTGATCTGTCAGAAAGAAAAGACTGACCGTTTTGTGGGTAAGATCCTGTAAGTGCAGTAGTGTGGGAAATCCATGCTGCCGGGTCAATGGGTCTAACTGGTTCAGCTTTGGAAAAGACAAGAGCAGAGCAAGTCCAAGAAGATGGATAAGTATATCTGTGCCTGGCTTTTGTGTATCTGAAAGAAATGTAAACAAAGTGTTTGTGTATACTGACCTCTGGGTATTGTAAAGTAACTACGAGGGGAAGGGTCCCAGCATTTGGCAACAGTGAGACTGATGGGCCTACAGAGGACAAGTACAATAGTTAGTTGAAACACACTTACATCTGAGACAATTCACACATCTTGCTCCTGTTCATTCTTACCCATTCTTTGAGACGATCTCTCTGAGGATCCTGACTGCATCATCATTGCTCATGTTTTCAAAGTTCACGTCATTCACCTTCAAGTCAAAAACATGTGGCAAAAACAAATGGTACCATCTTGAATATTCAGTTATTTATAATATATTTATAATTATTATAGGGCACAACCAAATTACCAAGGTAAATATCTTCTATAATTATAATTATTATATAATTATATAATTATAATATCTTGTAAATTAATAAAATCATAAAAGGCCATGAGTATTTTTTTTTACAATGAATATACATTTTCTTCTAATTATGCCAAGCCCTATAATATTTTACTGAGAAGAAATTGTAGGTAAAACATTTTTTTAAATATGCAAATATAAAGGGCTTTGAATATTGTTTTGGACCATGTCCCATGTGTAAACCATGCATTATTTACATTAACTTACCTTGTTTTTACATTAAACATTTTGGATCTATTTGGCAACAACTGGTTGAAAAGTAACCAGTTAACCCCTTTAAATCATTTCAGAGTTTAGCTATATAGTATAAATAAACTCAGTTTAGTGCTCAGCACTATGTTTCATTTACACACAAGCCAACTGCGACCTTCTACGTTCCTGTATATAAAACAGCCAAAAATTTGCATTTAACTGATCTAATACTCATATCTTAAGGTAATGTTCCTAATATCAGTGTATTACACTGTGCCATGTCCATATAAAGCTGCAGTCTAATCCATAACCATTACTGTAATCTGCTGCTCAACAGGGATCAGAAGATGCTGCAGGCATTGAAGGCTGCATCTGCATCTACAGACAATCACTAAAGCCACAGAGCACATAGCCAGAGGCCAAATTTCATCCCTAAAAACTAATGTAAATACAAGCCGTATGTCCCTGAAATGTATAATCGCTTTAATACACCACAGTATCTTCCACCGGCAGAGCCAATCCATTGCATTATACCAATCTGCTTTTCAAACAAGGAGTAAAAAAAACTGAGCTATTAGGTGTTTTTACAGAGACAGCCCACCCAAAAGTTAACCTTTTGTCTCATTTACTCACCCTCATGTCATTCAAAAGAAGATATTTTGAAGAACGTTGGTAAGCAAGTAGTTTTTGTTTCCATTGACTTAAATTGCATGGTGAAAAATAAAATGGAAATCAGTGGGAACTGAAACTGTGTGGTTAACCACTTTTTTCATTCTTTCATGATTCACAGAAGAAAGTAAGTCATACAGGCTTGGAACAACATGAGGGTGAGTAAATAATGACAGAATTTTCGTTTTTTTGGTGCATTATCCCTATAATGCATTTTTATTATTTTGTATTAAATGTAATTTGTAATTTAGTTTTAACCTGATTATTTTTCACCATCTCTGGGCCTTTTGCTACAAAATAAGAGGGAGAACTTTGCTCTGTTAAAATCACAGGCTGCGGTTTTGATCATTTAGTATTTAACGCCCCATCCTTTGACAACAGCCTCTCTGCATTGTATTTTTACATGGTCAGATTTACAAAAACAACTGGTGCTGAATTTGTATTTTTTTTTAAATTAGACTGAAATGATCACAAACAGAAGTAACCATTCCCAAGAAGTTTCATTCTGGACACTACAACCTACCTGCAGCAGCATGTCGCCTGGCTCTATCCTCCCATCTGCTGCCACCGCTCCTCCCTTCATAATAGAGCCGATGTAGATGCCACCATCTCCTCTATCGTTACTTTGGCCCACTATACTGATGCCGAGAAAGTTATATTTCTCTGTGCGAATGAAAGAGAACATGCAAGTGATGAATTTGTGATGTATTGTATGTGTTCATGTACAAGGCAAGCTGATCTTACCCATATTAAGGGTAACTGTGATAATGTTGAGGCTCATGGTTGAATCTGTGATACTGCTGAAGGAAGATGACTGTGGAAACAAAAGCAGAGGAGATATGCGAGACCCTTAGAAGCCGCATACAACAAAAATATCACACACATACATGTTTACTTAGCTATCTAAATGGGCACATTCCACAGACTTATATTGTTTTTATGTACATCCAATTATAAATATTGTAAATCGCAACCTAAACATAACAGAAAACATTTTGCATTTTCACACACACACACACACACACACACACACACACACACACACACACACGTCTAACCCTGTCAATTTTTGCCACTTTGTGTCGCCGGCGCCTGCGCTTATGTCTCTTCATTAACTGAAAAGAAGAGCTCTGCTCTGTGGAACTGCTCAGCCTGAGAGAGACAAACAGAGGAGAGAAGAATAGATTGATTATTGGATTATTGAACATATTATTATGCTCCAAGAGCCAAGACTAAATAATAATTCAGTTACAAGTCTAGCACACAGGAAAAATTATATAAACATAAAATGTCAAAAAGTTTATGTTTTTAATCATTCCAAACCAAACCTGCTAGCGTTCTCATCCTCCTCGCTGTCAATGAAGGAGCTTGACTCTAGCTCACTGCTCATCATAGAGCCGCTGTCACAGGCCATGGCCGAGTCCCTCACCACCCGCTCTGCTTTAGAGTGACCGTTCACACGTGGGACTGAGAACATTGAGCATATACACAGTGAGGCTTATCAAGACCTTGTTGAAAATAATGGATCAAAATACCAACAAAGAGGTCCAAATACGTGGATATATTCATGGCTTGATCAAACCTCGAACGACAAACTTTAAAAGAAGAAAACATACACTCCCGTGGGCGTGGCTCTGCCTCAGGATGGCATCTGATTGGCTGGAAGGCTCTGGTGAGGCGGCGGCATCCCAGAGAGCCAGGCTTTGTATATTCTCTTTGGTGGAACCCAAAACACTCCAGGAGAGTTGGGTGGCCAGTGCTTCTTTCAACGGGCTGATATCGCTCTCTCATACCGTCTATGATATGCACACTCACATGCCAGTCTTTGGATTTTTACTTGAATTATTTGCAGTCGCTAATAAATCGGTATAGGTAAACTGGTAAGTTTGGTTTTAAAAAAAGACAGGCAGAAGAGATGTAGGGAACTGCGCAACAAACGGAGAACAAAATATGTTTAAATATGTCATTTATATTATGTATTTTATTTAGGATGGAAAGCAAACTACAAAAGATGGTGATATAGCTTAATGCATCTAGACATAGAGAAGCAATCCTTTACAGAGCAATGTTTGACTTCCGGCAATGAAATGATAAAGTACTCAATACATCACCACTATTCGTGAGAGCAGCCTATTTAGCCTAAAGATATATCACATGTTTAGAGGGATAATATAACAATATATCACATGTGATATATTAGGTTACTGAAAATTAGTTCTTCACATGCTTGTTAAAATTGTAGATCATTCCCACTTAATTTAAGTTATTTTAGTCTTATAAAATGTAAAAATCAAACAAACAATCAAATGGGGTAAAATAAGATAAAATAAATAAATAAATAAATAAAATTAAAACAAAATAATATCCTTTTAAAACTGCTTTTTAAAGCTATTTTAATGGTGTTTAAATATTTTAAAATATTGTACAAAACAGTGATTAAGAAAATTACCTCATTATATATATATATATACACACACACACACACACACACTATATATATATATATATATATCATTCTGTACATACCATGTTTTGTTTTTTTGTCATAGTCTACCCTTTTCACTTGATCTACCCAAAATACACGCCAATTACGAAAGTCTTTCTGATAAATTAATAATATTGAAACGCTACCAAAACATTTGATTTGAAAACCTGAATACAGTTTATTTGAAATAAAATATGTAAAATGCCTTACCTCAGAAAGCGCTAACGAGAGAAGAGCTGCTCTCCGCCGGTGCACACAAATAAACTACTACTACACAGACAGAGCTCCCGCGGGAGCGCGCAATATGAATTTATTACCCGCCCCTTCTGTTCGCGCGCTGCCATTCATCAACAGCAGCACTTGGGACTGTGCGCGCGCGACTGTTTCGATTTTTGCGTCCGATGCTCGAGAGTGTGACCATGTGCAATTATAATTTACGAGCAACATATGACCACGACCATAGATAATGGCGCTTGCTCACAAACCCCGCGAGGTGAGAAAAGAAGAACGCATCTACATTTTAGCTAATTAAATCATTTTATTTTCTTACTTTATTACTATTTTATTTAATACTAAATATCGTAATATTTAATCAATGTTGTATGCCCTGGAAAAATAACATACATAAATAAATAAATGTTAAGCTTGACTAACTCCATGTTCTCTAAATAGCCTATATTACTTTTACTTTTTTATTATTTTATATGTGACCCAGCACAAATCCAGTCATTTCTGAAACTGAGATTTATACATCGTCTGAAAGCAGAATAAATAAGCTTTTCACTGAGGTATGATTTTTAGGATAGGACCATATTTGATCGAGATACAACTATTTGAATATCTGGAAAATCAAAATATTGAGAAAATGCCTTTAAAGTTGTCCAAATGATGTCCTTAGCGATGCATATTACTAATAAAAAAAATAAGTTTTGATATACAGAACATTACCTTTACTTAATATCCTGATGATTTTTGGCATAAAAGAAAAACGTATCATTTTGACCCATATTTGGCTATTGTTACAAATATACCCATTTGACTTAAGACTGGTTTTATGGTCCAGGGTCTCTTATTTATTTATTTTCGTAACAATACATTGTTAGTTATTTGGATGTCTTATGTAAATTCTTTGTGTTGTGTGTTTAGCATTGGGGAAAAAAAAAATACATATATGCATGCATACATACATATAAAAATCCACATCCCTGCTTTGCATTTTGATAGAAAATCAAAAAAGGGCCACATTACAAAATACCATCTGGATGCCCAGAATCCTTAGCTTCTGCCGGGCTATTCCCAGAGGAAAAGTACATCTTGTATACCTAATATTTGTTTCTCCTTTCTGTCCTATTAATTGTGAACTCAGTGTTGCACTGTCACCACTGGCACTGTCTCCAGACTGGCCGCCTAATTAAGCCACACTGATTAATGATCAGCAGGAACTAATGGGGCAACAGAGAGCGCCGCGCTGCCGTCACAAACACACAGATAAATTACTTTGAGAGGTCTGGGTGTGTTTGTGTGTGAGAAAGCATTTGTTTTGCTAGGGTGAGGACTATGCTGAATGGACGACAGGAAGGGTGTGTGATTCTGCTCTGTTAACGCCTGTTGTTGTAAGTAAATGTAACATTTTTGTCATTGTACAGTCTACGGATGTGTTCATAACTTGAGCAGTTATTTACTGTGCCAACAATCAATGAAGGGAAAATCAAATACAGAACAAAGTAATAAAGGGAAATAAAGTGTACAATGAGAGTGTCTGTTAAATGTCATTTAAATGACAGATTGCTTTATTTGTATTGTTCTGTAATATTAATGTGAGAACATACTTAAAAAAGATGAAGTTGTTTCAGTCTGTCATGGCAAGTAATTAAGGATAAATTAAGACTTTCCTCTGAGATGATAAATGAGCTTAATACAAGCCAATGCTCACATAAAAATGCAAAGATGAATACAGCAATATTCCCAAAACAAACACACAAAAAGAGATGACTTTTTTACCCTGAAAAGACAAATGTATTTAGCACTCTAATGAGGCAAATATCCTACATAAAAGGGGATAAAAAACATTTGCCATTCTCACGGTAGGATCAAGCCATGATTATATCACTTTTGTTCAAGAATGTAAAATGTTTGTGGTAAAAATAAATGGCATGTGCAGGTGGGATTTGGTCGCATATGCTAAAATTACAGTATTTATTCTCAGAGCTACACTCACATTCATCTCTTCTCCGTCTGGTCCTTTCTCGTTCCCGCTCTCGACGGTGGCGGAGAACAGACTCGCTTCCAGTTTCTGTGTCCATCCCATCTCGGCTGTTCACTGCATTAGCACTGAAGCAAGCACACAAACAGAAACATATGCAGCATGAGCTCTGAGTGACATGAGACACAATGCAACAACTGTATTATCTGATACACACTGCTTAGGTGTATGTCACCTATGTGCATGTAAAATATACATATGTAAGCAATGGAATGCAGACTATTTTAGCTTTTGTGAGAAGGGCAGAAAGGGGACAAGAGTGAGAAGGAGAGAGATAGTTTACTCAGTGAATAATGATTATGACACATAGGGGGTATTTTATCATGAAAGATCGGTTTCTGAATTACACCCCTGGGGCAGACAACAGTACATCTATATGTGTTTTCAGCAGAAACCTGAGCGAGGTGAGAAATTTATTCCACCTTCACTAAGAAACCTCGACCAAGCAGACGTAATATGGTACAGATGCCCTATGAAGGACATGTATATAGGTCATATCCCATGAATGTGATAACCATTGGATTTTTTTAAACCATATAAAAAATGAGTCTGTCCTTTCCAAACTGGAAGACACAATATATTCAAATACACAGCAGGCCAATGAAACTGATGAATCTTTAAGGACAAATTATTAATTAAACAAGAAACAGCCAGTCAGTTATTGCTACTTTAATACAAACATGATGATGTAATAAAAGTCAAGTCACCTTTATTTGTATAGCACTTTTAACAATACAGATTGTGTCAAAGCAACTTTCCAATATCAAAATAGGAAAATAGTGTGTCAATAATGTAAATGTATGCATTTAAAAATAACATTCAATAATAATTTTAAATATAGCTGCAAGCAGTGATTACCGGGGTTCAAGCACTTAAGGTGGTCTTGGCCAACCTGGATGTATGGCTGACAGTTAAACACATCCAAAATGGAGAATAGGCTCACAGACACACAACATACATACACACAGAATTTAAATGATTAAACTAGTTTATTAATACTCTATAAGCGTATTTATACACACACACTAGTAGAAATGAAATGGTTAAACTATCATATTAATAATCATTAACCCTGCTTACACACAGAGACACACTCATACATGGACATACATGCACACACATTTTGTTGCAGATATAGATATTTGAAATAAATGATAGGTGACAATAGTTTTTGCAAGTCTTCTCTTTTTAAGAGTTTATATTTCTCTGTGATGATAATATGGCAAAATTGTAAAAACTGACATAACAAAATGGTAAACTTGAATTAAATGTGATTTTAAATGTTATAACTTTATAATATCTCCATGAGAAAAGCTATGAACAGTTCTGCTTGAGAGTTTAATAAGCCCATTCGTGGTCTTCCGCTGCCATCTAGTGGTTATAAATAGCAATTTCTCATACAACTCTGTTTTTAACCTGTGTTTGCATGCTTGTTTAGAATGAAATTATGCATCATTTTACACAGTTCTGAGAGAAGTTGTGGGCTTTTTTTTTTTTTTTTTTTAGGAATAATAGGCCTTTGGGTACACTATGTAAAGAACATATTATAAGATGACCGTTTTATAGTTGCACTGTAAAGCCACTGCTCCGGGTGTGTGTTCACAGTGTGTGTGTGTGTGTGTCTGTTCACTGCTGTGTGTGTGCACGTTGGATGGGTTAAATGCAGAGCACAAATTCCGAGTATGGGTCACCATACTTGGCCGTATGTCACTTCACTTCACTGTGTTGTGCTTAACTTAACTTAGTTGTCCAAATGCAAATTATCAACTTTTTTTGTTTTGATAATTATTGACCTAGAGAGTCTAGAGAATAGTCCTGCACTGATTTTATTGATTTTCAGTTAAAAACTGAGGGCTAGTTCACAACAGTAGTTTTTTTTAAAATAATCTCAAAAACTTAAAGAACAGTTTGATTGACAGCAGTGATCCTAGAGGCAAAATTGTTCAGAATGAGAAGATGTATCGTGTGATGTGAAGATATAGTGTATAAGTGAATATTATGAACATTTTATTGCAATTTGAGGTCATTTACTATAGAAATCCTGTATTTTTGAGGCCTTTTAAACTGTTATAGCGCCACCTATGGTCCGATCTCCATGAAACTTTGTATGCTTGTTAAGAGTCGGCTGACACATGTTTTCACCAACTTTCGTAAAGTTTTCGTTTAGGTTTTATAGGATTTTGGGTATATTTGACTACACCCCTTTTTTAAATGACCCCCTTATAGGTAACCAAAGCACAAAATTCAACATTTTTTTTTGATAATTATTGATCTAGAGAGTACAGAGAATTATGCTGCAGTGGTTTGATCAAGATTGAGTGAAAAACCTAGGACTAGTTCGCAAAAGTAGGTTCTTAACGTCATTGAGATTATTTAATTAACTGTTTGATTGACAGCAATAGTACCCGGGGTGAAGTTGCTCATTATGAGAAGATCTATTGAATGATATGTATATTGTGTGGATTTGTGAAACACCACATGATTACAGAGCCAAAAAATCTTGTTAGCGCCAACTAGTGGCCGATTTCTTTCAAAATTCTCATGAGTCGAACATGTCCATCGAGTTTTGTTCCGATCGACCTCCGTTAACCTCGTCAAATAGGTGCTTAAATTTCATTGGCAGATGGCGGCCATGTTTTTTGAGATATGCCAATGTCCTCATAGATCCTTATGGCACAAGTCAATCGAACCAACGGTTACGTAGTTGTTGTTTTTTTCGATCTTATAGCGCCACCTAGTGGTAAACTTTTGTGTGATCAACTTTTTATTTTCTTTAAATCAACAGAACAACATCCATTCAAACAAAAAACAGGGAGGGGGGAGCAACAGACACACCATCAACAATTTCACAATCTGAAAGATTGACCAAAGATTGAGCTCATACACCTGTGTACCAAGTTTGGTGAAGATATCTCATTTCGTTCACGAGTTATAGCCTTTTCCGTAAAATTGGCCCGCGACTTTCAAACGTTTTGGTGCCCTATTGCGACAGTGAGTTGAAATTTCAACTTTTTTTATATAATTATTGATATTCACAGTCCAGAGAATGTTTCTGCATTGGTTTGATTCAGATTGGGAGAAAAACCGAGATGGTCCTCACTGCAGAACACAAGATCCAGGGGGTGGAGTTGGATCTAGATCCAACTCCTCCCACCTTACATAGACCTAAACCTACCCGTCTCCACCCCCTGATCCATAAACCCATCCCCACCCCTAAACCTACCCATCTCCTGGATCTTTTGTTCTGCAGTGAGGGGCTACTGGAAAAACCTAGGACTAGTTCACAGAAGTAGGTTTTGGACATAACTCAACTTTGCGTAAAAACCGGACATTGCAGGGCGAATCTACACCTCTACGCGAATCTACAAGCGGTTTAGAAGTTATGAGCAGTTCAAGTTTCTATGCCATACGGTTTGGTTTGGTCTGCACGATCAGTTTTACGCCATTACAGCAATAAATTATATTTTATATAAATTAATATTAATGAACATTGAAATGAAAAGAGAAAACAGTTGTTTTAAAAAACCATAATGTTTCGCAACATTACTGATTTTACTGTATTCCTGTTCAAATAGATGCAGTCTTATAACAAAAAAATTGACCCAAAACTTTTGAACAGTAATGTATTACAGCATATTTATTCTAACCAAAAATGTGAGTTACGCTGCATGAAACAAATGTGTAAGCAGTGAATCAGTCAACCAGTGTAAGAAATTAAGGACATGCCATCATAGTTATGTAATCCAATGAGTTTTTGCTTTGCTGTGCATTTAAAAAAATCAGCCACAAGGGGGCAGAAATATTACAGTAACAGCAATTTCAAAAGCAAAGTGATGTACTGCACATTCCCATCTGTATGGCTAAAATACAACTTCATAGCCACCAACCATTTTTACCACTGGATATCATTAGGCATTATCACTAATCAAGTTAAGAGCTGCAAAAACATACCTTGATATTCAGCAACGAATATAATCCACACAAATTTGTTTTGCACAATCTTGTTTTGCTTTCTTTCCTTATAAAAGGAACAGGATGCATGAATGTGTGACTGTTATAATAATAATTCTAATAATGTTCCACACAGTTAAAAAATGTTTTCCAAAAAAAAAAAAAAACTGATTATATGTAATTTTACTGTAAATACTGTCTATTTTTGCAAATAAAAACTATGAATTACTGTATAAATAACAATGAAAAAAACAGCAATTTAACAGGTTATTTTGTACAGTGCAAGCATCATACATTATAGCTCACAATAATAACATCAGTCCTGCCCTTGAAACATCTTTACTTTTTGTTATTTTAATAAATTCACAGCATCTGCTCTATTTATAGATGTTCATATGCTATTATTGCTGTTCAGGTGACCTATTCTATTCATAGTCCTTTGCATTTGCACAGTACTGTTCTCTTGCCTTCTGAACCCTTTTTTCACTTGCAAAATATATAGTATTCTTTCCCATTCTGGTTATATGCTAACTGTACTCTGCATAAAGACAATAATGATGAATATAATCTAGTCTAAAGGTCATTATCAATGAAAATGCAAAAGATGTCTCTCTCTGTCCTCCCCTCTGCACATTATTTTTTTATTTGGTCATTCTATTGCATAACAAGTGAAGCAAATTCAAAAAGGTCCCTTCTGGGGTGTTCTGCTATGGGCAGATACACCACTCATTGTTTACCACAACTCCCTTCAACATTTGTGTCTCATGCTTTCTGGATGACTGAGCCCAGTGGGGGAGCAGGAGCCAAAGGGATCTGCTCTCTTTTTGCTGTTGATATTCCTGCATCCACAATATAAACATACGTGTGTGAGAGAGATTATTATGTAAATCAGGGATTCCCGACCGGGGATTACATCAGAAGGATTCAGGGGGTTCTTGAAAAGATTTTTGATTTTGCTTTGAAAACAGAAATTATACATGAAACATTTTAGAGCTGTAAATTCATTTAATAATTAATTGTGATTGTGTTGTATTGCCACAGTCATTGTATTTTATTTAATTTATTTATTTATTTTTAAATATAACACACATTTGGTTTTTGTATAGCGTAAGATCAGGTGAATGAGTTTGATTGAGCAAGAGCAGGGAAAAAAGGAGGGAATTCATGTTTATTTGCATGTGTTCTAGCACCTGATTCACTAAAGACCATATGCAAATCAGGTAATTGTGCAATCATGCTCCAAAAAAAAAAGTTGTATTTTAAAATGCAATTTACATGATGGCTGTATGTTGGCGCACTAACCACAAGGCTATCGGCACTGACGCAGATGGAGATTTTTGTGCTGAAATATGACATGTACAAGTTGTGCATCTGTTTAGTGGATTCGTCCTGAAGTGTTGGCTGCACAGGATACATGCGTGTTGATACTCACTGGAAAGAGGGGGGTCTGGAGTCTCCGATGCCTCCCGTCCTCTCCAGTGGTGGGGGTAGCTCTGTATGACTGTCAGTGCATACCGACATCCCATCTGTGTGGGAGCTCTCGGCCAATACAAGCTACAAACAGACACATAAATGCGTATTAAAAAATTTTATTGTCTAGTTGCTTTTTGTGCACATTGTGCAGGTTTCAATGGCTCTTCTTTATCCCTCACTCAGTTTGGATGAACAGGATGTTTGAAATTTTCTATAAAACTCATGACAAAAGACAGCAACAAACAGAGGCCTCAAAGGTGCTAAATAAAAATGGCATCCAGCAGAATGCAATTTCCTGAATTATGCATTACACTTTAGAGTCGGTCCGACTTCAAAGTGCTTTTCAGAGGTAATTAGTGTAATGAATCAGTGAACTAAAACTGCTGATGTCCAGTATGACGCAGTGTATGATTTAGGGCATGTGCTGCATCTTTCTTATGACATATGAATGCATGACTGCCTGCCTTTTCCACTCTGATTCAGATGTTATATAAGGCAGAGGTTATCGCAGCTCACCCATGACACCACTCTCCCGTTGAAACAAGGCAGTTTGGTGTTATCGTCAGAAACTTCCTCTTTGACAACCCTGCAGAGACACAAAGGAAAAAGAGGCATGTATTATTAATTAGAATAGCGTTTGAATAAAACTGCTGTATTGTTTGTGGATGTTGTATATACCACTGCTCAGTCCCACCGGGATTTTGCAAAACCTTTTTTTCCAGATTTGCTGCCTAAAATGACTGAATTTGTTTTTTTGTGTTCTTTTGCAGAGAAAACCAACCAATAACCATGTGACACAGATTATACATTTTAAATGTTATAAATTATAAACACATTATTTCATAATTAACTATTATTAATTATTTAACAATTATAGTGTTTTTGTTTCAATATTATTTTTTCCAAATAGTGACTGCATTCACTAGAAATATTTAAAAAGTGCAAATCCAGCTTTAAGGGGACTAGCAAATATTCATCCCAATATACATTATATTCAGTACTACATATAAGTAGTTTAAAAGTATCATTAAACCTCTAGAAACATTCTTAACACAAGAACATACACAAAGCATTGGATTGCTTGCACAGTATTGATTAATTGAAATAAGACAAAAATGCAAGCACAAATAATACTAAGTTTGCAAAATTTTGGAGGGACTGATTGCTGTATTCAACATGCACCGACATGTGCTGACAAATGAGCTCTCATAGGGGCTAGATGACATCTTCATGTGCTGTGTGATGTGTAACTGTGATCCTGTTTAAATGTGTTGTTCAGACTGACTTTGCTAATTGTAAACTGTCAGAATGGATTTGAACAGAGGGGCATATGGTGAGGATCCCACATGACAGCTTGTCATGAATGTGTCAACTCAAGTATGCCAGCCTTATGCAGGCAGATTTTTTTAATGTTTAACAACAGCAAACCAGTCTGAAAAATAATGTTGTAGTGTGAGATGAGCTACTGAAATTAACATGCATTAAATTTATGATATCAGTGCTGTCATAATATTGCTTATTTTACATGCTGTTGAAACAATCTAGACCAGTGTTTCTCAGCGGGGACATTCGGAGCGCTGGAAGCAATATTTTTGAAAGGGGGGCACTGAGGTGTTCTTGGGGGGTGCGTTTGGTTAACAGGGTATTTTTTTAATACCAAGAGACAAATATTATTTTTCACTGAAAGCTAACTGAAAGCTTCCGAACATCTCACAGCAGTAAAAAGGGTGTTCAAGAGTTCCAGGAACCAGAGTATGTGGAGCGGCAACAATTTCTCCTCCGCACTCCAAACATTCAATAATCACTCCGTTCACCATTTCCCGCTCCACGCTCAACTGATAAGAAACACTGCTCCGCCACTAAAGTATTTCAGTGTTTTGAAATAATCACAAAATTCTGTTCTATTAAATGAAAAATAAATGCACAATACTAGAAGAATAGTTTAATATTTAATTACTGTTTAACTCACTTGTCTGTGCAACAAATATGAATGGATATGAAGAATATGCTGTAACTTTTACCTACCAATTTAAACATGCAAGCACAATAATATGCGAAATACACTTAATTGTGCCACATCTCACAGCTCTTGAACAGCGAATTGAGTTTTGCCTCTTCTTGCGCTTGAACGGGCAAATACATTCAAAATTATTTTGAAATGCACGTCTTGAGTATCCTTGAAAAACTGTTGGCTATGTTCTAAGTGAATGTAAACAGTTGAGAAAGAAATCAGATGTGTATCATTATGTTGGATCCTTGCTTTGCCTCTTAATGTGGCCGCAAATAATTTGCTGTGTCCTTAAATGTTAATCCAAGAAAATAAAAGAGAGATAATCACTCACTGGCCTTGACTGAATTACTTTGCAGTTTTAACAAGAATTAATCTATATTTAATTTATACACAGAAGACTATGCAGTGCTATAAATCTAATTATTCAGTTTCTGTACCTTAACTCCTAAAAACTTGAAATAACTAACATTGTTTAATTTGTATCTTTGTTTTATTTATTTATTTGCATTATTTACACAGTTGAGTATGTCAAATAGAATGGAACATCAATTTACTATCTGACTGAGCAACTGATGAGTAACACTGTTTCAGCGCAGATTTTCCTTGCGCTTTGGTTTTTAATGCTTCCACACTGCAGATATGTTTGCTGCATTATAACGTGTGTGCACCTCACTCTACGCTGGTTGCTGTTTGATCGCATCACGTCATTATTTGGTACACTTTGTCCGGTCTTTTCGCTTATTTGGCCGAACACCGAAAAGAGCTTTTTTTGCTATTTTCAGTCCAATCATTTTGATAGCTTTGATATATATGGAATATTGTTATGTTTTTAACACAAATGGCCCATGTTGTTTTCAGAGTAGATCACAGCAGTATCCATCATGCTCCTTTCACGTGCTGTTGGAATTATCATAAATACGAGTTTCCTATTTGTAAATTGAACATGAACAGCCTCTCTTGTTGTATTTACAACCGGAAAACTCAGAGATAATTTTGATACCCGAGTTTCCGAGTTGGGAGAGCCTTAAACTTTACATATGGTGGAAGAGACAAACATAGCAGTAGTACTGTAAAGTTTTATTCATTTTTCTTACAACACCTACATTGCTTTCTCCTGCCACTACAGTCATGTATATTTACATAAATAACCATTTGATGCATATTGTATGTATTGAACACAGCAAAAATACCATTTAAACTTCCTACTTCCCACTTCTGAAGTTGTAATTCTGAGTTTGTTATATTCAAGTTCTTTGTTGTCGGAAAGATCAGAAATCCTGGTTGACAGCCTTGAACTTGCATGTTTCTTGGGGAAATAAATACAATTCAGACAGATTCAGTAAAGAACCATTCAGACTGATTTGTGAACTGGTTTGACTGATTCACTGAAAAGAACTGACTTGAACTAGACATAGCCTAACTATATAATGGTACAATACACAAGTAAACAAAAAGGTTTCCATTATTGTGGGAACTCTGTTCAAACACAAGTACAATGTTTCAGGACTACATATGAACATATATTTTAACTATGCAGGAGATTACTTGCAAGATTAAACACCAGTTAACAAAAAACTTAATTGCAATTTACTGTTTTCATTTTAGGGTCTTCAAAATTAACAAACATTAGACAAACTTTTTTTAATGTTTCGAACTTCTATGAAATGACTGCATCATTACCCATTAGCAAAAACAGAACGGTTTATTTTCTGTTTTCAATAGCAAGCATTATAACAGACTAAAATATATTTAGCAATTTTTCAGTCTCTCTTTATCTCTAAGTCTGAAAACAGAGAAATTCCAGTCTCTCCTCACACGGTCTTGGCTCCCACTTGCCGTTTCCTACAGTGAGGGCTCCACAGCGAAGAGCGACTGGACACTGTAGGTTTCTAGTAGTCACCCAGTTCACATACTGCATATTATCCCCAGACACCCAGATCCAACTACCCACTAGAAAGTTTAGCCCAATCCACACATAATTACTCTGGACGTCTTTAGCTTTATTCTTAGCCACTTGCTGCTCCATAGCTGTTGACAGACTGGCCAAGTCCACATATCTGTCTCTGCAGTGTTTCAAGGCCTCCATCCATGATTTGGGTTCTGACACCAGGATCATAGAGCGCACCGTGACCATACAAAAGAAGGGGAGTGGATCAATACAGGACTCATCAAACAACTCGCCATCCTTTAAAGCTCCACATGCTTGTCTGTATGGTGAAATGGTTCTGTTCTTGAAATCCACATTATCAGGTTGCATGCTATTCCAATATTGAATCTTTAATACGCTATTAAGCCAAAACCAAGGGTTATTATACAATCCGATCCAAAAGTAAAGATTATCCACAAAAAATCTGTGTACGCCATGGATATAAACCATTAACTCAGTCAATTCTTCTTCTGTTTTCAACATCACTAAGTTCATGTTCAACAGCTTGCAGTGAGACTGAGCTTCGTTCCAGGCTTTATTTTCACTGACCAGCCTGAATTCCAGAATGTTGTTAACTTTTCTGAAGCAGATAAATGGGTGTTCCTCAAAACAAACACGGTCATGCCAGAATCCTCTCCAATCAATCATTGCACAAAACAAACGGATATGCCACTTGGAGAATGTGACAGGCTTGTTGACTCCAACCCATCTCCATGTCTCTTTCAAAGGAGTATCTTGTTGAACTGTAGTTAGACCAATCCAGGCAAGATCAGTATCTATCAGAACCTTGATAATGCTGTTCTCCGCTTCATTAGATATAATCGCAAGACCAGCGTGATACGTTTCGCAATGTTGTTTTGCCTCCTGCCAAGTTTTGCTTTCTCTGACTAAGACCCAGTCTCCATAAACCTTCTTACACACAAAAAATAGCTTATTGTCACATGTCGTGGTGCACCACAATCCAACCTTGTTCATTGAGGCACACTTTCCAAACCAGTTGAAATAATTGGATACGGTCTCGTCCGCCCAGTACCAAGCAACAGTAAATCTATACAGTCCCACCCAAGAGAGCTGGTTGCCAGAACTGCTGAGAATCTTCGGATAATTCTTATCTGTAGCTACAAAGTGTTGTCCAAAATTATCTATACAATATAGCTTTGCATCATACCATGACAATGCCTTCTCCACATGGATGATTTCATTCACTAATCCTGGTACAGGTCCATCGGCAGAGGTATGAGGAACCAGAAGAAGGAAACTAAGAAGCCCAAACATCTCCATGGTAAGACAGACAGAAACTGTTTCAAGAACATGTCATGTTAAACTAGTCTTGAGATTTATTTCCATGGCGTCATAGTGATTTTGAATAGAAAGCTCTGGGAGTCATTCCACGAAATCAGTGCCTTTTCATCCCAAGAAATAATCAAACAAAGAACTACTACAACAACAAATAAATTTGTGATTTAAAAATATAATTCTATGCATTCTTTCATCAAATTAAAGTCATTACATCAAATTAAAGTCAATTAATCATAAAAAAAATTAAAAGAAATTGCATTTATGCTAATAAAAGTAAGGGTTTTGGCCTGTTCCTCATTATGATTTTTCTTTTCCAGCAGGACTTTTAATTTACAAATGGAAGGAAAATCTTACAAAAATCACATGTGCATATTGTTCTATTTTCATAAAATATAAATAATTTTATCGGTGTCCCGTGATTTATGTCAGCCCTGTTACCCTCACCAAAATCTCCTTGTAAAAACACACAAATTTGGAAAATGTTTCACATGCTTTTCCCCATTTTTAAAATGTTAAAAATGTCACCAAGAACCCACCATTTTCACCCCACCCTATATTGGATTACTCAGCAAATATTCATTCATGGCATTTAGTGTTTTGGCTTTCTTCTTCAGTTATCTACTTCTTTCAAACTATGGTTGAGTTGACATGGAATTACAAAGTTTATCGAGGATGCATAAAGTTTTCTTTTTTTCCCTCAGAATTCCATGTTGCAACACTGTATGCAACATACTACTAAAAACTAACAGAGGTTATAAAGTTGAAAAGGTACTGGACAACAGGAATAAGTCATTTCTGAACCTTTAACAATCACGCATGTGTATTTGACAGCGTGTTTATCTGAGAAAAGAAAGCATGTATTTAAATGAAAAGGATCTGTGCAGCTAATCTGTACTTTGCAATGGAAATTCACCTCTTCTCATGAGAAACCAAAGCCTTGTGATAAATAATAATTCTGTCTGATCTGAAATCTGTCAGACATCTATCAGAAAATATAGAGACACAGAGGAATTTAATGTCAATGTAGCAATAGGATGTTTAGAAGCTCATGTTTGAAATTCATTCTTATGACATCAGTCTCTACAAGCTGGAGTATTTGCAGGTTTGTTGTTCACCCATCTCCAGTCAGGTATCATTCAAAGGAACTCTAGATAAACCAGTGCAGGCAAAACTGTAATTTAGCACAGTATGGATATAGGTGTTATATGCTTAGTCACCAGACCAGTGTGATCTGTTTCACACTTTTGTTTTGCCTCTTGCCAAGTTTTATTTTCTTTTATTTATAAGACCCAATTTCCAGAAACTTTCTTACACACAAAGAATAGTTTGTCACATGTTGTGGTATACTAATGTCCTGGCTGGTTTATTAAAGCATATTCCCCACACAAGTTGGAATAACTGATTTTGGTCTCATCCACCCACTTCCATGATGAAAATACGCTAATAAGTGCGCCCCAAGAGAGCTGGTTGGCAGAACTGCTGAAATTCTCATCTGAGGCTACATAGCCCAAACATCTCAGTTACAAGACCTGATTTCAAACTAGTCTTGAGATTCGTTTGCATGGCATCATAGTGAGTGCTTGAATAAAAAGTTTGAGCTATACTCTGTTAAGACAACATTCTGCCTCAGAAATATTATTTTAAAGGAGACAACCAAATCAAATTTCAATCAAAAATGTTTCTCTCATTTCCAGTATTGGTGTAGTTACTGTGTTTACATTTGTAGTGCAAATGTAACAATAAAACATTATTAAAAAAAATTAATTAAAATGAATAGTTAATTAAAAAAGGTTTCTACTATTGTGCTGCTTGACATTTTCCTTCACTGAATCAAAGAGTAATTACTCTGGTCGATGCATGCACGGGCACGTTCTTCCGAGGGAGAAATGCCCATATAAGGAGTTCCACAATCGTTTACGTCATGAGGAGCAATGATCGAAAAAAACTCTCCGAAACTTGTATGAACCCGGAAGAAAGATTTTTGACACAGAAATACTATGTTATACGTTCAAATTGTTTTTTGAAACTTTGTCCGTGTTTAGCATGAGAATCCAACTCTTTAACAGTGTAAACAACTTGCATGCATGAATCAGCATTGTACCCCCCCTTTTTAAGGCCGGACAAACAGCACATGATTACGTTATCTTAGTTATCATCTGATTGCACTAATACTGTCAAAAACACACACAGTTTACATATAAACACAGTTAGTTATGTCTAAAGTGAAAGTAAACTGTTGAGAGAGAAACAGATGCGTGCAGGTCTTAAAGGGACAGAACTAAACATGCTGCCAATTTTCATTAAAGGGATAGTTCACCCCAAAATTTTAAATTCTGTCACTATTTACTGTCATGTTGTACCAAACCTGTATTAATTTTTATTCTTGTGCTTAGGGCTGTGCGATATGATGATATATATCTGATGGACGAAATAAAAAGTCTATCGTTTCATATTATGTTATATCGTTTATTTTGTGGTGTCGCAAAATATATTGTTTACGCTAATACTTTTTAATCATTTGGATGACTGAGATCTTTACACACCACCACGGGGCGTGAAGGGGAGACAGAACCAGAAGAAAACGAGGAGCTCGTTCCTAAACAAGGGACTACATCTGTAGCATGGGCACGCGTTTTTGAGCACGGCAGTTTTAACACAACCGATTTAAAGCCGTTGAAACACAAACAACAGAGCTATATGTGTGCGCTGTCTCTGTTTCTGTGAGAGGACCGCGCTTTTTCTTTTCTTTTTTTGCCACTTTATTGGCTTTGAACGATTAGATGAACACACTTATATGCATCTGAGTATCCCGTCTTGGCAAGTATCCTCATAAAGACAGCGATTTAGGTCTTAAGAGAGAGCAAACAGCTGAAAGAGAAAAGGCATACGTAACTGTATTGGATCCGGACTTTGGTCTTAAAGGGGAAGCTGTCCAATATTCATTCTGTCTGCCATTCATATTAATCATAGCACATTGCTAGAAAATCTCTCACTGCTCTTGACTAAATCACTTTTGTAACTTTAATAAGAAAAAATTATAAGAAAAAAAGAATATTTATATATACATGTATAGAATCTATACATAATACACGTGTTAATTATATCTATCATAGATAGATAGATAGATAGATAGATAGATAGATAGATAGATAGATAGATAGATAGATAGATAGATAGATAGATAGATAGATAGATAGATAGATAGAATTAACACAGTGAAGACTAATTAAATTACACACTGTATGTAGCGTGTACAAATTACACTCGATAAAACTTTACTGTTAAACTTCAGTAGGATTTCATCTGTCTTTAACTCTACTAAAACACTTCAGGAAACAGAGAGGTTCAGAGCTGGTCAGTGACTTATAAGAACTGATATAATATTAAGAGTCATTGGCATTGCATCATAGGGAGCGTTAGACAAGAAAAGTTTGAGCTAACTTCATATTCAAATGTGGAAACCAAATTAATCCAACCAAATTTTAATCAAAGATATTCTTTCTTATTGTCAGTGCTGATGTAGTCACTGTGCTTTCTTTTGTAATGCTGCAATTATTCAAGATGTAAACTGATTACAAACGGAGCAATTCCAATAGGGTCCTCACACCATCGGTGCTCGGGCCCTAAAACGTGATGGTATAAAATATTTCTATACCTTTACCACTACAAACATGCATATCTGACAGAAGGAAGACTGTTTACCTGAGATAAGTGTACATGTATTTAAATGAAACGGTTCACTGGTAATGTTGGTGTCTGTTCAACTAATCTGTACTTTGCAATGGAAATTCTCCTCAACCCTAGAGAAAGCATAGCTTTGTGTCAGTCAGTAGTGATGGCACGATGTGTCAAAAAATACAAATATATAAAGCAAGGGTCTTCAACCCCGACCCCTAGGGTGTCCGCAGCAGCACTGCAGGGGTCCGCCAAATAATGTTTGATCACAAATAATTTTTTGTTAAGAAATTAAAACAGGGTAAAAAAACATCACAAAGTCAATTTAAAAAAATAAGCTCCCTGAAACAAAAGCAAGAGCACCCCAGTAGATACTGTAATGATATAATATTACTGGCGAAACCGATTTAACAAACGCTCCATTGCATTTATGAGTTTGAGCTCTGGAGGACGTGAAATGTTCCTATGTACAGCGAGTTTTTGCAGCGGTGAGAAATGTAGCCAATCAATCACAAGCATGTTTGTTGATCTATTGAACATAACTGACCAGAGATATTTACGTTAGAATCCACTCACCGCTCACAACGCCGGCCGGAGATTCTCTGTGTGGAGTTAAACTCGCTCTCGCTCAAGGGTGTCTCTCAAACAACGACATGACATAAGAGATTCTGCAGTGTAGACGACTTTATTGGTTTTAAAGGAACGTTGTAAGATCGCGAACTGAAATGAGTCACAGCTTTTTAGTGATTGTAAAGTGGCAGTCTTTTGCCCTTTTGAGGCTATATAGCTATAATCCGTTGAATAAAAGTTGTTTAATGCTGGTAGGGATGCAACGATACCGATACTGGGCTCTTGTACTCGTACTCAATAAAATGCCCCGATACCAAACGCCGATACCACACAATATATGATAAGTGCCATATCCACACAAAGAAACACAGACAACAGAACAACAGACAGCAGAATGGAGTTATTAGAAATTAAGGATATCTACGAAGTATATGTATGCAAAGAATATAATGTTAAACATTCAGTATTAATGCCTGTATAGCTGTTGTGCTGATAAGCTGATAAGCAAAGCACTCTGAGGATTGAGCGCGCAGCAGCGCAGATGCGTGAGTTTGTCGAGTGAATATCCTACCCGATCTCATGAATGTGCGTATAAATAGTAAGCCAAATAAAAATTAAAACTCGTGGTATTGATACGCAAAAATGGACTTTGGCGTGTATATGCTACGCGATGGGTAGGATTAGGGTTGGATCATATGTACGACAAAGTCCATTTTTGCGTATCAATACCACAAGTTTATGTTTTTATTTGCCGTACTATTACGCATTTCATTTATGTTCAATAAGGAGCTTATTGATTCCTTAGAAAAAAAGGTTAACTGGGGTTCTATATAGAAATGCTTTACGCCAAATATACAAATAAAGGCTAAAGAACTCAATTTTGTATTTACATTATTTAAGCTACACATTCATTTTTGGTATCAGTAATCTTTTTCTTTTAAAGCAATGAATAATTTTGTTTATCAAGGTTGCATTAGATTGAATAAAAGTGACAGCAAATTTGAAAATGTTAAAAACAAAGTCTATTTCAAATAAATTCCATTTCAAACTTCAAAGAATTTCAAAGAATCTAATTCAAAAAATTCTAATTCCACAAAAACGTTAAGCAGTACAACTGTTTACAACATTGATAACAATAAGAAATGTTTCTTAAGCACCAAATCATTAGAATGATTTCACTGAAGGATCAAGTGACATTGAAGACTGAAATAATGGCTCCTGAAAATTTAGCTTTGCATCACAGGAATAAGTTATAATTTCAAACATATTCAAAAAAGAAAACAGTTGTTATTTTAAATTGTAACAATATGTTTCACAATATTACTGTATTTCTGTATTTCAATTGTATGGCAGTTTTTTCAGAACCCTGAAAAGAGTACAGAAATAAGAACAATGTTTCAGGACTATACAAAGGAAAACTACATTTTAAGACCAGCACCACAATTTAAATAAATTCGTAGTATGTTTTCATTTTAGAAAAAGCATTATACAGGTTTTGGAAAAAAAATCTTTATTTAATGTTTATCAGCTATGAAAGTCTGGACCCATTATCCATTAACAGCAACTGAATAGACACCCAGATCCAACTACCCACCAGAAAGTTCAGACCAATCCACACATAATTACTGTGGATGTCTTTTTCTCTTTAACTTTATTCTTAGCCACTTGCTGCTCCATAGCTGTTGACAGATTGGCCAAGTCCACATATCTGTCTCTGCAGTGTTTCAAGGCCTCCATCCATGATTTGGGTTCTGACACCAGGATCATAGAGCGCACTGTGGCATACAAAAGAAGGGGAGTCCAATACAGGACTCATCAAACAACTCGCCATCCTTTAAAGCTCCACATGCTTGTCTGTTTGGTGAAATGGTTCTGTTCTTGAAATCCACATTATCAGGTTGCATGCTATTCCAATCTGGATCTTTATTCTGCTATCAAACCAAATCCAAGGGCCACTATACAACCTCATCCAAAAGTAAACATCATCCACACAAAAAAAACCTGTCTATGCCATGGATATAAACCATTAACTCAGTCAATTCTTCTTCTGTTTTCAACATCACTAGGTTCATGTTCAACAGCTTGCAGTGAGACTGAGCTTCTTTTCAAATTTTATTTTCATTGACCAGCCTGAATTCAATTCATTGTTAACTTTTCTGAAGCAGATAAATGGATGTTCCTCAAAACAAACATGGTCATGCCAGAATCCTCTCCAATCAATCACTGCACAAAACGAACGGATGTTCCACATGGAAGATGTGACAGTCTCCTTGTTCACCCATCACAAAAGGCCCTTTCGCACCGCAGGAACCTTTTCATAGTACCGGAACTAATTGTGGAACTACCCACTTTTTGGCGTGTTCACACCGCGGGAACTATGAACTGTTTTAGTTCCTGGAACTCGTTTGGAGGAACTAAATTAGCTCCTGCTTCAGAGTAGGGTCTAAAACAGTTCCATAGGAACTATCGTGACGTACGTGTACGCTGATTGGCTAAACGCGTACGAAAACGCCCTCACCCGCCATGATTTAAAACGCCGTGTAAACACATACTGTGTAAACATCGCATCAACTTATATTTTGCAAGAATGGAGAACAGCGATAGATGGACGGACGCTTAAGTGCAGGCACTTTTGAACATTTTGGACTCCTTTCCGATCTTTCAATCGCTTGACGTATAGCCTAAGTTACGTCGACATTCCATGTCCATTATTGTGAACCCCACGAGACACAACAAAAACACAGCTCCGATCACAGCGTCCTCCATCCTCCTGTTGTTAATGTTGTTCTTCTTTGTTTTTGTTGTTGAACGCCACGCACAAATGACGTCGCTGTCGACCGGCTTACGTCACTTCTTAGTACCCACTGTCGGTGCGAATGCGACCCTTTCAATGGTACTGGGAAATAGTTCGCGCAAAATCGTCCCAGTACTTTAGTATTGTACTTTTAGTTCTGGAACTGAAGTGGTGCGAAAGGGGCTCATGTCTCTTTCAAAGAAGAATCTTTAACTCTTGCCAGGCCAAACTATTATCTAGCAGAGAACGGATATACTAGCCCTCCACAGAATTACATATAATTGCAAGACCAGCGTGATGCGTTTTACACTGTTGTTTTAGAATTAAGCTTCCGTTTTCTTTGACTAAGACCCAATCTCCAGAAACCTTCTTACACACAAAGAACAGTTTATTGTTACATGTCTGGACATACCAATATCCAAGCTTGTTCACTGAGGTACAGTGTCCATACCAGTTAAAATAAGTGGGCATAGTCGCATCCATCCAGTACCAAGTTGTATGTAAGCTATAAAGTCCCACCCGAGTGAGCTGGTTGGCAGAACTGGCAGAAAAAGACTTAATAATAATAATAATAATAATAATAACCAACTCTTTAGTTTATTACCTTTGTTACCATATTCAGTGTTATGGAAAAGAACCATCATGACAGAAATTCACACATTTAAAAACTGTAAGAAAAAGAAAAGCTACAATTTGAGACCAGAAACGCATCATGTAACTGTAAGAGTAAATAATAATAATAATAATAATAATAATAATAATAATAATAACTATGCACCCGTTTGTAAGAAAGCTGGTAAATTAACTAATTTCTCTATCCAATGCTGTCACGTCACGTGACAAAAGAACGAACGACTCGAGAGATGAACTAATCAATTCTCCTTCCGGCTCAGACTGCATTGGTTAAGTTTATGGGGTTGTAAGGTTATGAATGAACGACTCAAACCTGAAGACTTGTCAGATAAGAGGTGAGGTGAGGTGAGCTAATCATAGACTAAAGACCCAGGTAAACAATGAATTATTTTTTTGTATACCATTATAGTTTTGTATTGTTTGTAGTGTGATCAACGTTTGCATAAGTAGTAGATGTGTTAGGGAAGTAGCACGTAACGTTTTAATTATATTTTGCTAAAATGAACGAAATGACTCGAAAAAAAGATTCGTTGATTTTGCTGAACGAGACTCAAAGGTCAGACTCAGTAAAATGATCCAAAATTCCCATCACTAATAGAGTTGTGCAAAATTATTGAAGCAATATTGCACTAAACCATGACATTTTCTCATCCACATGGATGATTTGCTTCATTAATCCTGGTAGGGGTCCATTGGCAGAAGTATGGAGCACCAGTAACAGGAAGCTAAGAAGCCCAAACGTCTCCATGATGAGACAGACAGCAACTGTTACAAGAACTGATATAATGTTAAACTAGTCTTGAGATTTATTTGCATGATGTCATTGTGAGCATTTGGATTGAAAACTTTGAGCTACTCTGTAAAGATAACGTTATTCAACTTTTTTACAAAGAAAACCACATTCAAATGAGGGAAACATTCAGTGTTATAGTTACCTAATCTCAAGGATTAAAAAGCAGAACAACAATAACAAATCGTGCTGTTTTACATCAAACTCTTGCATTCTGCACTATGAAGACAGGACACAGTGTCACTATGATTTGTCCTGGCTGTGACAGGTGTAAATTTACCAACCAATCTTTTGGCTCCAAATCTCAGGTGAAAATTGTCATTTTGAGTACTAAATAGTGGATTACTCAGTAAATATTAATCCATGGCATACAATATTTCGTCTTTTTTCTTCATTTATGTATTTCTTTCAAATATTTAGCTGGGCACTTCGGTTTCAGTTGACACAGAGGTTTTATTTTTCCAGAACTCCATGTGTCAACATGTGATTTAGTTGATACCCCCACATAAACTAACACTCAACAAAAGCATATAAGTTACAAAGATAAAAAAAGGTTCTGCATAACAGGAATAGGCCTAATTCACCTGTGACCCTTCACCAACTCATGTACCTGACAGAAGGAAGAATGTTTACCTGAGAAAAGAAATCATGCATTTGAATAAATGCAAATGTACATGTATTTAAATGAAAAGGTTCAGTGAGAATGTTGGTGACTGTTCAGATAATCTGTACTTTGCAATGGAAATTCTTATTTCACGAGAAAGCAAAGGTTTGTGATAATTTTAGAGTACGTGAAATTTGTGAGGCAAAACTTAAGTTAGACAAATGTGGGAGTCAATCAAAAACATTAAAGGGATAATTCACACAAAAATTAAAATTCAGAATTCACAACAAGCGAGAAATATTTACAGGCTCAATGAGCAAAATTTATCTCAACAATGATATTATTTCAAATTAGATGTCTAAGACACTAGATGTTTTAAAGAGGGATAATATGAGTACGATTATGAAGTGCAATCAACTGCAACAGATTTATGGAATTTCACTTAAAAAACACAATATCAGATCTGATATATTTGAAAAAGTGAACCACTGCCATAATAATACAAGATTAAGATTTTGCCAATTCATAACACAAGCAATCATTATGGCAAAAAGAAAACAATAATTAACCTGCATTTGATGCCAACTGCAAGTGAAGACATAATGAGTAATAATCAACCACTTACAAAACAGTTTGTAAGCTAATGACCTTAAAAAGGATCTAATGGTGCGTTATAGTGTGAACAGCCTGATGCAACATTCTTTGCACAGAATCCTTATCAGGATCTAAGTATAATGGTCTGAAGTGGCTTAAATCAAAGGAAATTTGACTGGAACTGCAGAATCATATTTGAAATCACTGTTTTGAGACTATACTACATATACAGAACTAAGTATAAAATATGTTCTGAAATCTGCATAACAGGCATAAAAGCATACAATACTATCTCTGTGTGTATCCTATGCTGTACATTTAAAACAAGCATCCGTTACAATATACTCACATCACAAGATTGGTACACTGTGGTCATAAACTGATGGACATACTCAGATAGACTGTGACATTTAAACTGCTCAATTTGTACTAAGTGTGCCAAGAAAATATTCCCCACACTATTACACCAGCACCAGCAGCCTGAACTGTTGATGCATGCCAAGATACATGCTACCATCTGAATGTTGCAGCAGAAATCTGACTTTTCAGAGCAGGCAACCTTTTTCCAATTTTCTATTGTCTAAGTCTGCTGAGCCTGTGCGAATTGTTGCCTCGGTTTACTATTTTTAACTGACAGGAGTGGCACCCAGTGTGGTCGTCGTCTTCTGTAGCCCATCTTCTTCAAGGAGATCAGGTTCAGAGGTGCTCTTCTGCACACCTTGGTTGTAACGTATGGTTATTTTGAGTTACTCTCACCTGGAACGTTTCTGGCCATTCTCCTCTAATATAAACAAGGCATTTTACAGAAACCTACAGAAATGCTGCTCACTGGATATTTTCCATTTTCGGATCATTCTCTGCAAATCGTTGTGCGAGAAAATCCCAGTAGATCAGCAGTTTCTGAAACACTCAGATCAGCCTGTCTGGTTTCATGTTCAAAATCACTTGACCTTCTCTACATGCCTAAATGCACTGCGTTTCTGGCATGTGATTGGCTGATTAGAGAATGACAATCACATCAGACTGCTCCGACAAGATTAGAGTGCACTCATAGAAATACTTCACCTTAGCTTTTTCGTGCCACCGAATTAAAATCCAACCAAATTATCTCATAACAAATTACCAGCTTAACATCACAAATGACCACTCTGACACATAAAGAGTTTAGGTGGTTTAAGATGGTCTCCCAGTCTGACCAACAAGAAAAAACACTAAAACTGACTAGCCTGTCCAAGCTGAGAGACCAGCAAACCATCTTAGGCTGGGTTTTTTTTTTTCTTTTCAGCAAGGTTGTAAAGCAAGATTTCACAAGATGACAGAAAATCAGGAATCAGTCAAAGACGAAAGTCATTTTAGTCTGTTACTGACGGTTGTGTTCTCACTCTTCTTGCTAAAGGTCAAACTTCGGTTACCATGCAAACAAAATGCAAATCAAAGACGCAAAAAAAAGATGTACAGCGTGTTTTGTTATGGCATAACCTACTGAACAGCCAAGAGCATAGCTGCTGTATTCAGATGCTGATCCCACAAAGGAGGAGATGATACAGTCATCATCACCGATGACAGGCAGGTGCCAATGATTACAAATCATCGCTGCCACGATGACAGCTTCATTCGCAGCCTCGAATGAAAGAATACAGTGACAATTCCCATCATTTGACTTACCCAAAATCTTGATCCATAGATTTAAAGAAGAATTTGTAGCTGTTGACCGGTCGGTTGCTGAGGACATTTTTGAAATCTGCCAAAGTTACCTTCTCTGGAGCTACTGACAGTTTCACCAAATAAGGAGTTTCCTCCTCGTCTATATGGTAAATGATTTTAGTCTCCGCCATGAGAATATGGTGGGAACAATTGCCGGAGAACAGCGCGTGTTCCTGATGCTGTCTATACAGACGTGCAGCGATAAGAAATAAAATGTCTAAAATAATGGATGCTAAATGAATACAAAAACACATTTGGCGCGACTGAAGCTATGACTTAAGCGTCTTTGTAACGCTAAGGCTAAGAACACAGCCATTATGGAGGCCTGATAGATGTCTATTGCAGCCCGCTATGCGGAGGTTTTGCTGCCTGTGTTACCGAAACAGGAAGGAAAGGTTCACATCCTTGAGAGAATGAGCTTGGAATATCCGAGCCGTTCTTCTGCTGCAGTGCTGCCATCGTGTGGGAGACAGAAGACATGCACTTAGTCCTTAGTTTGGGTTCGAGTTGGCTCTTGGCTGTTAATTAGTATTTACGAAGCACCCTACAACATACCTAAACGTAACAACTACCTTATTACTTTCTATCAATAAGCAGCAGCAGCAAGTTAGGACTTTACTGAGGGGAAAACTCCTAATTAATAGTGAATATGTGACCCAGGACCGCAAAACCAGTTATAAAGGTCATCTGAAAGCTGAAGAAATAAGTTTTCCATCGATGTATTGTTTGTTGGGATTTATTGTTAGGATAGGACGATATTTGGTCGAGATACAACTATTTGAATATCCGGATTCTGAGGGTGCAAACAATAAAAGTGGAGAAAATTGCCTTTAAAGTTGTCCAAATGAAGTTCTTAGCAATGCATCCCTGCTAAAAAAACAAACAAACAAACAAACAATACAATAGAAGCCCAATAGAAACCACCACATAAATTCGAATGGTGTCCATTAAAATACATTATAAACCATTAGCTTTTTCCAGTAAAACCATTACAAAATTCCTTTTTGTAGTGTGTTTTGGGCATTTTTCCACTAGGATTTCACATCCCACCAATAGAATCCATCACATACCAGTAGACACCGTTATAGTTTCCATTAAAACCAATACAATTCCCATTATAACCATTAAAACCATTACATTTTCTGTTGTGTTTTGGGCAGGGTTCTATTGTTTTTTTCAGCAGGGTTACTTATCAAAATTAAGTTTTGATATATTTACGGTATAGGAAATGTACAAAATATCTTCATATTTGAACATGATACATGTAATGTAAAAACCCTAACCCTAACCCTGTTTTGACAGCACAGATATGAAAGCTGTCAAAAGTAAGCTGCAATCTTATTGCAGTTCATTAGATATTCCTAATTTGCTGTTGAATAATTTGAATGTCTGGTCCCACTTTATATTAGGTGGCCTTAACTACTATGTACTTACATTTAAATTAATCATTTGGTACAATGCACTTACTGTGTACATACATGTGTTTGCATTGTACTTATATATTTTTGAAATACCTATATGTAATTACATCTGTAATTACATTTATAATTACACTGTTGACCCATCCCTTACACCTTAACCCACCCTTAAACCTACCCAGACCACCAAACCTGTTCCTAACCTCACCCGTATCCCACCTCAATATCAGCAAATATGTTTTGCAATACAATATAAACATAATAAGTACATTGTACTTATTTTTTGATGTAAATACATAGTAGTTAAGGCCACCTAATATAAAGTGTGACCGAATGTCTTATTTTATGTTTTTAATTGTGGTCATGAAAGAGCAAATGGCTGTACTAATGATTTCCAGTATCACAGATGTACTGAGGTATTCGATTTTGAGCATAATAAATCTTCTACATGACTGGCACATCAGCCTATCTGTGGAAAACAGGAAAAAAAAAAATACCACCTACATCATGCAAAAGATAATCCAGAGGTTAAAATGTGTTTATTTATATTCTGCTTTGAATGAGAGAACATTGGCAGTGAACTGGAAAATTAAATCATCAATAATAAAACCGCTTCAGGATGATCCATTATGTGGCATCATGTACCAAAAGCATTGTGGTCTACCCAGCAAATTCCTCTTGCAATCTCAATCAATGATATTAACACATTCTTATTTGAAGCCTTTAAGGAAATCAAAAGGGAGGCTGGCTGAGTGGCATATAATTATCATAATGGGCAAAAGCATTGCTTCAGCTTCACCATAATAAACTGTTAAAGATAAAGCAGTACACATTGCATAACACTGATTTGAGCAAGCTAGAAAAGAAATGTTTACATCTATAATCCTTGACTATTCATAGCCATACTACTAAAATTAAATTATTGTCATGTTTAACAAGTACCTCGATGCATTTGAATCAGTTTCACACTTAACGGTTTGCTGCAAATAACCTCAAAGCTGCAAGTATGGATGAATACATTAAATGGTAGAATATTCAAATAAGCTGTGACAAAGCCAGTTAGTAAGGTTTGTAACATGAAAATAAAGTAAATATGAAAATATACAAACAATAACATGAAAAGACAATGTTTCTAGATGACAGGATACAGAAGATTGTGAAAGAAAATGTTACACATTAAGGGAATTGTAGCTTTTTGTGCTAACACAGTTAGTAATGGGAATAGAATATCAAAATGAGAAGAAAAAAACTGATTTAAATGTGTTTAGAATATTATGACTTAATATTTTGGCTAAACTGACAGTGTGTTCAAATACCAAACTCCATGTTAAAAACTGTTATACAAAACCAGCATAGAAAATTCAGTATAGAAAAGATTCAATCTGGGCTAAATTACGAGCTTACATAACCACATAGACAGATCAACATTATAAGCAAAATATACTTGACCTAGTATGATTATTAAAATGGAACTTTTAATAATCATGCTGTTCACTGAAAAAAAAAATGATTAATTGAATTTACTACCTTTTTTTAAGGTAAGTGTTCAAGCAATCAATTTATTTTAGCTACATTTAAATAAACAAATTTAGTTCATGTTTTAGCTAAATTTATTTAAATGTAGCTAAAATAAATTTATTGCAACCTCTTACCTTAAAAAATTTTGTAAATTCAAATAATTATTTTTTTTCAGTGTTCATATAATACAGTAAAGGTACGAAAAAAATGCTTATGAATTGTATATTTCAGAAAGCACAGCTTAAACCTACTGAGAAGATAAAAAAAGAATATTAACAAAGCCAAAAAATGCATTTTGTGATGTAGCAATAGCTTCTGCAATATTTGTGGCCATACAGCTGTGGATTTTTAATTACACTTTTAATTACAAAATCATCTACAACTGTACCACCTAAATTGCAAAGTTTTTTTTGATTCCACAAAGAATAAGAAGGTTCTTTCTCACATAAAGCTTCTGAGCTAACGGTTCATGTCACAGCCTCGGCCAGGCCTCATCCTTACATAGCCCATACCTCACAGAATTCTGGGTGTTTTATTCTCACTCATAAAGCGCGTGGCAGCACTGGGCAAAAATTCATTTATAAAATGCAGACTCTTACATTTTTAAGCTTTTTGCTTGTCGTTTTAGTGTTCTAAAACAGTTGTTTGTCATTAGTCTGATATATCAGTTGTCCAAAATACTGCTGGTGAGACTCTGGTGCTTCCTGCAAGCTTCACAAGAGCCAAAAATATGATGTCAGGACAAAGTCAGGACAAAAAAAACGACACAACTGTGTCCTTCTCTCCTTTTCATTTATTTCCTTGCCATATTGTCACCTCTCCACATTTCATTCTTCATCCGTTTCCAAATCTGCCCCTGGGCCAGCCAGTGGCAAGGTACCTCTTATTTCCAAGATGGCTTCTCCATCTCTGCAGAGAAAAAAAAAATTAAAGAGAGAGAATTTGCGAATTTTGGAAAACATAATCAAATTTCAGAGCAATTTTGGTTTGCAAGTTTGGGCTACGATTGATTGATTGATTGATTGATTTTTTGAAAGAAATCTCCTCATCAAGGCTGAATTTATTTGTTTAAAAATATATTAAAACAGTAATATTGTTAAATATTGTCTCCAGTGTCACATGATCCTGAACTCATTTTAATATGCTGATTTACTGTGTAAGAAGCATTTCTCATTACCACAGTGCTGCTTAATATTTTTGTAGAAACCACAATCTTTTTTTTTTTTTTTTGATGAATAGAAAGTTCAAAAGAAATGGCTTCTTTACTTAAGTCTTGACTGTGGTATTTAAAGAATTTAAAGCAATTTAGTGCAATCTAATGCAATTTGATAAGTGTTTATCTGCATCCGACAACTAGTCTGGTATGTCTAGTTGTCTTAGTGAACTTTTGGCTTTATTCTTTGAAGTGAGCCACATGTTAGATTTGTAAACCTCTCTCAGACCAGGAAAATGGCAAAACCAATCACAACCAATGATTCTACCTCTGTCCAGGTCAATAGCTTTTTGGGAGCAAAGTTTGGACATTTCCGCTTCCTTCAGAAGATTGTTCTTGTAATCTGTGGAGACGAACAGAAATACATTTGTCCAAGACTTTTCACAGGCGGTGCATTATGAGAAGAAATATGAAGTAAACCCACCCAACTTCGTCTCCTCTTGGTTGCTTGACTTCACCTCTGGGATGCTTCGCTCACATTCTTTCTTAACACATGATGTGTGGCCCCTAGATATATGACACACATCGACAGTTGATGCTTTATGCATAACTAATGTTCACAGATGGTGTTAATAACATCAGTAGGTACTCACACATACGTCACCGTCGGCAGAGGTGGACTTTCGACTTTCCGTGGATCAAAATCCTGGCCTATGTTTAAAAAATGCAAATATTAAATCAAGTACATAATATTTGAGCATACAAATTTCATATATTACCGACATGTTATATATATAACTACATGGCTGAAAGACACTTCTGAAGTGCAATAAACACATTACACACTGTATATACAACTGAAATATAACTACATGCCTTTTTAGAGCAATAAAATGCAAAAAAACAGATGGAAAAAAAGGACAATAAAAGGACAGAAAAAACCTTGTCTTTTCCGGTGACGTGTGAGGAGAATGACAGCCAACACGATAAGGGTCAGTAAGAGGAGAGTCGGCAGGATGTAGCCCAGCTGCTGCAGGAAGTGACTCCTTTGCTCTGGCAAGATGACATTGATTACGTGTGGCGGCACTTCCACCATATTGGTGTCTAGAAGAGAAGATGATCAAGTATATGTGTTGAGGAGTTTGGCCTTGAACTTGATCATTTTTTTGTCATTTTTAGTAACCACCAGAGGGCCCTGTGCTACTTAAAAAGATTTATGCTACACAGAATCTTTTGCTGTGTAAATTCAGACTTCAGCACTCCTCAAGGAGAGATATTAGAGATTTAATCACAATCTGATTTCATGCCCTCTGAGAAATGAGACCAATATCATTATGCTCCTGAGCTATTTATTCGGCTTCACATTAGCTTGCATAGTATGACATAAAATAAATACTGCATAAAAAATAAAGTGTAATGCACCAAACACTAAGCAACTGAACGTAACAAAAGCATATTTCAACAAAATAAGAATTAACATGTAAGGGCTTGACCCTCAGCTAAAGTCAACCGAAGTAGCAGTACAGAGAGATCTGGCATTAGGGCTAAACAGATGTTGGAGGCGATTGTTTCTGGAGTTCAAAACATTGTGTTGGCAACACCAAGGTCATGGGATTGACTCTCAGAAAATACACACACCGATAAATGTATACCTTGAATGCATTCTAAGTGGCTTTGGACAAAAATATCAAATTTGTGAATGTAAATGTTTTAAGCAGCACAGTTTGTGCACTAGTTTATTTTAATTGAACTCTGAATTCTGTGAGAAATGCCGGAAACTGCCACGTGTTTTTCAGCTAGAATGAGATCCACTGGTTCTTTTTTTTCCTGGCAGGAAAACACAGATTTAAATAAGATGAGTGGTGGAAAACAGAGGGAGGATGGGGGAAATGGGGAGGTAGTATGTGGTTTATTTTACTGAGTGACTTTGTCATTTTGCTTCCACAGGAAAATTGAATAAATTAAATAAATAAGCCAAACTTGCACCTCTATGTCTATGATACAGACATAATAAAGACACGCAGCCTAAAATGATGACAATAGATGACAAAATACTGTATGATATCATAGTTCCTAGAAAAGAAGTATTATGAGATGTGGAAAATCACTCAGAGACTATTATGTTTGGACCTACAAAAGAGCCATGGCTGCTCTAGTGAAAAGTAAATATAGTAAAATGTATTTGAAAAATATTTATTTCATGCTAAGTATGCTACAAATATATATTTACGTGTTAATGTACTTAATATATATACCCTGCAAATGTCCTGAACTGGTATACCTAAAGTCTACTAAATTTGGAACAACTAATTTCGTACTTAATGCACTTAATTGTGAGGAAATAGTGAAATATATATACTAAAGTATATTTGATTGTGCTAAAGTGGAACTATTGCAAGTTTACTTCAGGTAAGCTTTAAATATCTTGCATTAAAGACCGCATATCTTGCATTCAAAGGTCATACAATCCTCGTCAACAATGACATTAAAACACATTTTAGACTTAATATTAAGAAATGTGCATTACACACAAATAAAGTTTAAATATAACTTTTATATCAGCAAGCCCCGAAGCGGTATGTCAATAAATATGTTACTAGATTTGAACTATACTTAGTATGAAATAAATGTATTTTAAATATATAACTTTTTTACTAGGGTGAGAGAGTGATTCTTGCCTCTTAAGATCTTATTACTATGAAGTTTTATTGTTATTATTGTTTGAAGCTTTTTAGAGGCTTCTTACAAAAACAGCCTGAACTTTTGAATGTATATACAGTGTATTACAATGTATATACAGTCAAATGTAATTAATTATTGCCATAAAAAATGTAATATTTCTAAGACCACTACAAATTGTTGTAATTGCAATCTTTCTATCACACTCTCTGTGGAAAAACTACTGTTTAAAAACAGCCTGTTACCTGTGAAAAACAGTTTCTGGTCTGTAATCTCAATCTTAAACTGATGTCTGCACCCAGAGCACTGAGGGGAACACAGGCTAATCTCGTAGAGTAGATATAACTATAATCAGTAACAGCTGAAGGAAGACCTCGTAAAAAAAGCCGGATATGACTGGTTACTGGCAGACAAGAGCCGTGGTGAAGAACAATATGTGTTCTGTCAGAACATTGTACTGTTTTGCCTTCAATAAACTGAAATGGCAACTACATAAATTCAAAACACATTCATTACTGTATCTTTCACCTTTGGTATACCACAAAACCACAAAGCAAACTTCTCCACAGAAGTATTTCTCCAACAGTGATTTATGCAAAGATGTGTTTTACTTAGCTTCAGACTTCCCTTGCATGTTCACATCACATATAGTTTTTTAAAAGCAAACAATTGCTCAAAAGCAATAAGACATCTTCCAGATCTCGAGAAGCAGTCTTTATTTTCTGCTTGTTCATGAACAGATGTCTTCAAGAATAGTCGCGTTTATGATGATATTGAGTTTGGGCTCATGATGAAAGCTGAACATTTATAGGCCAAACAATCCAGAACAGGGCTTCCATGGGGACTTGTCTTGGACCGTCCTGCTTCTAAGACCATAGGGGAACATCAATATGCCTAAACCTGGCAAATCTTGAACACTTACTGAAATTTCAGATCCCGGGAAAGCTGAAAGTGAGTGATTCACATGATTAGAACCACCTGCTCCAAAACGGCTGAACTATAGAGGATAAACAGAATTATGAAAAGTCCTAAAAGGAAGTGATTTTATGTAATGGCTGTGCTGGATCCAGACAGTTGTCTTTTTCTTCATGCTTAAACAAGACAGAGGAAAGGACTGACACATTTTGGATGGCTTAAGAAAGGGTTGAGGGAAGGTTGAACGGGGAATGAGGGGATATTGAGGGTGGGCTGACCTAAATCCACAACAGTCTCCTCCTTATGGCTTATGGTCTGATGTTGAGATCTAGCTACAGCTGGCCAGATGCTTTACAGATGAGGCAAACTTCCCTTTTCCTGCAGATAAACAAGACGCAGTCCAAAAGCACTCCAGAAAGGACGGAGACGGAGGGTAAAAAAGAGAGAGTGACCAAAAAAGAGAGAAAATGACAGAAACGGAAGTAGGGAAATGGAATGCACAAGGAATGAGAACAAAAATCATGAAAGAAAACAAGAAAGGGCAGATAAATATGTCAAACCACAAAGAGATGCAGCAGTTAAAAGAGAAGTGAAAGCTTAGAAGACGAATATACTGCCAATTTGTATGACATTTGTAAACAGTCTCCACACTGTACAATATAACAAAACATAGCTAGGGGTGTTGAGGAAATTTGATGCTTTAAAGGAACAGTTTACCCCAAAAATAACATTTGGTCATCAAAGTATCACATTATTCTTTTACCGCTTCAACTTCTGAGTCATTTGTCACAGAAAAAGCACTGCAACTGGGTCATTTGAACTTAAGAGCTTGTGAATGAATGGATGAATCGATCAAGCAGACCAGTGTGAACCAGACTGACGGATTCATTAAAAAGGTTAATCAAAAGAATGATTCAAAAGAATAAATTAAATGACTCAAAACAATGATTAGCTGATCAGTCATAGCTACTCATCTCACAAATATGCAAAGGCAAGCATCACGTTTTTCAGTGAATAATGACTTTTGGTTTGTTCTGAACACAAACTTGTAAGGCTTCATAAAACTTGGAATATACTGTATAGTGCACAGGTTGGTCTTTGGACTAATTTTACGATATTCTAAAGTGCTTTTACAGCCTTTTAAAGCTTCCTTGATGTGTTCCACATAAGAAATAAAGTCATATGGGTTTGAAATGACATGAGGGTGATTAATGATGACAGAACTATTGCTTTAACTCAAGGAAGACAGCCAAGACAAACAACTGACATCAAAACAAAATACAAACATAATGTATAAACAAGCAGTCACCGCAGATGCCCAATGCTTTTTGCCAAAAAAAAAAAAAAAAAAGAGGCCATGCAGAAATATTTTGTTGTTAATAATGAATTCAGCAGTGCAGAAAGTGTTTAGCTCTTTCCTTTCTTGCCCAAAAGTCTGTGATTATCCACAAGATTCCACTGAGGTTTGTGTAGTCTAGGGTCCAGTAGACGCAGTATTACTAAACCACAGAAAATGACTTTCCCACATTCTCTTATTAGTGCTTTTACTGCCAAATCCCCACCCCGTCTTTCCCCTTTCTCTTTTGTCACTGTAAAAAATCATTAAAACGTATGCATCAATCCCTCTCGGTCTCTTATATATTTCCTTCCTTATTTTTAATCTCCCAATTCGCATCGCCTACCTCTCTATCTTATGCAAATAAAAAAGCACTTTCTTATCCTCTTTTCCTCCTGTCTCCCTGGCAATACCTCAAAGAAAAACATAAGGCTATTGAATGATCCGAACCAGAGCAGAACTCAAACTGAGAAAGCGAGCTGTGACAGTGGGAGAGAGAACAGCAGTGGAATGCAAGTGAAAAAAAAAGAGAAAGAGAGAAAAAGAAGCGTGCTTGAAGCAAAAGAAGAATAAGCTTTAAAGGAGAACTGCTGCATTTTAATGAATGTGAACGTGGCAACCCAGACAGCAGGGTAACCAGATCTGCAGACTTACCTCAGACTGTTTTAGGTCAGGATTGTTTGTTTGAGTTTATGCCCTGTGATTACATCCAACCTATTTTCTTTCTTCTTTCTTTTTACTAAATTTGTTTATCATTTAGTCAATACAGATTCAATTCTGAAGACATAAAAAGGAGTCCCAGGGTGGTGGGTGTTTTTTTTTTCTTTGGCTCAATAAATGCTAATCAAGTAATTCAAAACTGTTCTGTAAAACATGTGTAGACTACACCAGTAACAAGCATCAACCCTTGACTTTTTCTCTTGTGAATATAAGCAAAACCAAGAACTTTAACAAATAAATAAAGGCAAATTAAATCAGGAGAACTCCCTAGCCTGGGGCCCTAAGTTGCAAATATAGCATTTAACACATTTCTTCAGGAACATGCTGATTTTCTTGCATTTACACCTGTTCAAGTGGTCTCCACTGGCATTTATCCACACACAACTTGCAACAATTCCGCTGACAACCACTGTAGACTCACATTCAGAAGAAAAATATTTACTGGAATCTGTGGTGCAAACAAGTCATAACGAGCCAAAGCAACAAACAAGAAGTCCTGACAGCAGCAACTATTCTGTGATAAATTGAGGTCATTCTGGAAATACCCTTGTGTGCTGTGAACGTGTTATACGTGACTAGTAAAAAGCTGAAATAAAGAAAACTGAATAAATGAATTTGATTGAATTCATGCTTCTCATGACGAATATCTCTTTATCTTTTTAATATCTTTTTAATTCTCGCCATTAACTACGACTTTTCCATCAATAAACTCCTAGTTTGCTGCTTATAAATACTTAGTAAGGTAGTTGTTAAGTTTAGGTATTGGGTAGGATAAGGGCTAATTAGTATGCTTAGATTACTATGCTAATAAGCAACTACTTCATAGTGAGAATTGGTCCCTATAGTGTTACCATTTTTATTATACTTTACTGTACTGTGGGTGTTTCTCTTACTTGGGTCTTCATTGGGAAGATACTGAGGTCCATCTGTGGGTTCCTGAGGGATCTGAGGGACTGGAGGTGTCACGGTAAGCTGGAAGATGCGTCTCTCATGCAGACCGCAGTAGTGATGGTGGAGATGACAGGAGTACAGCCCCTGATCCAGAGGATGGATGTCTGAGATGATCAGAGAGAAATCTCCCTGCGAGAACGCGGTGGCAGAAATATTCATCTTTTGCTGAACGAACAGTGGTCCGTAGTGACGCCTCTCACCAGAAGCGTACAAGTCGATGAGCCGATCGGCACGGTCGTGTCGGACCCCTGGAGGCTGACGGTCCCAGTGCACCACTTGTTGTTGGTCCTCCTGACTGTTGCCCTCTGTCCAGATAGGCCGGCGGTTAACGCAAGGGAGAACCACCGTGCTGCCCACCAGAACTACAAACACTGCCTTCTGACCGTCCCAAAACCGCCTCTCCTTACGTGCTGAGAGAAAACCACAGCAACATGGATATATGAGTATGCATATATAATCAGAGATGGGTAGATTACTTACAAATTGCAGTCATTGATTAAAAAAAAAATGATTACAGATTAATAACGTAATTTAGGTTAATCATTTTAGGTAATGTAATTCTACTACTTTTAAGATTAGTTTTAGGTTACTTTTATCAAACTTTTTTTTAAACATACTTTAAACATACCATATTCATATAAAAAGCAAAGAAAAAGAAAACATATTCCATTTTTTATATCAACATCATAAAATGCATTAAACATTACATTACACCAGGGTTTGCCAAATTGGGGTTAATGTAATGTAAGAACTGCAGTAGATTTGTGAGTTGATAAAAAGCTAAAAATTAATTAAATCTTAAAAAAATTTACAATAAAAATGATTTAAACTCTTGAACACTAAAAATATTAATATAGGCTATTACTTGTTTACCATGAATGAGACCAGTAACTGACATTTGAGAACTCTAAACATGTGAATGTGTTGTTAAATTACTTGTAATATTAACTTACTCAGAGATATTTCAAGTATATATATTATTTTATTTTATATTTTATTATTATTATTATTATTATTTATTTTAAGGAGTTCAACTGACAAAAACATTTCCCTGCATTATATGAGGGAAATTTAATAAACATGAAAACAATGACATTACGCGTCCAAAGTCTTCCAGGTTTGAAATGCTTTTGTCCAGACTTCCAACATAAATAATTTACTTCCATTGTGTGAATAAATCATGTAATCTATAAAAAGTAACTATAAGCGAAGCAAAATGTAATATACTCTAATTACAAGTACTTTTTTTTGGAATCTGATTAAATAATCCAGATTGCATGTAATCAGTTACTACCCACCACTGTATATAATTACTGTTCAAAATATATATTTTCTATTCTTTTGAACTTTCTATTCAGAGAAAAATATATCATGGTTTCTACAAAAATATTAAGCAGTATAACTGTTTTCAACACTGACAGTTATAAGAAATATTACTTGAGCAAATTGGAATGATTTCTGAAGGATCATGTGAAACTTGAATTTATGGAAAATTTCAGCTTTGCCATCACAGGAATAAATTACATTTTAAAATACATAAAAGTTATTTTAATTGTAATAACATTTCACAGTATTACCATTTACGCACTATATTTTTTTAAAAGGTTGGTGACTGGAGATGAACAGAAGAGTGCAAAAGTTTCATTTCAAATGGTCTTCACATTCTTTCCATTCTTTAATCAGCAGCCAGCTCCTTATTTGGCAAGAACTTCAACAGACTGAACAAGACGCAGGTTAAACGCCAAGAAAAGCCAGACAAAAACCTCCTCTGAAATTGAAGTGAATTTACCAACCTGATTTGGTGACGTTGAGCTGAACTTTGATTGACTCATACAGGTGGCAGTAATGATGATGCAGGTTACAGGAGTAGATTCCTTTGTCACTCATTGCAACATCTGTATGAACCCAGACAAAATGTATTAATTTATCTAGAAAAGCAACATCAGAGATTTTTTTTAAAGTGTGAAGATTTCTATTGGAGTTCCAGGTGGTTACTTGCCAAAATGTATCTCACCTTTGATCACCAATGAGAAGTTGCCATCCTTAAAGGCAGTCTTGGGCATGTTAATACGGCCCTGGTTGTAGCCGTTATAGATGCGCTGGTCTCCAGCAGAAAACATGTCTATGACACGTTCCATTGCGAGGTCTGGGCCACTACGAAGTAAATCCCAGTGCACTACCCTTTGGCGGTCCTTTAAGCGGTCTTGTGTCCACACCATGCGCTGACTATGACATTGCAATACTGCCTGAGATCCCTGGGAGGCGCTGATATTGTACATGGCCACCACCACACCACTGCCATCATTTTGGCCTAGCGCTGAAACACAAAGGGCCGGTTTCCCGGACACAGATTAGGCCTAATCACTGAAAAGCACTATCATATGTGATTACCCAGAGTAAATGGAGCAGTGCTGTTGTTATAAACCATATGTTGCTTTAGCGCCCGTAAACTAGTGTTTGAAGTAGTTATGGCATTCTCAGTCCTGCAGCTGCAGATACACTACTGTTCAAAAGCTCGGGTCAGCAAGTTTATTGAATGTTTATAAAAAGAAGTCTGTTATGCTCACAAATATCCATTTATTTGACCAAAAATACAGTAATAACATTACAGTTACAATATTACAATTACAATTCTTTTCAAATATATTTCATTAAACAGAAATCTGGTCATTACTGTCACTTTTGATCAATTTAATGCATCCTTGCTAAATAGCATTTGGCTAATTTCTTTTAAACCATACTGACCTTAAACTTTTGAATGGTAGTGTATATTTTTGAATATTTATACTGTTAGGTAATACACTTTTGATTAACATTTTATAGTTTTAAGATTCAAGTAATGTGCTTACCAGGGCTGAAGAGGAATGAAGCCAGAACTGTAAAATAAGCAAACAGGAAAAACTAGTTAAAATTACATACATAAGCCACCTTGTGTTTTTCCCCCAACTAGGTTAAAGACTAGATGTGGGAGTTATCAATGTGTTTAAATAACTGTTTAAACAATTAGCTCTGAAAAATCAACAGGCGCTTGAGCTGCACTGTTAATCTGACATGCTGGGTGTTTTATGGCAAACTACTCTCAGAGGGCTTCTGAGCACAATAAAACAATATACTGCAGGTATATAACATGAAAAATACAGTAAAACACAAAGAGACTGAGAAATGCAGTGATGGCCAGCTATGTAGGTTTCCCTGTTTGTGTAACATTTCTATGTCAGCAAACATTTTGGGAAAATAAGCAGCACCAATATTTTGCAGCCCTTATGTCTGGAAGGACTATTTATGGATGTTTGCATGAGTCTGTAACTCTCAGAAATAAACACCTCTTCGTACGTCTGCAAGAAGAATCAAAACACTCTTGGCTAATAAAACACTCCTTTGTAATCTCTGGTAAATTTTAGACTTAGAATACAAACATTTAACTAGATATTCCCGAAGCCCACATTATTCTCAATTACTGGAATTTTTGTCAATTTAAAATTCCAATCAACCTTAAAGGGGTAGTTCACCAAAAAAAAGTTTAACAAAACAGCCATATGAATTCATACAGGTTTGGAACAACATGAGGGTGAGTAAATGATGACCATTTTCATTTTATGACCTTTATGACTAAGGGAGTGGTTGGATTGTCCCAGATCCTCTCGCATTAAGAGGGTCTGAGACAATCCAACCACTCCCTTAGTCATAAAGTAGGAACATTTTCTGTGCTTTCTTTTTAAACATGCTGAAAATATGAGAGATTTATAAAACGGGTTGGCTTACTTTTTTAAAATTCTATTCTCACAACCTACGCGTTTAAAGAAATACAGTACAAAAGACGAACATGCAGTCTGTTGGATGAACAAGACATTTTAACGGTTTAACATGACTAGCATTTCATGAAAATTCAGAGCAGTGTGGGTTTTTTTGTGTTTTTTTTTTTTTTTTGCACAGCTGTCTTCAACAGCTGCGACTACCATTCAGATAATTTAACCACTGAAACGGTAAATGGTAAATGTCTGTACAGTTATTTCAGTTTTCAATTGTACTATTTTAGACTGCTCTTTCAGTTCCTCAGAAAGAGCAGCCTAAAATATAATGCTTTTTAGAGACTTTTACAATAAAGAAATTCATCATAGTTAAACTGCACAGTAAATACTTCTCCTCACGTGTTCTTTCATCTTTCTTTGGTCTTTGAGGGTTGTTCATGTCATAATGATTTTGTGTCAAATGAGAGAAAAAGAAATGTACCCCGAGGGCATTAGAAAGGCAGTAATAAGGATGTGTTAGAAGCCAGAGAAACCACAAACATCAGAGCGAAAGGCAGAGGAGGGGGAGGGAGAGGGAGAGGGTCAAGGGTTTGGAATCTGCTGAGGAAGCACTTTGAAATGCAACGACTTGTCCGTTTGCTCATATAGCTGTATTTCATTCACACATGCACACTCATATTCACACAAACATGTTGAGGGCAAAGGTACACCTGCACACGATTCTGTAAACCTACAAAACTGAATATTATTGAATATGGAACTGTATTTTTAATGATGGAAATGATTTCATAGATAGTTGTATACCTGAACTGAGCCAGCATTCTCAATCTCAGCCCAGAAGAAAACTCAGAGCAGTGCTAGTCAAGGTTTGTTTACATGGGTTAAACTATAGGTAAGACTTCACCTTTATTGACTTACAGACCTGCTGAATGTGCAGAATCATAATGTTATGGGATTTTCCACTCAAAACAAAAACTACAACAAAATATCTAGTATATTAATTTAAGCTGAAGGGTCAATAAAGTGAATATAGTAAGTATAGCGAACATTTTACTTCAGTAATTCAGTGTATGGAGCATTTCGCAGGTTAGATGGATGTAAAAATCCTTTTAGAAAATAATATGGAGGCAAATTCAAACAGAGTTCAGATTACAGCGAAACATCAAGCTCTAATTGAGAGAAGAGAAGAAAAGAAAGACCAATGGACCAGTCTTAACTGACCAAAACTGGTTAATCATAAGTTTACAATGCTGACTCAACCTGTGATACGATGAGTAGATTTGAATAATATTTGTTTTAAATAAAATCTTATGTCTTAGTTGTTTGTTAAGTGAATCACCCTGAGTCACTCCTGACTTCTAAACATGCAATTATGTTAGATAAGGGGAAATTTCTTGATTCATTTGGTCTTCAGCTTAAAGACCTCCACAAGAATAAGCTTCAGCTCTTGGTAACTCATCACTGGATCAGACACTTCAACAAAAAGAGAAAAACAAGGCCATCTTGGACAAGCATCTCATACTTACCATCACAAAATAAAATTCCATGCCACATCTGCATTTATTCCACAGAATGTCCAGAAATAGTCCTTTTTTATGTGCTTAACCTTTGGTGCTTTTATCAAGCAGACCAGTTTGTTGGGAGTAGAAACTTTTCTTTTGTTTTAGTTCAAAACAAAGTCATCAGTCTTGTACACGAGTTTGAAGTTATCTGCGCCAGATGGTTTTGGCATTTGGGTCTGGGTCTCAACAGTGCAAAATACAGACTGAAAAACCATTACATGACATTATAAAACGTTTAAACAGCAGAGAATATTCGCAAACGTGTACAATGACTCTCAAGAGACATGCAGAGATATACTCAGGTGAGGGCAGAGTGGCATGTTTCCTGCACACCATATGTACAATAGGCTACCACACAAACACGCACACTTTGATGAGCATTTAAGCCCAATTTAGCATTTTAGAAGTCTGTTTAAATATAATATACCATCTTTATTCATTTACCTATTCTTCTCTCAGCTGTCAATGTAAACAGAAGCACACTAAAACTAAAAGAACAACACCAACTTTTTCTTTGGATGCAGGTAAATCAGATACTCACGTTGAGCCAAGAAAAGCGCTCGAGCGCACATGGGTACAGCCAAGTTCATGTCCGTTATCCTCGTGGGTTAATCACTCTAGAATGTGTTGAAAGCAGAATAAAGCCGAATTAGCACTATTTATTCTCCTGACAAACTTCTATGTCGAAGAAAGACTTGCTGTTAGTCGACCAGCGACATCAGCAGCAGTGGCAGCGGCAGTCTGCTCCACGGACCTACCTTCAGTATTCACGCTCTCTCCGCCTGGCCTGCCCCTTTAAGTACGAACAACAAACAATTGAGCTACTGTCTTTGTTCATATCCCTGTAACCCATCTGGGATGCGAAATTAAAATAGGCTATATTTGCTGATGACTCAAGTTTTGCGAGCATATGACAATCTCAAAGACAGTTCATATGAGGAAAATTAAATGCGCTACAGCAAAAAAAAAAAAAAAAAAAGGAATGTCTTTCAGATTTTGTGTTTTCGGAATTTTGTGTAAAAGTTTCAACACTGTTAAAAGTTTTATATGAGGATTTATATGAAGCTATTAGCCTACAGCAGTGAACGGTTCGATTTGACAGATCAAACGATTTCCGAGCTAATAATTTGCGTTTCTTTTTTAAAGGAAATTTTCCTTCCATATTTTCCCCCCATAACCATGTCCTATGGCAAGCCGTTCAGGAAATAATTCATGTGTATTGTGTTAATATGGATTGGTTCTCTGGTTGAATGTATGGTTTAATGACAAACGCATTCGTTTATAATAATATTGGTATAACCAGATATTGGTTTAGATACATCGGTCTGATCACATGCACATGGGTTTGCTCCTGTATACGTTGGTTTGTTCAAGTTAACATTGGGCTCTTCAAATATGCAATGGTTTGCTCGACTATATATTGGTTGAGATAAATCGGTTTCCTCAAGTATATACTGGTTTCTTCAAGTATATTATGGTTTAGATAAATTGGTTGGCTCAAGTATACATGGTTTGTTCAACTGTATATTGGCTTAGATACATCGGTTTACTTAAGCTTATATTGTTTTTTTTTCTTCTTTCAATTATATATTGGTTTAGACACATTGGTTTCCTCAACTATGTATTGGTTATATTGGTTTATTCAAGTATATTGGTCTGTATATATTGGTATCTTCAAGAATATATTGGTTTGTATATACAGGTGCTGGTCATATAATTAGAATATCATCAAAAAGTTGATTTATTTCACTAATTCCATTCAAAAAGTGAAACTTGTATAGTATATTCATTCATTACACACAGACTGATATATTTAAAATGTTTATTTCTTTTAATTTTGATGATTATAACTGACAACTAAGGAAAATCCCAAATTCAGTATCTCAGAAAATTAGAATATTGTGAAAAGGTTCAGTATTGAAGATACCTGGTGCCACACTCTAATCAGCTAATTAACTCAAAACACCTGCAAAGGCCTTTAAATGGTCTCTCAGTCTAGTTCTGTAGGCTACACAATCATGGAGAAGACTGCTGACTTGACAGTTGTCCAAAAGGCGACCATTGACACGTTGCACAAGGAGGGCAAGACACAAAAGGCTGGCTGTTCACAGAGCTCTGTGTCCAAGCACATTAATAGAGAGGCGAAGGGAAGGAAAAGATGTGGTAGAAAAAAGTGTACAAGAAAAAGGGATAACCGCTACGCACAGACGTATGCAAAACATGGGTTTCAGCTGTCTCATTCCTTGTGTCAAGCCACTCTTGAACAACAGACAGCGTCAGAAGCGTCTCGCCTGGGCTGAAGACAAAAAGGACTGGACTGCTGCTGTTATATTCTCTGATGAAAGTAAATTTTGCATTTCCTTTGGAAATCAGGGTCCCAGAGTCTGGAGGGAGAGAGGAGAGGCACACAATCCACGTTGCTTGAGGTCCAGTGTAAAGTTTCCACAGTCAGTGATGGTTTGGGGTGCCATGTCATCTGCTGGTGTTGGTCCACTGTGTTTTCTGAGGTCCAAGGTCAACGCAGCCGTATACCAGGAAGTTTTAGAGCACTTCATGCTTCCTGCTGCTGACCAACTTTATGGAGATGCAGATTTCATTTTCCAACAGGACTTGGCACCTGCACACAGTGCCAAAGCAACCAGTATCTGGTTTAAGGACCATGCTATCCCTGTTCTTAATTGGCCAGCAAACTCGCCTGACCTTAACCCCATAGAAAATCTATGGAGTATTGTGAAGAGGAAGATGTGATATGCCAGAACCAACAATGCAGAAGAGCTGAAGGCCGCTATCAGAGGAACCTGGGCTCTCATAAGACCTGAACAGTGCCACAGACTGATCGACTCCATGCCACGCCGCATTGCTGTAATTCAGGCAAAAGGAGCCCCAACTAAGTATTGAGTGCTGTACATGCTCATACTAAAAATCCTTTCTTTGTATTGGTCTTAAGTAATATTCTAATTTTCTGAGATACTGAATTTGGGATTTTCCTTAGTTGTCAGTTATAATCATCAAAATTAAAAGAAATAAACATTTGAAATATATCAGTCTGTGTGTAATGAATGAATATAATATACAAGTTTCACTTTTTGAATGGAATTAGTGAAATAAATCAACTTTTTGATGATATTCTAATTATATGACCAGCACCTGTATATATAATGGTGACTTGACTTGACTTACAATTTGTAAAATGTTAGTTGTGCATTATTAAAATATTATATGTTTAAAATATAAATATGTTTTAATTCAAGTAAAATGTATTTTTATTCAGATTGCAATAAGAACAAGGTATTGTTCTCTCAATGCAAACACACCTGTCCACACGTGCACTTCTGGAACATGATTACAATGCATGATCCTCCTATCTTGTCGTGTAAACCATTTATTTTTATTCCAAAAATATTTTTGAAATTATGGCTATTTTTTGTGCGTCCTCTTTTATTATTATTTTTATTTTATTTTATTTTTTAATGGGAAACCCTGAAAAAAAAATGTTATTTTAAGATAATCTTTTTATTTATTGGCTTATTTATTTATTTATCTTTATATTTATTAAACCAAAATTTAAATCAAGAAAAATCACTGTTCATTGGTAGTTCATTGCACAATGCACATATTGCTTGCTAACAAATGCAACCTGTTATCAAAATATATCATATACTGGATGATGTCACTTGTACGTGAACATATTTCTCATTTGAATAAAGAAAACAGACTAGAATTTCTTTCATGTTCAATGAGAACATACATAAACAAATAATTAAAATATGCACAAATGAAAGCATCCTGTCCAAATGTTGAAATAAACACAAATACATATGAATTACAGAAAAGCATTTAAATAAATGCAGGAAAAAATGACTGAGAGGACAATAAAACACTAACATTACTTTTTGAGAAATGACTCCAAAATTTAAAGAAGCCTGTCCTCTCTCACTTGTTGTTCCCTGACTCTCCTTTCCTCTCTCTCTCTGTGCTCTGTCTCCTTCCTTTCTTCCCAAGCTCTCCATTCCCTTTCTCTCATCTCTTCCCATTCTCTCCTATCTCTATCCCTGTCTTCCTCTCTCCTTAACCTCTCCATCTCCTTTCTATCTTCTCTCTCAAGTGCTTCTCTCTCTCTTCTCTCCTCTCTCTCCATATTCATTCTTTCTCTCTCTTCATCTCTTTCTTGCATGCTTTTGAAGACAGCCACCAGGTCTTGGACAGCCACCCTCTTCTTTCTCTTCTGTAGAGATGCGCTGGGCTCTTCATTGGGAGGGGAGATCACCAGCACATCCTGGGCAGCAGAGTCAATGATGACAGAAGGACTAATGCATGGCCTCCTTCCCAGTGCCTCATCCATTAAACTATACCCCTTCCAAGATGCGGCAGTGTCTTCCCCTCCCTCAGTGATAACCCCTGTTCTAGGCGCTTTCAGATCCTAAAACAATATAAACAAAGACACACATATCTGTATACAGTATAGTCAATATAATTCAGTAAATGTAATGGGGACACTTACTTTGAATTTCTGTTTAAGATTTTCCCACTTTTTCTTCACCTTGGTGGGATTCACCTTTCCCTCCATTCCATGCTCAATGACAAATTGTCTAATATATGCAAATAGAAAAGCATAGTAAAGAATGCCTTTTATATGAGTAAACATTACAAAACTATAGCCAACAACAAGAGAACTTACTCAAAGCCTTTTTGGGCTGCATTGCGGCACCCTGTAAATAGTGCTTCATTTTTTGCACGCCATTTTATTCATTTTTCAGTGTCGTCATCTGTCCCTGAGAATAAAATATTTCTTATAATAATTATGTACAAGGCATTATAACTGTGTTCCCAGAACGTTCTCCTAACCTCTTTACTCCGATACCGCTGCTGTCAGTAATCATCCAGCACTCCCGTCCCGAGTAGAGTATAAGCGGCATGGAAGACGGACAGATATGGACCTCAATAATCAGTACTACAAACCATATGTCTTGTTTCAAACTATTGTTTAATCATTTAAAGATAATCAGAGCACATTTAACCAACATAATGAGCATTGAATGAGACTGAATTATCCCTTAATATAAGATTTCTTTATTATAACTACCGTGTACCATATAATAACCCAGATCTTACGTTTCTTAAGCACCAAATAACAATGACTTCAACAAAATATTGGGTTTTAAGAATGCGAATTTTATTTTTACAGACATTAAAAATGAATAACATTTATTTGACTTTAATATTACATTCATTTTTTACCACTGAATTAACGATGATGTATGTGCTTCTCTCGGTCGATCCGTAAACAAAAACTTGGTTATTATCATGTTCTCTTCAATTACTTGTCAAATCTCCCTGAAATCACAATATTTACTCTCGAATATTTAATAATTATAAGTAATTATTCAATAAAGAGATCAATAAACGAGTGTTAGTCAGTCAGTAAAACAAAATGACCGTTCATTTTTAAATGCGAGTGCGCGGCTTTATATGGATCACAGGAGAAAAGCGCGTGCTGGACGCGCGTGCAGATCAGAGGCGGCTGTAAAGAAACATACAAACCCAGTGTTTATGGTATGCTTTTCAGACTATGCTCAACCTCGGCTTAATTTCAGCTATAAAATTGGAATTATATTATCACTATAATGCGATTTGACTACTTTGATATCTACACTTTATTAAAAGCTTATTTCAGACATGAAATTCTGTAAAAAATAGTTTGTTTATGATAAAAAAAATACACATTTCAGCATTAGAATAATCCCAAAAATCTGCAAAGTTTTAATTAGTTTACATGGTTATGACAACTAAAAATAACCTGCAGGGAACGTTCTGGGAACGTTCTTTTTAGGTTATAAAATTAAACCTAAAAAATAACCTGCAGGGAACGTTCCGGGAACGTTCTCTATAGGTTATAAAAATAAAACTTTAAAATAACCTGCAGGGAACGTTCCGGGAACGTTCTCTGTAGTTTATAAAAATAAAACTTTAAAAATAACCTGCAGGGAACGTTCTGGGAACGTTCTTTTTAGGTTATAAAATTAAACCTAAAAATAACCTGCAGGGAACGTTCTGGGAACGTTAATTCTCTGTAGGTTATAAAAATAAAAATTTAAAATTACCTACAGGGAACGTTCCTAGAACGTTCTTATTTGGTTCCAAAAAAAAATAACCAACTGGGAACCAAATGGGAACGTTAGGGGAACGTTCTGTGTTTGTTGGGCGGGAGGCGCTTTTAGAGCGCGGAGATTTCCACGGTTTCCACGGTAACGCTGTACACAAAGTAGAGCTCTACTCACAAATGCTGCTTTATCAGACATTGCATGGAAAATTAAATGAAAATGACATCCCAAATTTCTTGAAAACAGTCGGTTTCCTTCAGAAATACAGTGATATAAAAACACCAGCACTGTTTCAATTTTGAAAAGCTGGTTAAGGCCACACACCCACCCTCCACCTTGTCCAGCCTCTCTCCTCCTCATTAGCATTTAAAGCTACAGACACAGAATGGCGCGTCCTAATGAAAGCTCATTGTGGGACTGGCTCGTAGTGGCTGAAATTCTGCACTAAGGCTGAATTTCGGGAAAGAGACTTCAGATACAGTACTAGGGACCACTTAGGCCTATATAAAAGCATCCAAAAAGCAGCATGTCATGGGACCTTTAAAGCGCAATGTTTCGTTGTTATTCTGAGTGTACACAAATAAACTAGCCTTTACAGATGCGAAAGATGTATTAGGCTACTTTTATCTGTATGACCAAAAATTACGCAGATTTTAAGAGCAAGTGAGCGCACCGGCGCCTGTCCTGCAGCGCGCGCGCTATTCAGCTTCCACTCCACACAAACACTTCAATAGCGCACATTTCTCTAGGTTAACATCATATTGAGCAGCCATGTAAAGTTGCTACTACATACATCTTTCAGATGAAAAGCCATATTTGAGGTCCCAATCACATGATTCGTAGCGATTTTGTTTTCCATCCCGCGGGATTCCCGAAAAAATGTCAGCCTATATTTTACGTCTCACTTATTTAACACACCTTATTCAGATCATGAGCTCGTTAGAAAAGAGCTCCATAATGAACTGTGCTCTGACTGACATGGTCCTCCGTACACGGAACATTCATTCACAGATTTACACTACTTCCTGTCACTGTAAGTCAGTATTTTCTCTATTTCTGGGCCTCTTCCAGGTCTAGTTGCAGTTTCTATTGTTTTTTTAAATCCTGAAGGACTTACAGAAATGTTAGTACACTGTTGACAGTGAAAGTTACTGCAGTACTTCAGAGTGTACAACTTAGTTTGCAAATGGTTGTGTATTATTAATTTTCAGTAATTTCACTCACTCACTATTAATGTTAAAAAGACTAAATTTTCCAAATAAAGTAAAGAACTAATGTAGGCCTAAGACTGTAGGTGAAAAAGTTATATATGGGCTACAGTATATATATGTATATGTATATGTGTGTATATGTGTATGTGTGTAAACCAGGACTCTCTTCTTCAAAAAGAAGCTTCATATTTCAAGCTTGTTGCATTATTTTGTATGTGTATAAAACAACTCCCCGTATATTGTGAAGTTGTATATGTATATTCCCTGGCTTGTCAGCACTCATTTTATTTGCTGCTGAAAGAAATAAATTATAATAAATACAAGTTTTGATAGTGTGATGTATTTTGTTTCTCAGTAAGCATTTAGTACAGGATTTTTCATCTTTAAAATATAATATATATAATTTGGTAAGAAATGATTATTTATCATTCATTTTTAAGTAAAAGTGTTATTTAGAGCATAGTTATTTAGAGTATTGGCTCATCTATGGTAGTAATATATGGCACCTCTAATGGTTCTGTATAACACAATTTGACAAATGTGCTATAAAGCTTCTTATCTTTAAGAATATGTGCTATATAGTACCAACTGATGTGTCCCTATGATTTAAAAGCCAAAGAACCACTGTTGAACACCATTTTTGAGAAAAAGTGGTATATGGCACCTCTGGTTCTACATAGCACCATTTGACAATGGTGCTATATAGCACCTGTAAAAATAGGTGCTAAATAGCACTAAAAGTGGTTCCCCTATGATTACGAGCCAAAGAACTGCTTTTAGTGCTATATAGCACCAATTTTTTGAGTGTACCCCTGAGATTTTAAAATAAATATTTCAATAATTATCACATTTGCATGTTTACGGTTTCTTTGCAGTTGATTAATAATCACATGCCATGCAGGTAAATAAAAATATTTCATCTTTTTTAGTAAGTGTTTTATGTAAAACAAAGTCTATAGAAATACAAAGATTGGCCTTAAACCCAATTGAAATGCTGTGGCATGACCTTAAACAGTTAATTCATGCTCGAAAACCCTCCAGTGTGGCTGAATTAAAACAATTCTGCAAAGAAGAGTGGGCTAAAATTCCTCAACAGCGATGTGAAAGACTCATTTCCAGTTATCACAAACGCTTGATTGCTGCACAGGGTGGAAAAATCAGTTATTTAGGGGGTAATTACTTTTTTCACATAGGGCCAGGTAGGTTTGGACAACTTTTTCCCTTAATAAATGAAATCATCGTTTCAAAACTGCATTTTAAATTTACTCAGGTTATCTTTGTGTAATATTAAAATTTATTTGATCTGAATCTTTTAATTGTGACATGCAAAAAAACCCCCCAAAAAACAGGAAGGAGCAAAAACCTTTTCAGTCGCATGGCCTACCATATCGACAGAGACATGTGGTGTAAAACCTGATAATAATTAGTGAAGGTGGCCCCAGTCACTTTTTCATCAGGGTGTTGGTGCTGTGTTTACAGGCGCTGCTCACAGCATGGTTATGAGCCACAGTGCAGACTCAGCTCCCGCAATGAGCAATAAAACTCGGGTAACAAACACTCAAGACTCTGCTAACAACCCAAAGATGCTCTGCCAGCAAAGAGAGAAGGGACAAGTATTACTACAGTTAGGCTAGTTAAGGCTATAAAGTTGTGGAAGCAGATTCTTCATACTGAAAACTAATTGTCATAACTGATATAGCACGTGGCACATTTATTTCTAAACATAGTGGCTAAGAGGATTTTACATCTTGGCCTGTTCATATTTGGGTTTACATAAAAATGATGACGATGGAAAAATAGGTTGCATAACCATTTCTCCATCAGCTGTACAAACATATGAAATCAAAGACTTAAAAAAGAAGATATTTGCTGCCACCTTGTGGATCACTGGAACAGGCTATTCCAATTTTATATTTGACAGCTCAACAGTTAAGATCCTGTAGTCTTTCCTCACTGCCATGTTGCTGGAAAAGGTTACAAAATGAAAAATAGGCATATATTGTAAATTAAACACGATCAAGGTGAGACAATGAGCATTCAGATTTGCTTGGAGGGACATAAACATTTGAAGTCACTCTCAGCCCCCTTTCTTTGTTCTGATGTCAATTTTTGGAAATATCTTCTCATTAACAACAGATGATATTCATTCAGTTTCATAAATAAACAAAATGGACACATTTTGGCAGTGGATTTGGCATCTGAAGCATTTTAATTGAACGTTTGCAGGTTGAGTTTTCTCTTTAGAAGGACTGTGCAAATTTGTAACCTGTAAATATTGAAGCTACATATGTAAACTGATCAAATCCAGGCATAAGACATGGATTCAGCCCTTATTTTCATGTCAATTGACAAATCAGAGACAGTGCTAACCATTCAAATAGCAAAAAGAAACATAACAATCAAAAGGCATCAACAATAAGGATATTTTCTACAAAACAAAGCAGGTTCAATAAATACCATATTTACAGAACACTGAAAAAAAACAAATGCATGCAAGTTGATTATTGTGGCGAAGCAAAAGTAGTCCACGGTTGTTCTTTTTTGACTTTTTTTCATATCAAGTGTGACTCAGTAAATTCCTACAACCTAAAAGAGTAAATCCTATTTTAGGCGTTTCAGGAGCTACATCATCTAGCATTGCAAAATAGCCCTTAGGACTCAGAGGTCAAATGAAATGACTGGAATTAAGAGTGCTTTAGAGTTTATATTCATACTTTTTTTGTGAAAACAGACCTCCACAGGGCAGTAACGCATGGAGGTTAAATGTTCTCGTGTCCCACAATGTCCCTTTTACTCTGCAAAAGCCCTGACTGGTGCATCGTTAAATAAAAATCGGACTCAAGTCTCTCTTTGTCAGACAGGTATTATACAAAATGAACGTCTTTGTATATATGACCCTTTAACATCATATTCAATATTAAATTAGAGAATTATGATCATGGCTTTTAACTGAGAGTTCCACAGCTTTCTGCCTGTTTGTATTTGAGTCACTGAGTTGTACGTCCTCTTGGGTACAGATGTAGTCTTGGACCAAAGACTTGGTTTAAATCCCACCAATAGACCAGCTAATGGCTTCAGCTTCGTTTACTCAAACACTAAACTTCCCTAGAGAAACCGAGAGAAACAGAAAAATGTTAATGTAAATAGCAAATTTATAATATATCTGTGATGTAACATCATCATTTATATAATTTCAAAGCAACTGCCTAGCATTTCATAACAACAGATCGTCACTCAAACATAAGGGAACAATTAGAGACCTTCCACAAGGTAAAAAAATAGATACAATACATGGAAAATGTGAACAGCTCAGGATTCTAAATCCAGTTATTCTCACTGAAGGTCCAATTCTCTAATAACTCTGGGTGGAGACTGAGATTATTAGATAAAAGACACCGGGGACAAAAGCGCTGGATGTTGAAATGCCAACTTCCCATGAAGGCTAGACAATAGGGGCTTGGCTATCCTGTGCCTGCCTGACTGAGATCAGTGCGTCTCACCCTATTAAAAGCTATATCAGAAGAGTACATTGTCTTCTAATGGGCTGAGTACACACTGATGGCTAATGGCGTGCCACACTCTTTGGAGAACATTAACAATGAGGAGGACACGCTGTGCGAGCATGTCCGGACAATGAGGGAGAGTTCTGTAACAAAGTGCAGGAACAAATTGTCAGCAAGCTATTAGAGAGAAGACAAGAGTTCGAGAGGTACATACTAATGCCTAGTGTTGTTGACATCTTTTTATAGCAAGTTTATAACAATGGCTAATTTACCATGTGCAGCTGGTGAAGAAAGACAAGTGCTAAGCAACATGTTTGAACTGCAACTTGCTTGTTACTTTCTATTTGTCAAAAGGTACCTAAAAATATAGTTTCCACAAAATATTATACAGCAGTATTAATAAAAATATTGCTTTGAATATTAATGTTTTTAATATTAATAAAAAGAAGAATTGTTTCTTGCAACAGCAACAAATGAAGACTGAAATAATGACTGCTGAAAATTCAGCTTTGCCTTCACAAGAATAAAAAAACATTTTAAAATATATTAAAACTGAAAAAAACTTCTTTTAAGTTGTAAAAATATTTAATAATATTAATATTTTTAAAGTACTTGGGTTCAAATAAATGCAGCCTTGCTGAGCATATGAGACTCCTTTCAAAAACATTTAATAAATCTTACTGACCCCATATCTTTATGGTAATGTTCTTAATATTTTAAGCTTATATATTTTTTAATTATAGTAATGATAAAGCCACTGACAACTGGGGATATCAGTATTCTTAATTGTCATGAAAATAATGTCACAGTGGAAAAATCCCCTAAAATAGGCTGTCTTATCTTTGTGCAAAATAAATATAAAATGTATTATATATTATATTTATGAAAAGAATTGTTTTTATATTATACATTATAATTTGGAGTGAAATACTGTAGACTTACGATGCTGTCAGTGTTGAATTGAGCACCATGGTAGCACGTATCCTGTGCAACTGAGCCACCGTCAGTTTCTTATGCTGCTGATGTGGCTGCTGGGATAGCACCAAGTCACTCTTTTCCTCCAGACCACCAGAGGGCGGTGTCTCATTCTCTTTAGTCTCACAGTCCACCTCACCATTGGGGCAGCTGAGGGTCCTTTGCACGTGCCTGGCCTCTGCTCTCCTAAGCGTGTTGGTCAGCTTGCTCGACAGTGCTTTGGGGTCTTCACGGAAGTCTTCCTCGTCCGACTGGAATCGCTCTATGCTGCGAGACGTCTGTTCGGCGAGGTGTGTCAAGCTCTTGCTGACGTTGTTCCTGCCAGAGGGACAGCGAGGAGCTGTGAGGCATTGAAGCAGGTCGTCCTCAGAGCGTGACCTGAGGGCAAAGTACTGCAGGTAGTCTGGACGGGGCTGGACGGGCGAACGGCGCCGCAGTGTATGCGAGCGACAACCCGGGGCCTGAGACATCCCAGAAAAATCATCCTTCTCATTGTTTGCATGGCCATCTGAAACGAAAGACTCATTTACAGTAATCTGAGAGCCATTCCAGGTTATTGAATCCTCCTCATCACCATCTTCATCATCCTCAAATGCCTCTTCTTCCTCCCCAGCATCGGTCTCTTCTCCCTCGCTCTGGCAAACAGTTCCCTTTAAGTCTAGCTCTGCGATCAGGGACTGAGGCGAGAGAGTTCCGTACGCACTGTCGATAGAAAGAGAGCGACTTTCTGGATCCATGTCCGTGGCAACTAAATCACTCAGACCTTCCAGAGTTTTGCTGTCATTGGCAGAGAAGGAATCCCGCAGGCTTGATGAAGACAGCAGGGAGTTTCTCAACGATGCAGTCCGAACAGTCGACAAGGACCCAAGCTCATCCGTTTCTTCCATAGCCACCACAGAAAGAGTTTCTGTGGAGCCATCAGAGTGACTTGGTGAAAGAGAGAGGCTTTTGGAAAAGAAAAATCAATATTTATTAGACTGCTGGATGTACTTTGATCTTTCAATAAATGTACTGTGTCATTTAAGAAAAGGTCATGCTAAGATTCAGATAGTGACTAGTACTTTACTAGTCGCATTTCTTCATGATGATTTTTTTTCATATATTAATTTCATATACTGTATTATATATTTCATTTATATATTCATATATGTTACATATAGTGATAATGTATTAATATCAGACCATGTAACACTAGTGTTCAAAAATTTACCCTCTAACACTTGCACTCTCTATTCTATTTCTATACTACTACTTGTTTTTTTATTTTAAAAATGGACCCTAACACTAGCGTTCTCTATTCTTTTTCTATTACTTCAACTTGTTTTCTTTTTACTTATTTAAAAAATTACCCTCGAACACTTGCACTGTCTATTCCATTTCTATTCTACTACTTGTTTTCTTTGTATTTAAAAAATAGACGCTTTAACACTAGCATTCTCCATTCTTTTTCTTATTCTTTTGACTCGTTTTCTTTTTACTATAAAAAAAAAATTACCCTCTAACACTAGAGTTCTCTATTCTTTTTCAATTATTCTGACTTGTTTTCTTTTTATTTATTTATTTTTTCTTTTCATTATAGCTTTGGATAAAAGGGTCTGTTAAATGACTAAATGGAAATGAAAATATATATTTAGGAATATTTAATTTTATGAATGACATAAATTACTAATGTATTAATACATATTACCTTTTTAAAAATTTGTTTATATATTCATTCAAGCAAGAAAGATATATTTTAAGTTATGCATTTAAATTTCTTTCTAAAATGGCTTACACTGCATGGTCTTGTTAGTGCCATGCTGTACTGTTTGAGCTACAGGAATAATCTACATGCACTATACAGTACATAAGGAACACTTTATATACAGTACCTCTTGCCTAGCGGCTCTCTGTGCTGTAGTGACGGAGAGCTGGAGGTGGACATGCTGCTTTCCGTCTCATCCTCATCCCTGTCATCCGTGTCATCTCTCTGGGACTCGGAGTGAAGTCTCTGGAGCTGGTTCTGGATGGGGAAACTCTTCATATTAAAACCAGCACTGGTTTAAAGGAACACTCCACTTTTTTTGGAAATAGGCTCATTCTCCAACTCCCCCAGAGTTAATAAGTTGAGTTTTACCGTTTTTGAATCCATTCAGCCGATCTCTGGGTCTGGCGAGAGCACTTTTAGCATAGCTTAGCATAGATCATTGAATCCAATTAGACCAGTAGCATCGCGTTCAAAAACGATCAAAGAGTTTCGATATTTGTCCTATTTAAAACTTGACTCTTCTGTAGTTATATCGTGTACTAAGATCGGTGGAAAATGAAAAGTTGCGATTTTCTAGGCTGATATGATTAGGAACTACTCTCATTCCGGCGTAATAATCAAGGAACTTTGCTGCCGTAACATGGCCGCAGCAGGCGCAGTGATATTACGCAGCGCCTGAAAGTAGTCCCCAGCTACCGGGCACTACTTTCAGGCACCGCGTAATATCACTACGCCTGCTGCGGCCATGTTACGGCAGCAAAGTTCCTTGATTATTACGAAAACTCTGAAACACTTTGATCGTTTTTGAACGCAATGCTACTGGTCTAATTGGATTCAATGATCTATGCTAAGCTATGCTAAAAGTGCTGGGGGAGTTGGAGAATGAGCCTATTTCCAAAAAAGTGGAGTGTTCCTTTAAGTAACCAACGGTTAGTAACCAAAAGGTTAATTCTAATACCTGTGCGTTGTAAATGGCCTCAATCCAGCTGCGGCTCTGAGTGCCACTGTTGGCCTGAAAGCAGTAGGAGGCCACGGCACAGCGAAACTCGTTGAGGTAGATAAGGAGGAAGCTTCCTGGGTCTTTCAGCTCTCGGCACACCACGTTATGGATGACGAGAGGCTGGCGGATCACCTTCACTTTCTCCACACGCTTCACCGACTTCGTAATCAACAGAACGTCAGTGAACAGGAAACAGTACACATCCATCTGTCGGGAAAAAGGAGTTAATGGAGACCAGTGAGAAGCTTTTAGACAACTATCGGCTGTTAGTTAAAAATATATATTTTTACTAAAGTGCACTCAGAAATGCTGGCTCTGTTTCTTCGTGTAACAAATATAAAGAGGAAATCATACCCTGCTCTCTTTACCCTCTTTCATCTTCAGAACGCCCTCAAGGAGCAGCTGACGAGTCTCTTCAGGTGGAGCGCCCATGACTGGAGCGGTCAGGTCAAAATTATTATATTCCCTGAGGATCTGAAGGGTCAATACACACACAATGGATGGTTATAGAGACACTTGGCAGATCTGGAGTTGCTACTTGTTTCTTCAAGATCTCATATAAACCATGCAACATTCTGAAGATAGTGACTTGTAGTTTATGCGTCTCACCCTCTCCACCTCCTCGCTGGCCCCCTCCACAGCCTCATACGCCTCTATACGTCCAGCGATGGCAGCCAGCTTCTGTTTTTCCTCCCTTTGTCTCATTTGTGAGTCCACACTGTTAATGAAGCATTCAACAGCAGCCACCTGACCACAAAAACAAATATTTATGGGTCACATCACAGAAATATTATTAATATTTACTATTCTGTCAATACACAATAAAGATAATAGACAATAAAATAATTCCTTTCTTTCTTTCATTTTTTCCCCAAGAATTTAAATGTGGTCTTAGACATCTGAATATTTCACAATAATATTGTGATTATTATATAATTCAATACAATTTGGCATGGACTGGCAGTCCCAAAACCCCCTAGTTTGAATACACTATTGTAAACAACATTACAATAAACAATTTACTACTGAACAATGTGTGCATGTGCTCTACTGCAAAGATTTTAGAAAGAATTTCTTACCATTTTGTTAAGGGCCTCACGAGTTGGCTGGTCATCTGTCTTTTTCAACACACTTTTGAGCAGCAGTGGATATTTAGTAAGTCTTTGATGAGGCTTCACCAACATATCTGTCAGCTTCAGCCGGTTGCACTGTTTATGAGTTTCTGCCCACTACAGGATGGAGAAGTTTATTGAAAGTCTCATTTGGTGAACAATCATAAACATGCACTGACAGCACAAGCAGACCATGTCGGAATCACTGAGTCATAATGAGAGTGCAATTACAATACAGATGATCCCTCATATCTCTCACATACAATAAACCTTCAGACATGCCTTTATATTTGTCCCCAGACTGAATCCATCAAAGGTTAATGTGTCTGGCTAAAGAGCAACCAGATATGGATGGTAATAATTACTCACAGTTACGTATATTCTGAAGAGTTCATTGTCTTTCAGTAAAGTGCGCATGTACTCCATACAGGCCTCTTCCTCCATGCAGTAACGGATGTAGGGCTTGAATCGGAAACCAAACTGCACATAAAAAAAATAAATCAGGCCAGAAAAATGACGTTTAAAAACGTAGGGGCAATTTTGATAACTTTGATAAAATTGCTGAAAATCAACTTCTGAGTGCCGTAAGAATGAGAGCTCAAACACTGATAAAATTTTGATTCATACAAGATAACTTTTTTTGACCGGAGAAAGCATTATTATGGATAGAGGACTCATATCTAAGCTGAAAGCAATGGTTTGAAGTAGAAAAATGTCTTGATGAATTTACTTCAAATAAGTGGCTTTCTGTTGGACTGAAGTCATGTGGATTACTTGTAGATTATTGTGACATTTTTGGACTCTCATTCTGACGGCACCCATTCAGTGAACATACAACAGACTCCTCTAAAACTTCAAGAGCCTATGGATGAATAAATTTCAGCAAATTTTCAGTTTTATGTGAACTGTTCATTAAAGTCTTGACAAATGATATACACACACTCACAGTGCTGAAGCCCTGATGTAGTTCAGTGGGGTTGATCACTGATCTTTTCTGTCTGGCTTTCTCTAGCGCCGGCAACATGACCTCAGCCCACAGGGATGTGTGCAGTTGCACAATGTCCTGAATGTTACTGAAGAGGCGCACGGGTTCGACTTCACTTAGTAAACCACTCTCCTGCAGGTTCAGCAGGCCACACAGAAACAGCTGGCGAAAGAGGAAGAGATTCTGATTATACCGTGCTATAAAGTTTCACATATAATCTGTCACAAGACACATAAAAGTACCATAAATGCTGAAGTCAATGAGCACCTGACAAGATTAATATTATAAATTCCTCTCGTGGCCTTGTTGAAGACAACGAGACCTATTTCAATAGCGTTTTCACACACGCGTGTGTAGATACTAAGATAATGTCCTGAAGTAAACATCAGTGGGCTCTTACATCAGTAATGACGTGCAGTTTCTTGATGTAGTCTGACTCTGTCTGCAGCAGCTCCCATATGGCCTCTTGCTGATGGCACTGACGTCTGGTTAAAATCTACAAGAACAAAACAAACAAACAAAAACATGGAAAAACACTAGATTTTGCATGAATATAAAAGGATGACTGTCTATTCATCGAAGAATCCAGAAAATATTTAAACATTAATAATAAGAGATGTTTCTTGAGTATCAAATCAGCATATTACAATAATTTATATTGTACAGTTTGAGCAAAGCTATACAGCGAGTTCTGTGGTCAAGACAAAGCATTGGCTGTTTGGTCTTATTTTGTAAATGTTGGATTTCACAGAGAGTTGGGTGACAGTGTAGTGTTGATTTTGCTTAAGAATAAAAAAAGCACTGTTTTTGTTACTGTAGTTACTTCTAGAAAACTGATTACAACAAGAGCATTAAAACATCCATCTGCATTACAGTGAAGGCCTAACACCAAAACATCAATGCAAAAGCTGTTGTAAAACCATTCATAACTGGTTATGGTCATTAACCTGACAGAATTATCATCGGACATGAAGTCATATTATGTTTCCACAAATTATAATGGGTTATAATATCTGAATGAAACTATGTAAAAATTCCCAAAGTGACAAAAGCAATATGCAGAGTAGTGCGTTTACCTCAGGATTGTCCAAAAGCTGCTTCCAGCTCTCTTCTAGCTCCAGGTTGGGCTCCTCTTCCCACGAGTCTCTGTGAAACGAAAGCTGCGGAGGCATCTTGGGTAATCCGAACATAGTATATGAGTACAGTTTACTCTGCAGCTGTTCCACACGATCACACTCCTGAGAAGAGAAATTTAAATATTTACGAGTTTGTTTGAATAAAATAAAAAAGTAAATAAATAAAAATCCCAACAAAAATGAATCATTTTAAATGCTACAAGTTGATTTAGACATCAGACCATTAAAATTGATAAGCGTTTTTTTTTAATATTAATTTTTTTTTATTTTCTTAGGGCTTTTAAAGATTAACTTGAAGTATGCATTACATGAAGTTAATCAAAAATCAAAAAAATACTGACAAATAAATTTAATATTTAATACTATCAGATAATGATATGGTACTGATACATTGTGCATCCCAAGCATAACGAAATATTAAAAATAACAACAATTGAAGAATACTGTATGTATTTTAACCCATTATGTTAAAGGGATAGTTCACCCAAAAATGACAATTGTGTCATATTGGACACAATATGCTTATTCATATATTAGACACAATGTGATTACTCATATCAACACTATGGTTTATTGTTTTTAGCCTGGAGTAAATCTCAAGGCACATTTAATGATCTCATAAGCAGTGGTCACCATTAAGCAGGCATTGTTGTCCATACCGGACCAACGTCAAGCTATTATGTGATTTTTACAAGAGTAACACAGAGAGGAAAAGAGCCCAGTCTGAGCTTTAACCCCAACTTTACACTCCTGAGCCAGAAAGGGTGTCAACCAACCTAAATCTCTAGGGTATGCTATCAAAAACACACCAAAGGTCCTGCACGTGAGGGAAAACTGAGTGTGGACTTATAGGAAAAGTCTACTTGTACATTTTTCCTGTTTTTGGTTGACCAATTTCACCCTTAAGTGGTGCAATACTTTAACAAATTGTTATCTCTTCCTTAGTGGTTACACGCTCACTCAAGTGTGAAATGCAGAAAGCTAGCCAAGAATATGTAAGTGCTTGTTTTGCATACTAGAAAGTGCCTTGCACATGTAAAACAACAACCCTTGGATGCTCACAGATGCTCACCTTCCCAAGAGAGCCGTTTCCTGAGTTGGAACTGAAGAGGCCACTGAATCGGCTGGCAGCACGGTTCCTCCAGCGGTCTGTACCCGTTATAGATCCTGGGAGAGAACCGCTCAACTGGGATACGGAGTCTTGATTGGGGGCGCTGGCATCGCCCAGAAACTCCGGCATGTTCTTTCGCCGACGCGCTTGACCCTGTCACAGACAGAGAATGAGAAAAAGACAAAAATAAGAAACAGGAAAAGTAAACCGAGACCAGTGTTTGAATTGAGGCGGGGGCTGAGGTGGTCCTGGACCCCCCATAAGAGTTAAAAAGACAAAACAAAAAATAAAAATAAAAAAAGCGGGTGATTGGAGTCATGTATTGACTAAATTGACTAATATAATACATTTTACATGTGCCTTCAACAACTTCTGATCACCTTTAGGAAAAAACACAGACAAATATTAATTAAACAATAACAACAATTATTTTTAAAAAATTATCTATTTTTATTAATTATTATTTATCATTAATTATACATTTTAATGATAAATATATATATATATATATATATATATATATATATATATATATATATATATATATATATATATGTGTGTGTGTGTGTGTGTGTGTGTGTGTGTGTGTGTGTGTGTGTGTGTGTGTGTGTGTGTGTGTGTGTGTGTGTGTGTGTGTGTGTGTGTGTGTGTTTATTATTCGGATGTTTGCCCTATCCAGCACGATTGTTTTTCGGTTGATTATTTACACACTTCTAGTTACTTTATTAATCTGTGGAACAAATTAACTTCTGATCACCTTCAGGAAAAAAATGGGCAGAAATGTTGCATTTATTTTTACTTTTAGAACAGCAAACAAAACACAGACAAGCTGAATAAATCAACAATGTAGCAATAGTCATAGAGGAAACACTTCTGTCAAACAAACTTTGACAACAAGTCAAAGCAGCCACCTTTTGTGTAATCGTCAGCCTTAAGTGTGGAATTTTAAGTGTCAGACATAGCCTGGCTCTGACAGGTAAGGAAGTGCATAAACACTCAGGACATTTATACATAAACAAAGACAGGCCTGTTCTCAGACAATCTCTGTAAGTTCAGGGACGTCTTTCACCTGAGGATGGGACGACACATGTGTGTTAAAAAAGAAAAAAAATCTCTGTTGACCTTAGGGCGCACATTCAGCTGTCAACAGGTGAAAAGGCCATCTGCGTTTTGCCAACATTCTCTGCGCAGAAAGGTTAAAGCATTAGAGACCTGACTGACAAGAATCATCGAACCCTGTGACCCGAGCCAGCGAGAGGAACCCTACGGCAACAACAGGAAAAGAGGCAAGGCATGTCTCGGAAAACAGGGGAAAGGCTTTTCCCTGTTCACGACAATGGAAAGAAATGAAGAATGCATGAGTGTAACGGGGAAAGCCACTCAGTGTCCCTCGGGGCTCATTACTTGGACATTGTGTTCCGATGATGCCTTTCTTTTCAATGGAAAATGCCATTTCAATGGGTTAAAAACAAACCTGGCATTTTTCGTCAGAGAAATATCTTGAAGATCTTCAGGCCAATTCATTCGTCAGTGTTCTGTGCCAATGCCAATGTTTCTTAACAGACAGAATGTTCTGTGCCCAAGATGGTCCTCATGATGAAGACAAAAGGAGATTTGTTGCTTACCCAGATCGATAAACATTTCTAGATCAACTCAATATGTTCTTAGCTTTGATCAGAGAAATTCACTTACCAGATCTCTGAAAAGCAATGCTCCCCTACTTGCTGCATTTGACAGACCATACTGGTTGCAGAAAACTAATTAAAATCATCCTTCAAAGATGACAAGCTGACATTGTCCTGCTCCTTGTTCATCCAGAGAACCTGTTTTACTCATTTGTTTGGTCGGTTTCTCTCTGAGGAACACAAAGTCAACATTGCGCCTTGACAGCATGTGATGATATTATATTATTATATTTCCAAGCGCTATCACAGAGACCTCTGTATACCCATAACATTTCCAAAAAAAGTCAATTTTGGCTCATCCACTAATAAAATCTCTTTTAAAACGAGTACAAAACCATTATATTTGTAATGTTTATTAAGAGATATGGGAGTTTGATTAAAAAGAGCAACACAAGTGCTGCAGGCAACATTTTTTCCTGTCAATTCTCAGACAGACGCTCCTTGAACATTCATATTTGATTAAAAATGGTTTATACGAACCATGCAGACAAAGCCAAATTGTCAAACACAGAAGACAAGCAATAATAAGCTCACCGTAGATGTCAGAGGCATTTCCAAGGCAGTCCACAGCATTGCACGGCATCAAAAGAGAGCCAGGCCCATGCTGCTCCCAGAATCAATCTCTACAACCTGCTTCCTTCTTGCACCCTCACAAACGCTACATTGATGTCAAAGGACTAGTGCATTCAAATCCACTTCTACAGGCTTGTCGGCTTGTGCGTATATGTGTGTGCGAGTGAACCTGAAGGAGGCTGAGAGGACTGAACCGTAGACCGCTGCATTGCTGAGGAGGGCTGGCCGGGTGTCATAGTAACTGCAGAATCCTGCCCTCCTATTGTGTGAGCAGGAAGAGAGGGGAAAGGAGCAGGGGAGGAGGAGCTCCTTCTGCTACCTCAGCTACCTCAAACAACCGATCCTAGCAGCGGCTCGCTGCTTTCAAATCAACAGCACTGAACGAGTGACATGAGCGGACTGCAAAACAGTGTTTATTGCACATCTGCTGTGAATGCAGATGGTGAAAGGGAATATCAGTACTGGACTTGATGTATGTGGCACAGATAGCATGCATTTTATGAAACAGCACAGAGTTTTTAAATGTGTAAAAATACTGAAATATATTTTCTGAATCAGTTTGGTAGGACAAATTGGTCATTGGTTGAGCCAGTACTGCCATGACAGGATAATCAGGATAGTTCATACAACAATTTACTCACCCTAACAATATGTATAGAATAAGATATTTTGAGAAATGTATGCGTGTTATATTTTTGGTCCATACAATTAAATGCCATTTGATATCGTTTTGGACCCCATTGCCTTACTTTGTACTCTCTTAAAGGGATAGTTCACCCAAAAATGAAAATTTCTATCATTAATTACTCACACTCATGTCGTTCCAAACCCATAAGAACTTCATTCATCTTCTGAACACAAAGTATCGGTAAGATATTTTGAATGAAATACGAGAGCTTTCTGAACAACCAAGTTCAAGGCCCAGAAAGGTAGTAAGGACGTAATTAAAATGTTTGACATCAGTGGTACAACCTTAATTTTATGAAGCTACGAGAATACTTTTTGTGTGCAAATAAAACAAAAATAACAACTTTATTCAACAATTCCTTTTCCACCACCATTCACACTCTTTTTCATAGCAGAGGAATGCACACACATACATTGTGGTACTTTCGTGAACGCGCAAAGAATTCTGACATGGAACGTTATTTTTGTATTATTTGCACACAAAAATATTCTCGTAGCTTCATAAAATTAAGGTTTAAGCACTGATGTCCCATGGACTATTTTAATGATGTCCTTACTACCTTTCTGGGCCTTAAAAATCATAATTGTGTTGCTGTCTATGCAAGGTCAAGAAGCTCTTGGATTTCACCAAAAATATCTTAATTTTTGTTCGGAAAATGAACATATGTCTCATGGGTTTGTAACGGCATGAGGGTGAGTAATTAATGACAGAATTTTCATTTTTGGTTGAACTGTCCCTTTAAAAATAAAGGTTCCAAAAGGGGGTTTTCGCAGCAATTCCATACAGTAGAACCATTTTTGGTTCCCCAAAGAACCGTTCAGCAAACAGTCCTCAAAAGAACCTTTTTTTTCTTAGTTCAATAATCTAAAGAACCTTTTTCTACTATAAAGAATCTTTGTGCAATGGAAAGGTTCCATGGATGTTAAAGGTCCTTTTAAGAACCTTTTTTTTTTTTTTTTTTTTTTAATAATTGTGTTCCACAGAAGAAGAAAAAATCATGCAGATTTGGAATGACATGATGGATGAGTAAATGATTACAGAATTAAAATTTTGGGGTGAACTGTCAATGTACATTAAGACACACTTCATATAGAAAAACACTATTTGTTTGAAGTGTTAAAAACGCACTGTGAATATAAACATGTTTGGGGTCTTGTCTTCTGAGGCACAGCACACAATTCTTCACTTTGTAAAAAATCCAAAGGTAATTTAAATGACTGTGACTAATTAGGTGCTTGCACGATTTGCATAACTGCCTAATTTGCATTTTGCTGAGAGTCTCTTTGAACTGTCCAAAACCAACACTGAGATCAGGTAAGGAAAGCAAGATGGGTACAAACTCTGCTGAGCTCTCTGTCATCCTGACAAATCTTAACAGCATACAATATGCTAATGGATACATTATGCCTATTTTCTCTTATATTGAAAAAATATGTAAAATAGCTGGCCATGTTGTGTTTAAAATGAATGTTATTTTGTGTATAAGCACTTTTTTGCTCATGCGATATTGCTAGCAAAACATCCATAATGTGACACCTTGAATAAATAAGTTAAGAGGTGACGAAGATGAGGCACATTTTACACATACAGAAATAAAAAAAACTACTTAGGCCAGCAAAAGCATTAAACTTTCCAGGTTCTTCTGTACATGGTTACACTTTTACCCAGATTTACCCAGTAAGCAACATGCCTCTAATCATATGATACTACATAAAGATAACAAGAGAGGCAGTTTAAGTTTCTATTTCCCACAAAAGATACTGACCTTATGACATAAAGAAAAATCACAGCAATGGTATTAATCTTATATAATAAATATTAATTTAGCTATTTGGAATAATATTCCATTGTATAAAAAAGACGAATGACCATTGTCACTGTAAAAGGAATATGCAATTTATAATGAACCTTTAATTAGCCTAGCTGATATAATATCATAAAAACAGTTTAGATGCTGTCACATGAAGTACATTTGTTTGGGTTACCTGACTTGTTTTTAGAGAAAATAAACCGCAATCTTTTCCTGAACTTAGAGGATTTGAGACTGATATTAAACGTGCATAATGCAGAAATACCTTGATCCCTTGTTTAGTATCTCCCGAGGTATGCGTATGGTTGTTAGGAGGGGTTGGTGTAGAAACAGCCATGAGGCTCATAAGTGGCACGTCTCCAGCTTCAAAGCACTGTATGCGGGCGGCCACCAGCCCCGTTGTACGAGGCCTGTGGGCATGAATCCGGGGAAGCTCATTCAGAGGACTGTAGTGGATCAGCATTCCACCTGGAACCTCTGGGAATGTTGACATGTTGGGCACATTCCATGTTCTCTGACGGAAATTTAGCATTTCCACGCTGGCACAGGTTTCACTATGTAAGAGACGTAAAGGTCCGGATGGAGTTGCTCCAGTAGATCTTGTATAAAAGATACCTTGAGATTGATTTAGTCCTCTTCAAATTTCCTGTAGTTTTGAGTCACAGTTGAAAAAAGAAACATAATGGACGATGACTGTACTCAAATTCACCTCAAAACTTTTAACTTGCTCTTCTTTTTCTTCTCTATCTTCCTGTGTTGTTCCACATGTGTCTCACTGCTTGTGCGTCAGTCTTGTGATACAACCTTTGACCTTGGTGCCAATGCTGATGGAAGGTGGAGCGAAAGCCACTCTGCCACTCTGTTCTGCTTTGTGCAGTCTTTCTCCGACGCGACACACTGCTGCCTCTCCAGATGGCATTATCAGGCTGTTACAGAGCTCTATCTTATCATTTCCCTATGGCTTGACAATCACTTTTATGGCTAGTTATGTAAACCTAACTGGTTACCACACATCACATCTGACTTCAGTACAGTTAAAGCAAACTTACAGTACCGAAACAACACTGCTGCATTATATCTTCAGAGCAAACTTAACCTGTTGTTACAAATCACATTAGTCTGAGCTGAAACAGAATCAGTATGAATGAGGACTGAATGAGTACAAGTACATTTTGCTGAATTTCAGAATCCATTTATGGTAAATTTTTTCTCTGTTTCCTCTTGAAAAATAAAAATGACATTGTTTACAACAAGGGGCCAGTCTTTCCCACTAATTCCACAGGATTTTCCATCAGGGACATCCCGGGTGAAATTGGTTAACCTTGTGCTCCACTGAACTGATGATGCAGACAGAACTTTGGGCAGTCACAAGGAAATAAAATCTCATGAGCTTTGAACTTTGCTCCTGTTTGATACCGTATGCAAATGCTCTATGGGAACTGGAGTGTCTGATTTCAACACGGGCCTAAAAACACATACAAAATTTCACAGGATTGAAATGTGCTGCATCAAAAGGACTTGTGTGTTTACTTTATTGGGAAAGTTTCTTTGTTTGATTTTGAGCTTGATACTCAGGCTGGCACATGTTGCTTATGTGGAAGTCGAGTCATTTGGCGGTGCTATCAGGATTTCCGAGACACATCCCTGTATTCAAACAAACTGAACCCTGAACGTATCTCTGATATGATCCTAAAAAAGGGTTTAGACACCTTGCGATCACTAACTGAGAGTTATACCAGGAGTAAGTGACAGGTGGCAACACAACATTGTCATAAAACAATGATTCAAGTCATTCACAGGGTTCACGGTAAGTGCTTAAAAAAATATTGACTTGAAAAACATTTATTGCAATTATGTTTTGAAAAACATATTTGAACAATGGGTGGAATTGCTAGGTTTCAGATGAGAGCAATCATAAACAATACACTCCTACAAGAACAGTAAAAAAGATGAAGGAAAGGTAACTGGATGTGATAGAAATGCTAGAATGAACGAGGAAATTGTCACCTTCTGCACTACTGATCAAAAGTTTGGGGTAAGTAGGAAAATTTTTTTAAAGAAATGATTTATTCAGCAAGGATACCTTAAATTGATCAAAAGTGACAGCAAAGACTTTTACAGTGTTACAAAAAACAGTGATTTAAAATAAACGCAAATAAACTTTCTATTCATCACAGAATCCTGAAAAAATATATTAACCAACACAACTGTTTTCAACATTAAAAATAATATGAAATACTAAATCAGCATATCAGCATATTAGAATGAATTCTGAAGGATCATGTGGCACTGAAGTCTAGAGTAATGATGCTGAAAATTCAGCTTTGCCATCAAAGGAATAATTACATTTGAAAGTATATTAAACTAGAAATTTTAATAATATGTCACAATATTAAAAAATTTTCTAGCAAAGGCAACCTTGGTAAGCATAAGAGACCTCTTTCCAAAAATTAAAAAGCCCAAACTTTTGAATGGTAGTGTACACTAGCAAAAAGACAATCAAACATTTCATCTGTTAATGTCCAAGAAATAAAAACACATTGTGGGGCACAGAATCACACTAAATACTGTACGGTAAGCTTCCACCATGGAGCCTGTTATTAAGGCTTTTCAATTGAGTCTTAAACAGTAAAAGAAACAAAACAATTCATGAAACAAAAAAGAACAAAGCCCTTGTGACAACTAGCCCCGGTCTTCCCTATATAGAGAGAGTGACTTACCAGGCCAACTAGCAGGTCTGCCGCCTCTCGGCGTCCCAGAGAGCCGTGCTCTGCTCGGTCAGCAGAGGAACTATGTGTGCTGGAGGACCTCATGATAGGCAGACTGAGAGAACGGGGGTCTTTTACACACCTCTCCACTCTCAGCTCCTCTCCTGGTCGAGCTGCACACAAACACACACAATTGTCACTTCCGCAGTTGTGATAATGCCACATGAATTTATCTAACTTCTGATACATTAACAATACAGAATTATCCAACATGGGCCATTTTAATTCCTTTGTAAGGTCAGATTGCTCTTTGGATCTTTCTTAAATCATGAGATTCTAGAGAATTTTATGAGGGCCTATGTATTATTTTAACAAATATTTTTTATTGCATAAAATATTTTTCATTAGAAAACTTATAAGAAAGGCATTTCCTGGAGCTCAAACAGTTAAGCATGGTGCTGGCAACACCAAGATCATGGGTTCCACTCCCAGGGAATGTATAAACTTTATATCATGAATACACGGTAGGTTGCGGTGGATAAAAGCCCATGCTAAATGCATAAATGTAAGAAATGCAAAAGTACAAAGTTCTATGACCATTTCAAGTGTAAAAGTCAAAATCATATAGTATTTTTTCATCATGCCATTACAGACACTTCTAAATCATGACAGATGATGGGAAAATGATGCATAAAATTCTAATTCCCTCTGATAAAATGCTACAATGAGAATCACCTCTCCAGCTCATTAAATCACATATTCAAACTACATACATATATATATATATATATTTATATTATCTTAATCTGTGAATATTGGCAAATATTAAATATTAGCTGAGCAGTGTTTCATCTCTATTTGTACAAAAAGAAAATGAGTGAAGAGATGCAATCAACGCTCTAATATTTACATGAGTTTTGAGATACTTCTGTTTAAGCAGGACATTACCTCGTACTCTGAGGTAGTGACCACCAAAGCGGTAGGCTTCAAATCCCAGTGAAAGTGGGGTATTGGACTGATCTAGGAACAGGTTGACCCGTGACAGCTCAATGCCTTTTCTTTCAAATACAGCTCCCAGGACTTCTCTGAAACACAAAGATAACAGGTGAGCTAACCATGATTCTAAATGCATTGATTAGTTTGTTGCACCACCTAGGGGTTCAAACACAAAATCACCTCAAGGTTTTCTTCTTCACAGCTGGGACGATCTCCATACTGACGTCAATATTTAGGTCAAACTTCAGAGTAAAGCACTCCTTGCTGGGGTCCTGCAGGAGGGAAGAGTAAACAATTAGCTTACGCTTTAGGAATAAAAGCTATCAGTTATCGAGAATACAAACTATGATTAAATATTCAGACAAAGAAATGTCAGGAGTACTGACTCAGAGGTACATCAAGTCTCAAAATCTTGCCTGCAAAGCTAAATCATTTGTTTGAGACAGAAGAGTGGTGCACAGGCTTAATAAAAATCAGATCTCTAATTCTTCTCTTACATCTGTGTGTCGACGTCTGGTCTTCTTCTTAACCAGTTTCATTCCTCCACTCCTGCGATCCCTGGGAAGCACAAAAATAAATAAATAAATCATCATTAAGAATGACTGAACCCACAAGGAATGTCATGCTGTCTTTTTCCCTAACCATAATCCAGTTTAACCAAGCACAGGTATTTAAATTAAGTCATTGTCATTCTTTTCAGCACAAACCACCCACCTGTTATGCAAATTAATCATATTATAGATGGCACCTTGTTTAAAAAATGTCAGTGTAATGTGCCTGCCACAAGGCACTACTGCCATCCACAGGAAAGAGGTGGTGAACTGAGTTTTGCTAAAACAATATTAATGTTTACATTTTTTATTGATTATAGTAGCAGTAATACATGAATGTTGCAAGAGGATGAAAGACATTTGATCACGAATGGGGGCAAGAGCCTTATAACAGGGCCTAGGTGCAGAAGAGTTCATTTCAGCATTTTAAACAGGTGATTTCACCAATGTTGTGTGGTTCTGGCAAAGTATGCCAGATTGAGGTAGTCTGCCGCATCCTGAATTAGTCCAAACTTTTTACTAGTGCAGAGGTCCCCAACCACCGGGTCACGACCCACTACCAGGCTGTGGAAGAATTGCTACCGGGTCAGAAGAACGTTCTGGGAAAATGTGTAGCCAAGAGATATGATCATATGACACTGTCATTTATTGCGTATTAATGATTGTTCTAATTATTCTGTATTTTCGTTGTATGCTATTTATATGGAGTAGCAATTTGACGATTTCATGTTAAATTAGTATATGATAGATTGCTCTGGGCTGTGTTTCCCAAAAGCATCGTAAGCTTAAGTTGATCGTAACTCCATGGTCTACTATGTACTTAAGCTTACGATGCTTTTAGGAAACGCAGCCCAGATCTGTAATATTCTATATTAGGGGTTAAACGGAGTGTTGATCCATGATTTGTACAGACCAGACGCCTCTGTTCGGCATACATGTTATTTCGAAATTAATTTGCCAATTTACACGTTCAAGCAATTTTAAAGAACAAGAAGAAACGAAAGAGAGCAATTTGTTACTCAGGCACTGTTTTCACACACACACACACACACACACACATATATATCCTACACTCCCCCCCCCCCCCCCAAACCCCTTTCCAATCAAATTAATTGTGTAACTTTTCAGCAAGCCTGCCAAAAATATAGTTTGTACCCATTCATTTATAAGGCTGCTCAAGAGGTCAGATTTACGCTCTCAGTTCCATTTCCTAAAGCAGTTTCACCATCAAAAGGAATAGATAGTTCAATCCCAGATGTTCTCCAGTGGATGACGCCACTGGAAAGTACACAGAATTCCTCTTTCATTATTACAAACATTAGCAAAAGCCAAGCGTGTGCCCATAATGAATGTACTAATGGAGGAATAAATGTGAAAAAGAACTGACCCTAGGTCAGAGTATCCATCCTCTCCATCCTCCATGTCAGAGGGGGGACCGGTGCGAGGCGGACAGGAACGAGTGGACACGTTCCGGGCCAGGATGGAACCTGTGGGTGAGAGGAAGTGAGGCAACACTAACATCCTGCCAGAAGCTGGTAATAATAATTAACCTTTACACATTCAAAGTGTCATGCTCGTCTTGGGGTCAGCTGACATCTATTTTCATTTTTTAACTGATTTAAAACTGCTAAAACAACTGATAGGTTGAAAAAGAGCCTTACTTTGTGGTTGCAGGTCAAACCGTGGATGCCTGTCAAAGAGCATGCCGTCACGGGCGGCGGGATGGCAGTTTGAGTCACATGACTCACAGAGGTGCAGTGGGCTGCCGTCTCTAAGGTCCTGACACGATGGGTGGTGACACACCTGAGGCATAAGTCATACAGCAATAATGTCAAATTAGCAAAAACAACAGTGTGAAATCAAACTGTGCATATATCTTTTTCTTTTTGGCAGTATGACCAAAACACTGATGTTTCTTCAAATATGGGCGCTTCTGGCTCCGGGGAATGAGAATAAACCTTCTTCAAGCAATATTCATGCTTTAATTTGTTCATTTCATTTGTGCTCTAACAATTTTAAACATTGTATACACATACAATCACAGGAGAATTCCATCATTTAACCATTATTTTTGAAAGATATAAGTCATTTTCACACAAAATATACTGAAATGGTGGGTGTTTTACTAAGCCTATGGTGTCTTTTATTTATTTTTATTACTATTATTAATAATAATTTATTTATTATTGTGTTCCATAGTTTCATTTGTGTCTTTGTACTGAAAGCTCCAAAATTTCCTTGTGTGTGTGTGTCAGTACAGCTCAGTTCAAAACAGTTTTTAAAATTCAATAGGCTAATCAATATTTTGGGACCAATTCTCACTATTAACTAGTTGCTTATTAGCGTGCATATTATTAACATATAAAGCACATAATTCTGCATGACCACCTTCTATATTCCTAATCTTACCCAATACCTAAACTTAACAACTACCTTACTAACTATTAATAAGCAGCAAATTAAAAATAAAAATAAACATTTGTTTACTGGGGCAAAAGTTGTAAATGGTTTGTTAATAGCAAGAATTGGACCTTAAAATAAAGTGTGACCAATATTTTTACTTCTATGATCTAAGTGTTATAAAGCCTGGATCTAAGATAAGACTTTAAGAAAAAAAATCTATACATAAAAGGCATTCATTTATTTAGCATTAAGTGCAGTAAACGAGCAAGTATCAAAGAGTACCACAGTATCAAAAAATAAATCACGATGGCATGGTAAAATATTTCCAAGACCATCACATAAAAAAGTTGAAATCTGTTAGTTTGAATAAAAATCAACCCTTTAGACACAAAAAGTTCAAGAATCTGCCTGCTGTGCTATTATGCAACATTATGTTACCATAAAGCTCAACATGCCGTCAATTTATATCATCAGAACTCTTACCAAAGGCCATTTGAGAGTCAAGTTGTAAGGGCAACAGCAGCAGGAAATAAAGTGTGGAAAGATAGAAAAAGAAAGAGGGATTAGGACCTCCTGGTTGTGTGCTTCCTTCTATTGTTCTCCTGATATGCTTCACAACAGAAGCAGCTCACACTCAGACAGAGAACAAAGCAAAAACCTGAGCCATCATATGAAAAGTGTTCTCCTCATGGCTACTTCTCAAACACTTTCTGAGAGAAAGCCGCAAGAAGTGAGTAAGCAAGACAGAGGGCATGTGCCAGCAAACCCCAACCAACAATTGGAGACGAGCAACAGGAAAATGGGCAGATTCTAGCAGTTATATAATCTCAAAAACCACACACTGAAAACTAATCATTATGACTGAAAATGTGAAGACTTGCATTCATGATCAATTATATATATATATATATATATATATATATATATATATATATATATATATATATATATATATATATATATATATATATATATATATATATATACATACATATATACATATATATATATACATATATATACATACATACACATACATATATATATTACACATACATATATATATTACACATACATATATATATTACACATACATATATATACACACATACATATACATTTTTTTTTTTTTAAATCAATATAGCTTCCAGCTGGGAACAAAGCAAAGCCAGATTGCTGCTCATAAGTTAAAATTTAGGGCTAAATAAGGCTAAGAGGATTTACTGCCAAGCCAAACTGTTACTTTATCCTACCTGGGACATTTTCCCCAATTTTTCCTTTGTCTTTTTACTTGAGTTACAGTAAGGAAAAAATCTTGCGAAAGCCAGGAGAAGCACTCCGAAAGCTGAAACAATGCCTTTTTGTTTCTTTTGTTTGAGCTTGTCTTATTTGTTTCATTCTTCAAAATGAATATAATTTTGAACACTTCCAAATTAATAAGTTTTGAAGTCAAGAAGAATTACATTAACCCAGCGGCCATTGTTGCATCCATCATTGCAATATAAAATTATTCAGGTATGTGTCACTGCTAATGATCTCTTATCAAAGGCCATGTGAGTATTTCTCATGCATCTGTATATAAATACACACACACACACACACACACACACACACACACACACACACAAACAAACAAACAGAAGTCTGATGAAAAATACAATATAACAGTAATAGTGTAACATTTTGGTAACACTTTATTTTACAGTTAGTTGCTTATTAGCATACATATTACTAGAATATTAGCCATGTATTAGTGCAAATTAAGCACATATTAATGCCTTATTCTACATGACCTTATTCTACATCCATAATTCTACCCAATACCTAAACTTAACAACTACCTAACTAACTATTAATAAGCAGCAAATTAAGAATTTATTGAGGGAAAAGTCATAGTTAATAGTTAACAAGTCTTACCTATTCTAAAGTGTTACCAACATTTTATATTATCATCAATGTTGAAAACAGTTTATACACACACACATATACACTAATATAACATCTTACATTAACATCTTCTATGTAAAGATCTGCTTAAAGCCAAACAACACAGTAAGGTTTACAAGGCCTTGTAATTACAAAATCCGTCTTTAGTTTTGCCCCACATAACCCCCTAAAGTCACGTTAAGAAAATCAGCTTGTGATTATCTTGTGCCTGGAGAGGACTGGAAAAAAGTCCATTATTGTTCTCTACTCGCAGTTAGCACAACCTGAACAACCTCAAACAATCTTAAACCAGTGTACACCCATATTTAAGGGTCACTGTAAGAAGAAAAGTGATTCAAATGACCACAATGTGCAATATCTAAGAAACAATAAGGCATGGCACCGTGACTCTGAACAAAAAGCCATTGAAGGAAAGCACACAGACTTTAGCTAAACTAAGAGAGAGAGAGAGAGAGAGAGAGAGAGAGTGTCTGTCATCAGTTTTGCTATGCCTCATTTATCTGAGAACTTTCACACATCTGTGGTAAAAACCACAGCTCAGAGACTTTTTAATAACAACCATAAAACCTCAGCTGTCGCCGTGAAATAACATACAATAATGCATTCATGACACACACCTGATGCCGGTGTCACACACATGTGCGTGTATGTGTCTGCCTGTCTCTCTCTCCCCCCTGAAGTGACGGTTTCTCAGCGGTCTGTAAGAATGGCAGAGAACGATGTAGAGTCTCGGGACAACTCGATGCTTTGAGCGCCCAACACCCCCCTCTCTTGCTCTCGCTCTCTCCCCTTTCCACTTCCCTTGCTTCCTTCCTTTCTTACTGGCTGCTTCTGAACAGCTCAGAGTCTGTGTGTGTGTGTGTGTGTGATGTAGGTGATTCAGATAGAGCAGCTGTGTATACCGACTAATAGATCTAAAAGAGGGTGTAAGAGCAGTTGCGGTTTTCCAGCCACACCCGCTCCCACTGATTTTGCCATTCGCAAACACAGTTGTCCAACCACCCATACAAAAAAACAAACACGCAAAACTCTGCCTCGCTTATAATCTTTCATTGTTTATTCTCATTCTCTATTCTCTGTTCTCAGTTCTTGTTACTTCAGTCATTTATCGTCTACAGTGATCAGATGAAACATGCAAATGTAGGTGTAGGTGTAATATTAGTGATAGGCTAACATTTTTGCACTGTAATCTTAAATCTGGCCGTTTTGAGATTATCAGCACTAGTTGTGTCTGTCTGGTCCCTTTAAGGCAAGTCAGTCCATTCGGTGGCCATGTTACTGACAGACAGTAAGTATATAGCTCCTCTTACTGGGAAAAGACAAAAAAAACTGCAAAACAGGATTACCAGCTAATTAGCATGTGCGTTCTAATTAAAAAGAGCATGCATGCTAATGAAACAGTGTTACATTCTCTTTTATGAGAATTTTAAGCAAAAATTTGATAAAACATTTATTATATTAAGAAATGCTTCTTGAGCACTAATTTCTACAGGATTATGTGAAGGAAAATTCAGCTTTGCCATCACAGGAATAAATTACTTTTTAAAATATAATTGTAATAATATTTCATATTAGTACTAAATAATTGCAGCCTTGGTGAACATAAGAGATTTTTTTTTTTTAAGTAATTAAAATCCAACCAACCCCAAACCATTCAGTAGTGATAACATGATAAAATTATGGGAAATTCACTTATTTAGCACAAACAAACAAACACATAAATAATATTCTAAATAAATAAAATTTCTGTGTGCATGCTGATTAAAAAAAAAAAAAAAAACACACAAAAAACAGCTTCATCTAGAAAATTAAGAAATAAAGTCTATAAAAAGTATATATAAAAACACAAATTGGTTTTAATTTATAAAAATCACATTTCTTTAATTAAAAATTATACAATCACAAATCGGTGTGCTAGTGGTGCTGATATAAAATGAGGAACATTATTGACACTGTAACAGAAGTTAGGAAATACATAATATTTTAGTGAGCAAATACAGTGATGTGAAAGACTTGTGTCTTGGCCTTTTCCCTTAGTCTTAGTCATTTCTATCTTATATCTACACCAACTCTCTCCTGCCATCATCTAATTCAGACTCTTCCCAGAGTACACCCCTATGGGGGGCTGGGTCATGTGGTGTCAGGATTTCCTATATAAAAACAGAGACTTTGAAGTCTGCGGCTGTGCTTACTTTTACCAAATCCAGAATATTACAGTATCAAAACCCCCTTTCTTTTACTCTCTCCATCCTTCCTCTCTTTCTTTGTCTGTGCTTTATATAGCAGGGTGATGTAAGGCCTAATAATGTCCTAATTCATGAAATACCGTGCCTTATTAAAGTCACAAGAACCTCAGAATGATAAAACTACAATGCACAAACATACCAAACAAAACTCATTTATAACATGCCATTATTGACCTCAGAAAAAAAAAACAAAAAAAAAAAACAAGACTATAAAAAAAACTAAACAAAAGAGCAAAGAATGTGACAGGTCAGGTAAAACATGCCCCAGAGACAGCAAACATGGGGAGACAGAAGTGTCATCATGAAGGACATTTCCAACAGTTAAACGTCACTTCTGAATCCATTTCCTGTTTTTACTCAACCCTGAATCCAAAACAACTTCCTGTGGCTATGTCTCTTGGCCTTCCCTTATGAGGACTGGGATGTGTAAGAGGACTATAAGTGTGATCTCACTGTTCGTCCCTCAGTGAATGATGGGAAGTGCTCAAACATTTGAAAAATGTCCTGGGTTAATCAGGGTACCACATTGTACCTTTCAGTAAACATTAATAAACTATATTTTATACGAGATATATAGCATCTAAATAATAGCTTATTTAATATAAGATATCAATGTTATATAATTAATTAATTACAATCTTTTCTGCGCTATTCTTTACATATAAAGAGGTACATTACATTCAGAAAAAAAAAAAAATAAATAGTATGTTGATCCTATGCATTCATCAAAACAACTGATATTTGGCTTTATTTCAAAGCATGTCGTCATTAGACATGAATACGCCTGAGGCAATGAAGGTTCCAATATCTGATGCAGAGCTGAAAATGACTGTAATTTTACTCCTTAGGGGTCATGCATTGTGACCTCTTTGTTCATCCAGAGTCTTAATTCTCACTTGGTGACATCAGAGGTCTCCTTTAAAGGAGTGAATGAGAAAGCAGTGAGCTGTATTTGGCAAAAAAGAGCAAACAACAAGAAGAGAATTAGAGACAGCTAGTACAGCATGAAATATGAGAGGTAATATAGCTTGTTTTCACATTTGGCCTGATGTCAGTACCGCTGGGAGAAGAAGTACAACTAGGGTGAAGTAGTTATTTAAAGCTGAATCATGTCTGTCTATGTCTTTCTACCTCTATTACTGCCATAAAACAGTATTGTAGACAATGACTGTTTCCAAAATGTTTCACAAAACACTCATAATGCCTTCCATTGGTCAGGGAAACAGATAGTCCCATCTCAAATTTTTGGCCTAATACCATTGGTTATGCCAATGTTGCCAGGCAGGGTTGGTCAGGATTTTTAAACAAACAGATATACGTTTTGATAACGCCACTGTTTCGAGAAATCAACCTACAAAAGTATTACTTTAAGTAAAATATATAAGTTTGACAAAATCAAAATAATTACACACCTTTAAAGGGTTAGTTCACCCAAAAATGAAAATTATCCTGTTATTTACTGTACACCATCCTAGGTGTACATGACTTTCTTCTTTCAGGCGAATACAATCGGAGTTATATTAAAAATTGTCCTGGCTCTTCTAATAGTCCAAAACACGTAAAATAAAGTCTGCGAATCCATTAAAAAAAAAAAAAAAAAAAAAAAAAAAGTACCTCGCACGGCTCCGAGGGATGAATAAAGGCCTCCTGTTGTGAATCCATTTTTGCAAGAAAAATATCCATATTTTAAATGTAATAAACACATCTCTCTCACTTCATCTAACTGTCAATAGCGGAAGTCCTTCCGGCGGATGACGTAGGACGTCAGCGTTGCGTGATTAGTGACGAGCGCGGAGAGAGAACAAAAAACGCCGGTGATGAATTAGAAGCACAAAACGAGGATTTCGATATAAGAGGAGACTGGTTTTCCTTTGGTAAAGTAAGGAAACTTTGCTTCCTTTGCTCCTATAAACAAATGTTGGTTTTTGCGAGACACACACACACACACACACACACACACGCATGCGCTGCGCCGGCGTCCTACGTCATCCACCGGAAAGGCAGTCTCTCGTGAACGCGCATGCACAAAACTGTTTATATCATTTTAAATATGGATTTTTTTTTTTTTATTTTTTTTTTTTTTTACAAAAACGCATTGATTTGCTACAGGAGGCCTTTATTCACCCATAATAAAGCCATGTGAGGCACGTTTTTATTGGAGTCGCACACTTTATTTTACATGTTTTGGACTGTGTAACAGAGACACATGCTGACTGCAATGATAGAGCTTAGAAGAGCCAGGATCATTTTTAATATAACTCCGATTGGATTCATCTGAAAGAAGAAAGTCATATACACCTAGGATGCCTTGAGGGTGAGTAAAACATGGACATTATATCAGGTTTAGATTACTTATGGGTACAAATGTCTCCTTGAAATATGGTACACACAAAGTAGAACTTTTCCTAGTAGCTGAGTATTACAGCTCCATCTGGTGGTAGAAAGCAGCAGTGAGGCTTCACATTCCAAAGCATTCCACGAATCCTAATTTACTCCACTTTTCACTTCTTTTGTCCTTGAAATATTTTAGACCGCACATAATGTTTTGGATGTGCGTGACTTCAGAGACTGTTGTGCTACAGGTGTCAGTTCAGTTTCTTCTCACACTCAGCTGTTAGGTAACACAGAGACATAAAGCAGTGACAGAGGAGACAAAGCACAGAACTGCTGCTGAAGATGAAATAATCATTTCAATTATATTAACGGCTGTAAACAAGTCCGAGAACCTGCTAAGGGAAAGCAACACAAAAGAAGATATTCTGAACAATGTTCAGTGCTGTTTGGACCCCACTGACTTTCATCATATGGACAAAAAACACTGACATTTATTTTTAAAATACCAGAAAAATGTCATAGAGGTTTAGAACAACATGAAAATTTCATTACAATTTACGTTTGTGGATGAATGATCAATTTAATAAGCTCATTTCATAGTTGTGAGCTTCTTGGCGTCTTTAAAATTACTTTGTGAGGAAAATCCATAGCGATGAGATGCCAGGTTAACCTCAAACCAACAGATGAAATATATTATTGAACACTGAAAAGCAATTAACCTACTTTTCTAACTGAAATAAAGTCTTTGAAGCAAAGACATTGGCAACCCTGTGACCAGGCGACATTCTTTCATTTTCATGAAGAAAGTGTCTAAAAGACACCATTATCCCATCTGCTAACCCATAATACTCTGTTCTGCTCCAGCTTAGTGTCTTTGTAAGCAGCACATTCATCTTTTACAACACAAATTACAGTCAGCTGCTAATGTCTGTGTTTATTATAGTCCAGTCACTGTTTAGTCTGTGTTTGTGTAAGGGATAAGGATGGCCGGCCTATTTCGCAACTTTTTCACACACACATTTACACATGCACACAAGCATGCAAATGCACACACACACACACACATAAATTATCAATGCATAAACACCCACATGCTCACACGGAGCTAAAATATTACAGATCCTGTTCTGTGTTGGTTTCATGTGGAATTAATCTATAATGGATCCAGTTTTGCCACGTACTAAAATAAAAAGACATACCATATCATCATTTATACACAAGAAAACAGACAATCTTAAAGTTGAAGTGTGTAATTTCTTGCTTCTATCTACCATTGGTCAGACAAACAGTATCACACTTTTCGGGGAAATTAATCTATCAGTGGCTTACTTAATAAACCTGGCATTGTATATTACAAATATTGCTTTTGTTTCTCTTTTACAAGTCATTTTGGATGAAAGAATCTGCTAAATATGAGGGTCTGTTTCTACCATAAATTAAAAAAGTAAAGAAAGGTTATTGCGATTTTACAATTGTGTCTTACAATTGTGATTTTTTTTTCTTGCAATTCTGGGGGGGGGGGGGCATCAGAATTGTGAGTTATAATCTCTGAGTTTACATCTCGCAATTCTTGGCTTATATCTTGCAAATAATTTTTCCTCACAATTCTGACTTTTTTCTTGCATTTGCAAGTTTATATCACAATAAATTCAGATATAAATTCAGAGTTGCGAGAAAAAAAGTCTAAATTGTGAGATACAGTATATATATATTCAGAATTGCGGGGGGGGGGAAAGAGTATTTTAACATAAAAAAAAAAAACCACACTTCACCTTTAAAATGTCAGCTAGCAGGATGAGCAGTTAAACGTCAACAGCAAACTATCGTCATCATCTTTGTGTATTTTCACCTCTTGACCCCTTGCAGGAGACAGGAAGAACAAACCTACATGAAACTTGTAGTGCACTAGAGACAAGCCACAAAGACCACAAAACATAAACAGACTTATACACGCACACTTAAACTCTACTTCGTTCTTTTTCAGCAGAAACCTTTTCAAATAAACAAGAGTCCCTCTCATCTTTCCGTATTTTAAGGGTAATGACACAAGCGTGTTCCTGGTTGAGATAAAAACATTGGGTACATTAAGTTAAGTCTGGCTTCGATCAGAGAGGACTAAAAACAGAAGTGTTTACCCAGAGACTCTTTTCAAAAGCTTGCTAAAGTTCAGAGGACACTGGCAGAGTAGAGCTGACAGGAAATGTAGGACACCAAAAAAACAAGCAAACATCACTGTGATGTCCTATAATGAATCAGACATGTTCAGTGTAAACAAACCTTATTGGTGTCCTTTATACAGGGTTTATCTATATCCAAAGCGGGCTGTTACTGGCAATTATTTTTGCATACAGAAACTGTCAGTACTCTCATCTGTACCTGCTCAACAAGATAGGCTGCCTTGTTGGTCTTACTAAACAAAAGATTGCAAATCTCGGAAACCAGGTTTGATAATCTGCATTATTTTGGCCAATAATCATCCATTCAGATATGATCTGTAACTAAATCTGACTTGCACTTCAGTTGTTTCTGCGATGTTTGGGGTTTAGATGTTTAGATTTTTTTTTAACTGAAAAAGGTGATTGCTTATGCTTATATATATATATATATATATATATATATATATATATATATATATATATATACACACAGACACACATACACATACACACACAAACGCAAATAAAGGGAATACTGGTTACTGTATCCAATAAATCAGTATTCATATTGTGGCTGCATTGTAATCGACAGTTTTAAAGGTAAAGGAGCACCTGTTAAAATACAAAAGTGGAAAGTGTTGGTAATGAATAGGCACCAGGTTTGCCAGAGACAAAAAAAATGGGAGTGACTGAATTTTAAAAGAAAGAGGGATACAGGAAGCAATACACTGACTTTTTAGTCAAACCAGTTTGGCAATGGTCCCAAGACAATAAAGTGCAATCAAAAACAGACAAACAGAGAGACATAAGAAGAGAGACAGTGTGTATAAAGGGAGAGAGAACAACAGGAAGGGAGAGATATATTGTGTTTTGTGTAAGCGCGTTTATATGCGAACAGCCTCATATACCCTACAGTAATCTCTCTTTTCCATGCCTGCATCCCCAGACTCCCAGGAGAAGGCTGGTGAAATGTCGCCTATAACATCATATCCGTCCTCTTGCCACAGAACTTTCAACAGCACAAAGACAAACAAAACTCTGTTTTTCCTGTCAGTTCCCTTAGCACACATGCTGACAAATGATTATTGTGCTGGAATATTCCATGTAATAAATGCAATTGGCATGCCTGGGATTTTTGTCCATAAGAGTCCACAAAAACACTAAGACGTGAACATTTACCAGCTTGCTTTGCCCCTACAGGGCTTCCCTGTGACACATTCTGATGGCTCACCTTGGAAGCAAGCCGCCGTTCGGGACAGTTGGGATGCTGACACAAGATGCCAGTTTTCTCCTCCTGTGCAGGCTTCTCACCTGAAACAACATGCAAGCAGAGGTTAAAGATCAACCATGTGTGGGAGGGAATTAAATGTAAGGTCATGTTGTAAGCCAAACTTGAAAGGCTTAGTCACATTAAGGGTGGACGATATGGACTTTTATTTCATGATAACAAGATACATCGAGTTATAAATAAGAAATAAATACATTGTATAAAGTAATCAAATGTATAAAAACACTGCATATTCTTCACTGTGTAAATTAAATATATGTCTTCTTATTAAAGTTACAAAAGTGATTTAGTTAAGAACAATGAGAGATTTTCTCTGTTTTGTTGTTTGATTAACATGAATGACAGACAGCAGGAATATTAGACTGCTGTCACTTTAAGAGCTGCCCGGATCCAATATACTGTTATAAATGTGTTTTCTACCTCAGCTGTTTGCTTTCAGACCTAAATTACTGTGTTTATGAGGATACTTGCAAAGACAGGCATTTTGACACATAAAATTGTGTGTATTTAACCATTCACAGTCTATAAAGTGACAAAAATAACTCAATACTCATTCAATACTCCCACAATCTATGAGCACCGTCTTCACGTGCACACACACCTCTCTGACAGCTCTCAGCATATATAGCAGAATGAGTTCTCTTTCACTGCTGATTGCATATCAATGGCTCAAAATCACTTGTTTTTAAACTGCAATGCTTAAAAATGTGTGCAAATGACAGGTTTTCATGACCACATAGCACAGCAACATCACGTGAGCTTGTAACCTCTGCCAGTTGACAAATTTGTACCGGTTAATCATGTCTACCAGTATATTGCCAATTTTATGGATGCAATGGTCTGGTCCATTGCCCAGATTTTGATTGCTTCCATTGTCTTCATTTGTAAGTCGCTTTGGATAAAAGCATCTGCTAAATGACAAAATGTAAATGTATGTAAATGCTCAGCTGTCAATAGTGTAGCAGTGTATGAAGCACAAATATAAGTCATTCAAACAAAAGCAGCTTTCTGTTCAACAAAACGTGTGAAACGTGTAGGTTTGCTGAACTATAGTAAAGGCTAATTACTACTAAAATAAGGTCTGCTGTAACATTACTTGGAGAATTTCACATTATGCTTAAACATAATTTACACACAGTTCTCAAACGTAAATTTTTAAACTGCTCTTTGAAAATGTTGCCGCCAGCAAATTGCTACATAAGGACTACAATAGTTCTACAATCTGAATCAAGTATGTAAACTCACATAATAATAAATATTTTACAATTACATACCACATTTCACAATGAAACAAACTAAAAGATTCCAAAAACCCATTAGAAATACCAGAGAAAACTATGCTAATTCTCTTCCTAGTTTCAAGGCCACCAACTGAACAGCTCTATACACTCTTAAAAACAAAGGTGCTTCAAAATAAAGCACCTTTATTTTTAACAGTGTATGGAAGAATCAAGTATCCAGGAGTAATATAAAGAAGATAAATATGATTGAGACATTTCATACTAGGGTACCATGGAGAGACTCTTGTGAACTCGGTGAGCCTGTGGGGGATATGTCCTTGGGCATGAGCCAAAAGACATAACAGCAATATGGGACGCAAAAAATGAGGCAGCTGGAGGATATGTAGGAGAGAGCGAGTGAAAAAAGCAACTCAATCAGCCCTAGACCACAAACAAGAGCTAGTGATACAACTCAACTGCTTGATATGCTGATCAAATAAACTGAATGTGTAATTATAAATGTAGCCTATAACTTACTTTTAGCCATGACATCCCTTCCTTAAGCCATGCCGTTAAGTCTATAAAGACTATTAACTACCAGGGTACCAGGGAAAGATGATTACAATGACGATAAATATTAAACTTTTAAGGTGAGGGATTGACTAAAAACTGAAGAACTGACAATAACACAAAAAGGAAAAAGAAGAGAAAAACAGACAGAGCGAAAAAAGTTGGCGGAAATCTGAGATTTCCAGACATTACAAGTTTGCTGGCAGACTGGTTGATTTTCCTTTCAGTGATGGCAGTGATATTCCACTTACCTAGAAACCCACAGGCTTTAATGCGAAAAAAAGTGTATGATTTTTTTCATCGATTTCACCCCTCATTCTCCTTTCTAGCAATGTTGCCACTTCAAAACCGGATGAACAGAAGCCATTGATGTTTACAGAGTACAGACAACCATAGACCAGAAACCAACTCTGATTTTTGAATCTATTATAAAAAGAAGACAACTGAGAGAGTGCTAATAACAAATTATAAATGTGGATCTAGGATAAATGTAAAGCAATACACTAAAGGCATTATAGCAAAAATAAACAGAAAAAGGTTTATTTATGAAACAGATGAAAAAAGTAAGAGAACAAGGACATAAAAGTGTCAGAGGTTGAAGAAACGCCCATATTACAATAGTTGTGTGAATGTTTGCCGTATTCATATAGCATGGCATTTACAAGTAACACAGTGCCAACTTCATCAAGGCACTGCATTTTTTCCAGCATCCTAAAAGCAGAACATCACCACATAGCCCGAACCAGACTCTAGATATTATCCTCTACACTGTTCACATTCCATCTCCATACTCGCCTCCATCTCTCCATGAAGAATATTCCATTTCTCCTTCTTTAGTCAGAGAGGCAGAGGGCACCTCCTAAGAAATCCTCTATGTCAGGAATGTGCAGAATGCCAGGACCTGTTTTTCATGCCCCTTTGTTTACCCAGTCGTTTGCCGAAGTTCCTGAGGAGCGTTAAGCACATCTAGTGTCTCAAGTGCTAGAACGGAAATATTTTATTTAATACTCGTTTCCTTTGCCTCCATTGGAGGAACACCAAGCTGATGCCATGGATGCCAGTATATGATTTGGAATTCTTTACTTCTGGCTAACAAATCATCTTGCGTTTTAGACTCAAATGAGATTAGGTGATAGAGCCCGACATAGCAACATTGGCTCAATCGATGCTGTGAGTTTGGGGAGGCACAATCTGCTTATGTAACCATAACAGACGGGCGGTGTGTTTTGGAAAACTTTTTGAAAAAAAATAGGTCCATTTGAAAACGGTCACTTTTGCAGTTCCATTTGGTGCCACTAGATTTAAGGTGCCACTAAAGATTTAGGCAATAAGAAAAAGCCATTAGTTTGACTGCAAAGACTAAAAGAGGCATAGAGTGAGTGATTAGACAGACAAAATACTTCCAGAGGCAAAGGTCAATCTTAGTGGGTCCTAATTGGGGCATTAGCGCACAGATCAAACAGTAAGGGTAGTATGGACTCACTCTTTCTGCACTTTGGTGTCACAGTGGTCTCTAAAACTTTCTGACAACTTAGTGGAAACCAAACAGGTGGTTCTACACACAAAGCCAAAAAAAAAAAACATTTTAGAAAAAAAGCCACTTTGATCCAATAGATTTGAGTGTAAGGCACAGTTCACAGCCAAAATTCAATTATATCATTATTTATTCACCGTTGTGTCTAACTGTATAACTTATTTTTTGTCCATGGAACACAAAAGGAGTTATTTATAGCAGAATGTCCTTTGTTGTTGCTCTTTTCCACACAATGAAAGTATATGGTGACCACTGATCTTCTAGGCAAAATTTTCAGCGAATGACTAAAACTTCAGCCAATTCCTCACACAAAACTTTCACATTACTTCAGAAGATTTCAAAAATTGTGCATATGTTGGACTACTTTTATGATGGTTTTATTACATATTTTTGAAAGCTCCTGGTCCAAATCCACTTTCATTATGGAAGAGAGCAGCATGGAGATTTTGCTAAATATCTCATTTTAGTTTTCCACAGAAGAAAGAAAGTCATGTATGCTTGGGAATGACATGAAGGTATGTCATTCCCATTTAAAGAAAACGATGACAACATGTTCGTTTTTAGATGAAGTACAGGCCCACTGAAAACAATATTGCAATCTTATCCTACCAGTAATTCAATGAAAACACATTTGAGAAGAAACATGGTATGGGAAATAAGGTACAACACAGAGCCCATCCACATTAAACTTCATGAAAAAAATACAAACAAACAACTTTAAAAACAATTTCAAAAAAACAGTTTACTTATGAAGGTAAAAACAGATAACGATTCAACCGAACTGTCTCACACTATTCGCCATTCAATTAAAATCTCTTACCACAAGACTTCTGGGTAATGTCCATGAGGGAGGTCCAGGTGTACTTCTCCACCCCCAACTCACTCTGTGTACATGGCACAGTTTCCAGTTCATAAGACCCATGTCGTCGCCAGTAGAACATTGTGCCTTACAATCCAAGTACAACCGATAAATCTAACACCACATCTCACTTGTAAAGATCAAGATGATGTTCTTCACACCTTGAACCAAACATCAGTCTTCTAGATATTACTGCTCTTCACTTGTTTCTCCATATTACAGAATGCACAAAAACCTGAATGAGTTCTCATATGGAGAAAAGTTCTCAGAATACTGGATTTCTCTAAAGTTTCCAGGCAGGGTGCTTTGGACTTTGTGAGCCAGTATGTGAAGGGGAAAAAAGAGGGGGGGCTTGACCCACACATTACGCCAGACAAGCGATGCATTCATCCACATGTGAAGTGCATGCTGGGATGTGAGGGAGACTTGGACCTGTGACTTTTCAGAATGGCAAGAGATACAAAGCTGCCTTTTGAGATGTCCACCTACTTGTAGCCCACAAACTACATGCATCTCAAAGTTATAGTATCATATAGAGCAGAAATCATGGTTCACAAACACTCAAGTCACAGTCAGGGATATAGAGAATAATGGAAAAAAGCAGGTTTAGTGAGTTGAAAGTGAGAAAGGGTTAAGATCAAGATTAAGAGAATAGCTGCAAGAGTTCGCGAGTGCCCTCCAGAACCCCCACAATTTCTAATTTTGCTCTAACAAATTAGAGAGTAGCATGGGAGAGTCTTAGCTGTTGGGATCCAACATTTCCAGCCATATGGTAGTGATTTGGAGCAGTGTGACGTGCAGGGGTTAGTTTTAATGACCAGGCTTCCAGTGGCAGTCAAGCCAATACGCCGCAGTCTCAGACTCTGTCAGCTTAATCATTCGCTGGGACATGTACAAACAACAAAGCTCTTTTGATCTTCACAGAGACATTTCTCTATGCGAGCTGGTGTACGACAACATCTTTTATATTTTCGCTTGTTTCATCTGGCTATTACATTAAATAATTACAGTCGAACTTTATTGCTGAGGCATACTAGTTTTGTTTCTGCTGTATGCTGCTCTGTAGCTGTTGTTTGACTATTTAAATCATTAATTTGCAGTATTGTTGTTTACTTATGATTCTTAGTACACAAAAGGGTTTAAATAAAGACTAAGACTGTCAAACAATTAAAAAATCTAATTATTTAAATCAAATGAATCATAAAATTTCACAGATAAAAGCAACCAACAGAAGGTAACTGAAGATTTTAAAATGTGGCAGACAAAATGATATGAGGAGGATACCCTAAAATACATTATGAGGATACATTACAGAATCAGTCATTTGTTTTTATTATGTCTTTATTAACCTATCCATCTATCTTTGGGATATAAATAAATAAATACATTTAAAATGTAAAAATATTATTTTTTTCATTTGAATTATTTGAATTGTTAATTTTTTATTTTATAAGTGTACATATTAAACATAATAAAAACACTTTTGCTACAGACACCTACTATATATCTGCATTTGATGACACATTAGCACCCTGAGAGAGATATAATATAATATACATGCATTTTCAATTTGCTTAAAGGCTAATTCTCATCACATGCATATCATACCCAACTTTTGTTTGCAGCATTTAATTTTGCTGGTCATAATGCTGTCTTCATGATATCATGGCTATCATGATACTCAGCATGAAAAGCATATGTTACCACCAGCATGTTGGCCACACATGAAAGAACACTGTGGTGTGACAGCTACAGTCAATTATAATAACTAGGGTAATCCTCTGATCTGTGATTCTCCTGACATTGTTTATCTTTGTTTAAAACACTAGCATAAGCACAGTCATGCACACGGCGAACAGGCCAGTCGACCTGAAACTAGTAATGGGCTTGGTTTGGAGGCTAGATGGCAAATTAGTCAGCCAAGTGACAGTTCTCAAATAGACAAGACAGTTCCATGCAACAGTTCCTATTCAAAGCCAGGTAAACAAGTCTATATTACTGGTGTTCTTCATCATAAATTCAATAGCTTAGACTATATTTGACATTATTTTAAGAAATACCACTCAATAGCTTCACTGATAAACTGTGAGCTTCATAAAAGCCCCATTTGTTAGTTTGAAGTTTGGATTTAATAACCATGGCCCTGGACCTCACAGACAGAACATAAGAGGTATTTCCTTTGGATAGAAGAGTCACTTTGTTTCCACTGTAAAACTATTTTTATAGTTTATAGTTAAGGATTTCAAACTGTTTATATTTTCCAAAAAGAATGTAAAATAATGAAGGAAAAAAAAACTATCAATGAAACTAGTTGCACATTAGTTCCTTAGTCAAACAGTGCATATAAACGAATACAAATTTTAAATGGGAAATATAGAGGGACCTTTAGACAGGAAGGAAATTAATTTCACTTTTAATATTTAATGATATTAATACTGACCATCTAATTATAATTGTCACCATTTATAATTTGCAATCGCTTCCCACTTTTGGTAAAATCACCTGATCTATTATCTGGACAAATAGTTAATATAGAGTTTTCAAAGTTTTTCTATTTCTTATCACTGCATCACCATTGCAACATAGGCTAACTTTTTCCATGTTTTTTTTTTCCAAACTAAATGCAATCTTTGTTGAAACAGAGCTGTTGACTGTTGAAACAGAGTGAACCATATTTCCTTATGATAAGCCTGTAAAGAGGTAAACCACAGACCTGTCTGTCTACTGGTCACAACATACTGTAAATACAATTTCTCCCAAATCTAATACTGAGGAATGATAAAAGCCAAGAGTGGCAGAAAATCTGGATTTAAATAGCCAAAAAAGGAAATAATCCTGTACAGACAGACAAACATACAGTAGCCTAATTATGAGTTAAACCAGACTATTTTCAGTTATCAAACATACAGTCCAGAGATCAGCTAACTATAACCAAACAGTGTCTATATAGTGACTATATTAGGGTAAGAATGCCCTACTGAAATTAGTCAGGCATTACACCTTTTATCACACTTCTGGGATGATTTTGCAACATCTTTATAGTTTGATATCATTCATTCTCATTTAATGGAAAAGAGCGACTGGGACATCCAGCAAAATTACATGACATGAGGGTGAGTAAATGAATACAGAATTCAGAATGAACTATCCTTTTAAGACATCCTCGAAATTTATCGCGTCAGCAAGCTGTTTTTAGCCATAACTACCACAAAGAAGCACCATATACAGGTACACCTTGTTATTCTTTTTTAATTGCAGTCAGTAACACATAAAACAAAATTCCACTTACTTAGTCGCAGACGAAGCCCAAGCCAGCTCTTGGGTGGCGATCCGTATCGATGCATTATGTGCTGTTAACCATGTGGCTTAATTTCCAAGTTCGGCGTGTTCATGTGTTGTCCTCAGTGATGAGACATCCGACCATAGCGTCCTCTGAGGATCAGCTGTAGAGCAGACAAGAGCTCTGTCGTGTTGTTGGCAGTCCTCCAAAAACAACGCGCCAAACAATTCACTTTAACCACGTTTGATACTGTTGACATGTATATTTCACGTATAGTCTGTAATGGTCCTTCTAGTATAGCGCAAAACTATTACATTTCTTTAAAATGTCTTATCTGTATGCTTGAGCTACGTCGTTCCAAGCGCTTCACCTTGCGTGCGCTGCGGAGACACAAAAGGACCTGTTGACTGTGTCTTTGACGCACGAAGTTTTTGTCTCCTTTCTGGCCTCAGGGTTCACTGAAACTTAATTGAATTGCGTTGTAAGAACGTGGCATATCCTCTTTCAAAGTCAACATGACATCTTTTTAGCACACACAGCTTTGTGTCATGTTTTTTTTGAAAAAAGACATGCTATTCCACAAAAAAAAACTGTCTCCATATGTTACCACCAGCAACTTCATTGTGTCTCACCTACTTTAAACACGCAGGCGTTTCCTCAACCTCCCCTCCCCATCCTCACTCGTCTTACATGGCAATCTGGACATTTCATTTGATCGTTCAGACATGACATTTAAAGGCGAAGGTTACATTTATTCTGCTCTCCATTAATATAAATCTACTCAATTTACTGCCACTCATTTCTGCACTTGACACATGACTCTCAGTCTCTTAAGCTCTACTATATGGTACAGTGATGTATAGCATGCTACAGGTTTATTACCATGTAAAAGTACCATGGTATTAACATTGTGCTTCAAGGTACAACAAAAATTACCATTTGGACATTTACTAGCATCATGATATTCTTGAAACTCATTTTGTGTACCATGTGAAAATACCATGGTACATGAATTTCAGTAGGCCTATCATGGCATATTTCAAATTTCCAAAAATTACAATATCGCCATGGTAAATCATGTAAATAAAAAGAAAAATTAAATAAAAATTTTTTCAAGTAATAGTTTACAGATATATTGGCCGATATTGGGCATTTTTTAATTATCGCCATCTGTCTGTAAGTGTTGGAAGCAGATTTTATTTTGACATATGCATATAATACACACAAGCTCACATTAGTTTCCTGTCTTTATTTAACAGTTCTGTCTAATAGAATTGTAAAACAAAAAAAAACAAAAAAAAAAAGTATGAAAAAATGATTATCTATTATTAGAAACAGAAAGCCCAGTGCTATACATTTTTATATATCAGTGACATTCAGCAAATATGCATCTATATAATTTAAAGTATTCAAAAATCTTATAAATATTTACCTTAGTAATGTTCTTTACAGATTAACAGTCAAAAAAGTGACATCACCACCCATGTTTGAGAATAACAACTTTTTATTTTGTATTTTTAGTGTTAAAAATGACGTACAGTATACAAGGGATCCTTACACCGTTTGCTTACATGTTACAATCAGCTGTTAAATAAATATTAAAGGGGTCATATGATGCGATTTCAAGTTTTCCTTTGTCTTTGGAGTGTTACAGGCTGTTCGTGCATATATAAGATCTGTAAAGTTGCAAAGATAAAAGTCTCAAACACAAAGAGATATTTTTTATAAAAGTTAAGAGTCGTCCATGCAACGCCTCATTTAAATACGCCCTCACATATCTACGTCACTGTGTTGGAAGATTTGCATAACACCGCCTAATGTTTACTCAAAGAAAGAAGGCTTAACTTTTATTCTCGCTGTAGTATTGCTGTCACCGCCATGTTGTAGAGTTTGTTTAAAAATATTGCATGGTAAGGGGCGTAATATTTCCATCTCATGCTTGAGGTATTCGGCCAATCACAACACACTGGATAGCTGGCCAATCAGAGCACACTGCGCTTTTCAGAATAATGAGTTTTGTAAAAATTGACGTGTGAGAGGAACATCAATAATGTACGGTATTTGGGAAATAATGTGTTTTTTGAACCTTAAACCATGTTAACACATTGTATTACACCAAATAATACACAAAATAATGCATTTTTTAGCATCCTCATATGACTCCTTTAAATCCTCAACATGAATCACATACAGACGTTCCTCAGAAATGTCTGGTCTCTATTCCAAAGGTGACTCAAGTGAGTTAAAATAATGGAGGCACTCTCTTCCCAGCCTACCCCCATCTCTTTTCATCTCTTTTAAGTACAGGCAAACCTGTTGCTTGCCAAGCCAGCCATATGTGGAGAATTAACCCTCTGCAGCTCTTTCTCCCCCAAGTCTCCTCTACATTAAACACCTTGTGCAGAAACCACAGTTTCTCAGACAGCCTGCAAAACAGATAATACTGCCTCGATGTTCTGTGCTAATACTCACCATCACTAGTATTTGGGTTCTTTCCTGACAGTCATTCCTGACAGAGTGCATCTGGAGAAAAGATCTTATTCTGTCACTGTTGCAAATAAAACCTCAGTGCTATCCATCACATTTTAGAATTATCTGTCCTTGGTATATAGACAGTGAATCATGTGTATGGAATGTGAACATGTTGAAGGTGTCTGGACCTTTGAGAAGGACATAGAGTTCCTGACTGATGAGTTGTTAGGATTGGTGCCCTGAGCTGGTAAACGCCAGACCTGGATGATCTATACCTGGGCTGTTTTGGATCAGATCCCATCAACGTGTAAAGGATCGCTCTTATCAGGTGTGACAAATCCCTAATCTATTCAGGTTGACAACAACTATGCTTTTATAAATTGGGTCTGTCAGACATTTCAGGGGAGGGTAAATCTGTTGTTTTCTTGGTTTTATCCCTTATCCCACACCTGACCATGGTCCATAATCTAAAACAGATTAAAACAGATTACATCATCTTTGAGAAAATGTGCATGCAAATGTACACATGCAGTCCTTAACGCCAAAGTAAACATGCTTGTATGATCTCACTACCCTCTTTCAGAGTAATAAATGAATACATTAATGATGGTCTTGATGACATACTCATCATTATCATCCTCACATATGCTGTCTGTTGGAAATTAGCACTGGCTTTTGTGAGCTGAACATGTGTGTCTACTCAGACTCGTGGCTAAATGTCTCTACAGGCTCTTAAGCTGATTAGCAGCTCAGCAGATTAATTCATTAGTTTGGAAATAGAATGAATACATTTAGGCCATTATATCAGCAGGGGAGACTGGGGCCAATTGCAGTTGTATTTCACATTTTTCTTAACTCGCTCAATAGAAAATCTATCTGTCATCTTTTGGTATTGGAAACATCCCAACAGTAATATTAAAATATTTACGCTGAAAAAGACTTACAATTAAGTTATATTTTTTTTTAATTATATACTTTTTAACCATAAATGCTTGTCTTTTTTTTTTAGAAAATGACAGATCGTTTTGTTAGATAAGACCCTTATTCCTTGGCTGGGAGCCCTTTGAAGCTGCACTGAAACTGCAATTTGGACCTTCAACCCATTGGGTCCCACTGAAGTCCACTATATGGACAAAAATCCTTGTACGTTTTCCTCAAAAACCTTAATTTTTTTTCATAACAAAGACATGAACATCATGGATGACATGGGGGTGAGTAAATTATCAGGATTTTTTTTTTTTTTTTCTGGAAGTGAACTAATCCTTTAATACTTCATTTAATAATATTGCTGAATAGTATTCTCCTTTATGGCTTACAAATTCTTAAAGCTATGAAAATTAAAGATTATATTCACACACACACACACACACACACACACACACACACATATATATATATATATATATATATATATATATATATATACACACACACACATGTATACATATATGTGTGTATGTGTGTGTATGTATATGTATAGAACCCGAATTCCGGAAATGTTGGGACATTTTTTAAATTTGAATAAAAAGAAAACTAAAGAATATCAAATCACATGAGCCAATATTTTATTCACAGAATAGAACATAGATAATATAACAAATCTTTAAAATGAGAAATTTACAATTTTATGCACAAAATGAGCTCATTTCAATTTTGATGCCTTCTACAGGTCTCAAAATAGTTGGGACGGGGGCATGTTTACCATGGTGTAGCATCTCCTCTTCTTTTCAAAACAGTTTGAAGATGTCTGGGCATCGAGGTTATGAGTTTCAGGAGTTTTGGTGTTGGAATTTGGTCCCATTCTTGCCTGATATAGGTTTCCAGCTGCTGAAGAGTTTGTGGTTATCTTTCACGTATTTTTCATTTAATGATGCACCAAATGTTCTCTGCAGGTGAAAGATCTGGACTGCAGGCAGGCCAATTCAGCACCTGGACTCTTCTACTACGAAGCCATGCTGTTGTAATAGCTGCAGTATGTGGTTTTTCATTGTCTTGCTGAAATACACAAGGCCTTCCCTGAACTAGACGTCATCTGGAGGGCAGCATATGTTGCTCTAAAACCTTTATATACCTTTCAGCATTCATAGTGCCTTCCAAAACATACAAGCTGCCCATACCTTATGCACATATGCACCCCCGTACCATCAGAGATGCTGGCTTTTGAACTGAACATTGATAACACGTTGGAAGGTCTCTCTCCTCTTTAGCCCGGAGGACACGGCTTCCGTGATTTCCAACAATAATGTCAAATTTGGACTCGTCTGACCATAGAACACTTTTCCACTTTGATACAGTCCATCTTAAATGAGCCTTGGCCTACAAGACATGACCGGCGCTTCTGGACCATGTTCACATATGGCTTCCTTTTTGCATTATAGAGCTTTAGTTGGCATCTGCAGACGTTACGGCGGATTGTGTTTACTGACAGTGGTTCCTGGAAGTATTCCTGGGCTCATTTAGTAATGTCAATGACAGAATCATGCCGATAAGTGATGCAGTGTCATCTGCCCGAAGACCACGGGCATACAACAAAGGTCTTCGGCCTTGTCCTTTACGTACAGAGATTTCTTCAGTTTCTCTGAATCTTTTGATGATGTTATGCACTGTAGATTATGAGATTTGCAAAGCCTTTGCAATTTGACGTTGAAGAACATTGTTTTTAAAGTATTCCACAATCTTTTTATGCACTCTTTCACAGAGCCTCTGCCCATCTTTACTTCTGAGAGACTCTCCTTCTCTAAGACATCCCTTTTATAGCTAATCATGTTATAGACCTGGGCCTGTATTCATGAACAATCTTAGCGTTAAGAGTTGCTCCTAGTAACAAAATTCTAAGACAATTCTTAGAAATGTGGGTGTTTCCCCTTAAAATTAAAGAAAAGATCCTAGTAAAGAAAAAAGTAACTTAACCCTTAAAAGTGGTCTTAAGGTACAAAATATTTAGGAGTACGGATGAAGACTTTTATGAGGCTTAAGAGTTTCTTTAGCAGAGGAGAAAATGGATGAAACATGAAGAGGGAGAAGAAATGTGTTGCACACAATGCATGACAGTGAGTTAATAAGATGCTACACATTAGATTGCGCAGGGATCATGTTTTTGACCGATCTTATTAGAGACACGCTAACATCTCAGACACCACGCAGAAATGGAAGTAATCACTACATTGACATATTTAGCAACTTGAAAAATGCAACTATGCAGCAGTGATGATCTGGGTCTGTCACAAACTTTTATAAGCAAAGTGATCACACAAACAATTACAGCACTTTCAGAGTGTCGCTGTTCATTTTCTATAAAATATGTTAAGTATGTCAGCATTGTGAATAAAAAATAAGAATATATATATACATATATATAATGTGTGTGTGTGTGTGTGTGTGTGTGTGTGTGTGTGTGAGTGAGAGAGAGAGAGAGAGAGTACGGTAAAACAGAAAAAAAATATGCCTGTAATTTCAAAGTGAAGGCTTTTAGTAGACCCTACTCTTAAAAGCGCTCTTTTATTTCCTTCTTGGACAACCAACCAATCACAGTCTTCAAAAGACTGTGTCATATCTAGCATAGCTAGGGGTCAGCCCCGCCTCCTCACTAAGATACTGAGTTTTTGTCTTTTCCTCGCTCAGAGTTGCTCTCAGATTGGTCCTGAATCATTTAAGACTAAGCCTAGTTAGAAATTTTTAAGCTAAATTAGGAGCTCTCTGAGAGGATCTTGAAGAATACGGGCCCTGATGTCAATTAACTTAATTAGTTGCTAGATGTTCTCCCAGCTGAATCTTTTCAAAATGTCTTGCTTTTTCAGCCCTTTATTGCCCCCGTGCCAACCTTTTTGAGACCTATAGCAGGCATCAAATTTGGAATGAGCTCATTTAGTGGATAAAAGTGTAAAATTTCTCAGTTTAAACATTTATGTTCTCTATGTTCTGTCGTGAATAAAACATTGGCTCATGTGATTTGAAAGTCTTTTAGTTTTCATTTTATTCAAATTTTAAAAACATCCCAACATTTCCGGAATTGGATTGTGTATATATATATATATATATATATATATATATATATATATATATATATATATATATATATATATACAAGTATATAAAAATAAGTATATAAAAATTAGGCCAATAACACTAAAACTTCAAATAGATAATAATAAATAACTCAATAATATTAACAAACAAACAACAGCAATTAATTACATAATATACATAAACCTGATTATATATCATTTATTTAATAAAGTAACAGCAGATGGTATAAAAGATTTCTTGAAAATATTTCTTGTTGCTATGGGTACCCTGTATCGTCTGCCTGAAGGAAGTTTTTCAAATTCATGTTGGAGAGGAATTTGATATATAATATATATATATATATATATATATATATATATATATATATATATATATATATATATATATATATATATACACACACACACACACACATATATAAATGTGTGTGTGTGTTTGTGTAATTGTTTAGGACATTACTATTGTAATTATTTGAAATAAATTTGAGTCAGTGAATTTTTTTATTCTACAATATCGCAATCAGTTTCCAACTTACTAGACATTTTAATGAAATAATGTTCCTTATTTCAAGATTCAATGTTTAAATCAACTCACAGAATCTTTATTTTATAACTTGTTACATTTGCCGCCAACTGTATGGTAGCTACCAATGTAGGCAGCTTCTAACCAACACATATAAAAGCAATATAAAATAGATATTACTTTAAAGACAGCATGAAAGTGAAGTTGCGATTGTCTTCTCTTCCCTAATGTGTCTTATGTCCGACAGCATGCTGAATGAGAAAGACTGCAAGATAGGACTTGCTTTTGTCCAATGGGAATTGGTTGAATCATCGTTGATTGCTAAATAAGAATTGGGTTCTCACATGTGACATTTTGCTGGAGGGGATGAATAATTGTCCCACCGTCATGCTAGTACATAAATTATTAGAGAAGAAAAGAGATGTCGTTCTGAGGGGAAGTTAAAGATTTGGCGATTTTGATTTCATTGCTTTCAGAATTCTCAGAAATTCTGACATCTAGTTTGTTATAATTCCTCCTGTCACAATTGCCTCCAGTCTCCCCTACTGTTCAGCTCAACTGTTCATTTTTCTTCAAGGATAAATTTAGATACTTGAAATTGGAACTGTCTGCAGCATACAGCCAAAGTCTGCAGTCAGAGAGAGTGAAGAGAAAACCGCCTGAGGTCTTGATCAGATGGTTCTTAATCAGTTCCTTTCCTTCACTCCCCTGTCTTGCCCTTTCCTTCAGTTTATTTCTTTAGTTTCCCATGCCTCATGTCTACAGTAAATTTTTGTACTTTCTCTACTCTTTTTCTTCCATATCCACCTCTGATACTCCATGAATAAGATATAACTATACAAGATAGAATCTATGGGCATTATAACACTGCTGTTGCGAAATCTGCACAATGCAATTAAACCTGATAAAGCAAACTAACATGTACATGCTTATTGGGCTAAACTGCCAAAGCATAAAACTATTTAAATCTTTTAATAATTAAATATACACAAAGCGTATATAGCTTACTGGATGTTTAGCTTATGAAATGACAATTCTGACTTCTGCAGTCCGAAATTTTCAGTGTAGGCCTGACTATGACTAAAGTTTGATTTTTGTACTTATGCATCTACTCCCCTCTGGTGGAACAATCTAGTAAATACAGAACTGTTTGACAGACTGCGAGAGTGATTTTGCCATCACATGAAACCTACAGACTGAAATTCAGAGTCACCTGGGCCTTTACACTTTGTCTCTGCTGCTTTCCTGGTGACAGGAGCTGTTAACACTTGTGTGTGAGCGTGAGTGTGCTGTCAGATATCCCTCTGGGCTCAAGCTGTCAGATTTCATTCCCTCAGGCACAAATATACTGAGTTCAGTGTATCCAGCCTGCAGGCTATCATCAACAGAGAAAGCACAGTGGGTTTGAAGTTAGCCAGTTGCAGCTGCATTGCAGGTTTATATTTATGTGGGAGGGGGTTGATCCTCAAGAATCATAAAAACCTGAAATCACCTGCATTGTGGGGACCAGCCAACATTTCTCACAAGGAAAACTGCTTTATGATCATACTAAATAACATTGTAATGAAAATGTACAAATGCAGAAAGGTTTTGTTCCACATCGTTCCTAACAACGCCCCTTAGCTGTTATAAATTCACTATAATCCACGGCTTCTTGGGGCTTATTACTTTATTTTACCTTTCAGGATTACACATTACTTGTTTTCAGGATAAATTGAAAGTAGAAAAGAACAGCATTTACTTGAAATAGAACATTTTTAGAACATTTTTGTTTAATGTTTTAAAGGAAACAGAAAGTCTTTAATGTCACTTCTGATCAATTTAATGTGTCTTTGTCATTTCTTGACCCCAAACTTTTCAAAAGTGTAAATATAATTGGCTCAAATCAAAATGGAAAGTAACCACCATAAAAGAAAATAAATGAGCAAGTAAAAAGTGTGATGGTTGGGTGTCTTTTTTGTAATTTATCGTTGATAGTTGATATTTATCAATCGATATTGGATATTTAATTGTGAATGCTCATTTGTGTGATTTACTGAATTAAGAGCAATGTTTATCTCTGTGATTAAATTATATAGCACCCTTCAATTTTTGCTGTGACAAGTAGCTTAACAATGTTGAAGCAAAAAGATCACTTAGCGACTATAAATAGCCTCCCACTTATTTGAACGCATGTGTGAATTCCATGTGCTGTTTTCTAGTTAATAGATACAGCACATGTAAAGCATACGTGTGCCACACATCCACCCACACTCACACAAACACACAGTTGCTCTTTGGTTTGAAAAGCTGCTGTACATTAATTTTAGCATTCCACTCTATCCACTCTCCACATTATATCACTTCACAGCAATAAACCTTATCTTGATCACTTCTCGAGCCATTATGGACTATTTAAACTTCATCCGGGACTTCTGTCTACATACCACACATTCTAATTAACATTTAAAATAACCTCTAAGCCCGACGGCTACATTTTTTGCCACCTGCTTCCTGATCGGATTCGACTTTGTATAGAGATTAAGCCTAGACAGAGCGCACCATGGACACAAATCAATTTCCAATCCTCCCACCTGGAAAACGCTTTATAGATTAGTCCACAGGCATGGGTCTTTCTTAGGCTGACCCCCGCTCATTACAAAGCTAACTATTGGATTTCGCCTCATTAAGACAGGGCCACATGCCAGAGTGCCCCCAACTGAGGTCAGCAGTTTCTTATCTCTCCTTAGACAGTTAAAAGAAGCGAAGATAACAATGGTGAACTCACTCACAGTTACAGAAGCCCTGCTGAAACCTCCTACTTTGATGCTTTGTGTATTTTTAGTCGTACTGTAGCATATGCTGCTGAGCAGCTAAATGACCCTTTTGGAACGATCCAGAATCAAGCATTCCACTCACGTCCACACGCAGAAGTCTAAAAGTGAATAAATGGATGATGGCCTCTAAAGATCTGCAGACTTCTAAGGTGCCTACAGGAGCTCCATCCCTCACAGTTCTCATTTCGGTTACCCCTCCAGACTGATTGCATTACGGCGGAGCTCTCATCCATCGCAATAAGAGGGAATAATAAATGCCGGATTCCATAGCGCGGGTGTTATGACATGTCCGTGAGGGTTTTTTTTTTTTTTCAGGATTTAGTTCATGTTGTAAAAGAAAGTAAGCTAAACTAAACTGGTCTCATATTTGTCCATGACAAGCTTTAGCAATCTGACTGAAGTATACTAACCCTTTGGACACCAGCGCCAAATTAGTGTCATTTTGTGCCACTATTTTGACCACTGGTCCATAAAAAGTTTCAGTCATATGTCAAATTACCGCCACTGGTTGAGATAATGTTTCTGCATCACACTGTTAAGGATGCTCTAAGTTTTGTAGAGATGCACAATATATCTATACATCATAAAATATCAGTTATCAGTCGATATTAGAGATTGTTTTAGTTTATCTATGTTGGTTGATATTCAATACATCGGCTGATACTGGAAAATTCTTAAAACAGTAATAATTTATTTTTAATCTAGGTAAATAGAATATATTTAGAATAGTAAATATATACTGTTTTGTAATAATTTAAATGTATTTACTATATAATGCGATTTCTGAGCTATCAATGGTTTACTAATAATTCTCCCTGTAAATTAAGGCTGGATAAGAGAAAGTATAATAACATGTAAAAATCATACCCTCACCTTTACCATACATGCCTAACATCTAAAAATAAGCTAACATATACAGAAGCTGAGAACACGAGGAGCATTCAGGAGGTCATTTGTTTCCAAACACATACAAAATTACCTCCAACACATTAGCATTCCTTACATCTAGTTAATTTCATTACTTCAGACCTGCCCAGTGAGTATTACTGCGAGACTCTTTGACAAGATGATGAAAAATAAACACAATTTGCTTTCGATAAAATAATCCATGCAGAAAGAGCCTGTGTCCAAAACAGAAATTGACAGCTATGGACTCATGAAGTGGGCTTGTCCCAGTCGATTGCTTTGTCATTACATTCATTCACTTATAATTGTGAATTTATGTGGTAATTTATGGCCCATTTAACATTAGAACGCAATTTCAGGTCTCTGCATTAACACAAAGCATTGTGAATTCTCCCAGAGTGCCGTTACAATGTGTTAGTAAATCTATCTAGATGATTGGCAGACTAATGGGAGTACGACTTCACTTGCTGACTTTAACAAAGACTTAAGAGTGATGGTCTGGACAGATAAAACAGCCGTGAAATCCTCTATAGTCGAAGCGATCCTCCTTCCCTCAACCTATCCTTTAATCTTCCTCTCTGTATCTCTGTTTGGTGTGTCACGGCTGTGCAGGTCAGGACATAGACTGATAGCTAATGAGACCTTTCTGCATTAGTTGTTTTCTCATCTGGAAACAAGACACCCAAGGCTGTAGATCACAGCTTAACTCTAGCATCCACTGACATCCATCTTACACTACAGTTTTGGATGGCCTGAAGCCACTGGCCATTCGTGACCCACCACCATAGCATTCGTTCCTATCTGTATCATTTGTCTTCATTAATAAGCAGCACTGCAGATGGCTGAGCATGAAAATGGGATTTGTGTGAATACACAATGAGAGATTCAGAAACATCTTTGTATTTGACAGTAAATAATTATGTAAATCCAGTCATGTACATTAGCAAATGGTGTTATATAAATGTTGTATTATGCAGAGTTACTGTATAACGCCATCCAAGCATGCAACGATGTATTGATCCCCAGAATAATGATGGCACACATATAATATGAAATAAACATTTCCATTATGGTCACTTGTTTTAGAGGGAAAAAGTTGAAGAATCCCCTAAAGAGAATAATATATGGGTTTTAATATGATGAATCTTCAGTTGAATAGCTTAAAATGACCTCTTTTTTTTTTTTACAATAGTGGGTTATGTCTAAAGGGCCACTATTATATCTAAATGGATTCTGGGTAATATTAATATAATTGGCAAAATTATAAAACAAATACATTTGTTTTAGACAGAATGTTGGCCCATTACTGTATTTACTTTCTTTAGGCCAGTACAGATTCATCTTTCAGAATGTGTTATGCCACAGAGATACGATTAATCATTCTGTCAGTGGGCATTAGACTCTGTGTCTGTTTCTAAACAAACACAGAGTCAAACCAGAGCCTCTTTTACTATCTAGAGCTCTGCAAAGTGTATTTAGATTACTTGCAAAAAGAGAACAGGCCACTAAAAAAGAAAAAAATAATAATAAAGGAGGTGAATATATCTTATTGAAACTATTAGAAGGAACACCAGTGGAATCCCAAATGTCATAATATGCGGGAATTTCAAGAATATGCTTGAAAAAAACAATTCAACAGGAAAATATTAGTATAATGACAAGAAAAGGATCAAATTAATGGCAGGCTGTTTAAAATGTGCTTTGGATAAGAAGTGGAACTGATACAGAAGGACATTTTCAACTAGGATGGGTCTATGGATGAGCCTTTGTATGAAATATTTTATCTTCAATAGTAAAAATGGAAGCCCATTTCAGTCACACAAGTAAAAAAAAGACAATTATGAGATTTTAAAAAAATCATAGTAATTAAATAAAAAGTCAAAATTATGACGAAGTGTTTTTTTAATCTCATAATCAATACTTAGTATTTCGTAATTTCATCTTTTTATGTCATAATTATAACTGTCAATTTCAAATTTTATTATAACTGTATTTTCATCTCAACATTCTATCTCCCAATTATGATTAGACCTTTATAATTATGATGTACCAAAGGATTACATTTTTTTTCTTGTGTGGCAGAAATGGACTTCCATAGGTTCATGATCTCATAAAGCTGCTCGGCACTGCAGTTTAGTTTCACAATTTACAATTGAAACTGAAGTGCTAAAACACTTGTAGTAAAATAAATGTGTGCATAAACACACGGCTAAAACATTTAGATAGGACATCATCATTATTCATTAATCTGAAGTTTTGAATTAAACATTAGTTTCAGCCTTGCAAGCTAAAAATAACGTTGAATTCAGAATTCAGGAAAAACTCTACCTGAAAGCTTTTATTGAAAACAAAAGAAGAAATTTTCTTCCCATACAATAAAAGTGAAAGGTGACCATGACACAACTTTTTTTCAGTCTGTTTCACATACAGAGTGGTCATATGTATTCAGAAGACTTTATGGTGTTTTTTGTCCTTTTTGCATTTTGATGGCCCCTGGCCCCGGCCCCTATTCACTTTCACTGTACGGACAAAAAGCAACTTACATATTCTAAAAAAAAAAAAAAATTTCTTTGGTTTTACTAAAGTTAAATGATGAGAACATGGTGAGAGAATGTTCATTTTTGGTACATTTTGGGTGAAATCCATTAGATTGATTGAACTACGTCAATATAGCATCTTTGAATCTTGAGAAGGTGACACATGCATTGCCCTCCTTCAGAATTTGCACCTTATTAGCATCCCAACTGTTCTGACACCCTAACACAGGCAGAGAGATGAATTTAGTTTTGGAAAGGAAGACGGTGCAATCTAAATTATAATAAAACGAAGAGCAGAAATACTGCATGAACATGGATTAAACTTCTATTTCTAATCAGCTACTACACTGCTTCTATTTCTCTCAAGCTATTGAGTGAAAATAGGCCCACATTAAAGGCTTGCAGATTTTTCCAGTACCATTATAGTAACATTTAAAATGTTGTGAAATTATCTTCAATAAGACAGCAGAAACCACGGAAAAATTAAAACACAGCCCGTCTACTACATTACTGACCTAACCTGCCGTGTTCATGTACTGTAACTCCCACAGGTGATTCAACAATCTGGATGTACTGCGTGGGAAAATACAGATTACTTCCTGTTGAATGAAAACCCATGCATACTGATTCAGTGCATCAGGATGGATACTAATCAAGTTATCCCAGGCGTGCATGCAGGGAGTAAATACAGTAAATCTGAGCCAGGGTCACACAGAGACCATTAACATGCTTCAAAGTCAAACTGAGGAAATGTATGATCAAGCATTTTGATGTTACAGGATGCTTTCCATCAAGAATTTTAACAAGAATAAATACATAGATTATAGATTAGATATTACATAGATTAAGATCATTACATAGCCATATATATATGCCTACTTTAGAAAGTTAACAAAGTGGGAATTTGCAGTTTATGGGCAGCGATATCTTATCTTATTTGCTAAAGATTTGAAATAATTCCGGTTTATTTTTATTTATATTTCGGGTCTTGTTTGTAGCAATATAATATATAAGATAATATAGGCCTAATAGCAATATCTGGCAACACTGCATGGCCTCACTTAAAGGATTAGTTCACTTTCAAATTAAAATTTCCTGATAATTTACTCACCCCATGTCATCCAAGATGTATGTATTTCTTTCTTCAGTCGAAAAGAAATTAAGGTTTTTGATGAAAACCTTCCAGTATTTTTCTCTATAGTGAACTTCAGTGGACTCCAAACGGTCGAAGGTCAAAATTACAGTTTCAGTGCAGCTTCAAAGGCCTATAAACGATGCCAGACGATGAATAAGGGTCTTATCTAGCAAAACGATAAAAAAAAAAAAAAAAAAAAATGTACATGCTTTATAAACACAAATGCTTGCCTTCCTCTGTTCTGCGATGAGCGTTCATGACTTTATGTAATTCGCTTGACGTAGGCATAGGTACCGAGTCAGTGTTTACAAGCTGAACGTGCAAATACTAAGTCAAACGCCGTTTACAAAAAAAGGGAGTTAAAAGGTAAAACAACGATGTTGGACAATTTTGAACTTGGAGGAGAAGATGAGATGGAGTTTTTCGCCCTGCCCTACCTTTTTGAACCGGAATACACAGAGGAAGAAATTAGGCAGATGGAGGACACTGCGGCAACACAAACCTCTCAAGCGTGAACAGAGCAAGGCGAGCATTTGTGTTTATAAAACATAACATTTTTATTTATTTTTTTAATTTTTAAATGACCGATCGTTTCGCTAGATAAGACCCTTATTCATCGTCTGGTCTCGTAAAGCTGCACTGAAACTGTAATTTTGACCTTCAATCTACATGCCTGTCTCTTTAAAGTGTTTATGAGTTGTATTTGTAGGGGTTATTATAGCACAATTCTATTATAGACCTCACAAATTTTCGAAACCTGGCTACAGCCATGCACACAGTATATATAGATATAGATATACAGGTGCTGGTCATATAATTAGAATATCATCAAAAAGTTGATTTATTTCACTAATTCCATTCAAAAAGTGAAACTTGTATATTATATTCATTCATTACACACAGACTGATATATTTCAAATGTTTATTTCTTTTAATTTTGATGATTATAACTGACAACTAAGGAAAATCCCAAATTCAGTATCTCAGAAAATTAGAATCAAGAGTCACCAAGACCATGGTCATTAGAATGATTTCTGAAGGATCATGTGACACTGAAGATTGGAATAATCACAATAAATAAATGACACTTATATATGTGTGTGTGTGTGTGTGTGTGTGTGTGTGTGTGTGTGTGTGTGTGTGTGTGTGTGTGTGTGTGTGTGTGTGTGTATAAATCAAACAGAAAACAGTTCTTTTAAATTGTAATAATATTCCCAATGTTACTGTTTTTACTGTATTTTTGATCAAATAAATGCAGCTTTGGTAAGCATGCTGTAAGAAACTTCTTGCAAAAATTGACTTTTGTCAGAGAAATACTTAATGACAGTTTTATGCAATATTTGAATTCCTTAGTGAATCCCTATAAATACTTATAATTCGATGGTTTGACTGAAAAAAAAGTGTTATGGTTCCAGCTGTGCTTTTCAGACATGATTTTCACCTCTCAAAATAATCACGTTTCAGAGCATCTCTCTCAGAACGGAATAGCTGAAATGAGTTCTCCAGAGACCGGCTATTTTTCTCCATCTCTGGTCTCTGTGCGTCTCTAGATGCTCTTGGTAGAGACAGTCACAGGTTGCAGCTGAGGCCCCACACTGTTTGCATATGAAATATTCATCTGTGTTCTAGGCCTCCACGGATGGATCTGATAAGCCTGTTCCAAGCAGATGCTCCCTATTAAGGAATATGAGCAGGAACAAGCATTCTGTTTTGTTTTTTTCTTCAAAGTTTTCACACTCTGCCTGTGATTGTTTGACTATGTTATTGCTTACTGGCTTTTCCTCATTTCTGCAGACGTGTTTGATCTGGTTAAGTTTAGAGGAGGAAAGAGGCAAATAAGATAATTGTGGTGCCATGAATCACATCACACTCCAAAAATACATTTTCTTCAATAGTTCTTTGCAAATAGTTCTCACCCTATTAAAACATTATGGATGCATGTTGATTTAAAGCAAAAGCAAATAAATGGTTCTCTAAGTAATTGTTAAAGGAGATAATAAAAAGTTAGAAGATAAAGTGTCACTTTTTTAACACATATATTTTTATTTGTCACAGCATGAAGGTCTTTTATATATGAAAATATATAGCTGTCTTTACATTTTAGGGGACCCTCGCAAGAAGATCTGTATTTTGGGGTTCATACCAGCATAAAAAAAAGTCATTATTTGAAATTTTCTCTCCCATTTTCCACTTGTCTTTATTATAATGACAGGAAAAATATCAATTATAAATTTGTACCTCTCTAAGAAGATATGAAGGAACAATCTCACTTTTTTGCTTGCACAGGAAGATTGTGACTTCAGGTCACCTTCCATGGAACCACAAAATGGTTCAGCTTTTAGAGTCCCATGAACAGTACTCATCTTTGGTGAAAACCTATAGAGGTTTTCAATTGAATGCAGTGACTTTGAATGAGAGAAGCAAACCCTCTTTAATGTATTCTCAATTCAGCACTCTTTTAGTAACACAAACGCTTCAAGTTCTCTATGCGCAAAGAAAAGCTTTGTAGATGGAAACATAAAAGTTTTAGGCAGAGCGGCAGTGAGGCCATGTCCTTGCTACACTCTCCCTTCTACTTTCTTGGTAAATTTTTAATAAAGGATCTTTACTACACATCTTGTCTTCTTTAGAAACTGAGACAGTTTTGAAGTGCAGTTCTGCTAAATGTTCTCCTAACATTCACAAATATTTAAAGGTGCAGTAGGAGACCTTGGAAAATGCTAACTTTAGCCTGATAGCACTGAAAGCGAACGTCCCACTCTCCCTGCAATCGCCGTCTAAAGCCACGCCCCCTGAACACATATACGCTCACAGACTAGAATACCAGAGACAACATTACTACAATAGGCTACATCAGCGGTTCTCGCCCCCTTCAATGGATTTTCCCTGCTCAGGGAGTAGGGAGCAATGAACACTGTGTATAGGGAGCATGTCGATCGGAACACAGTTCATGCACGTAGCTCTCTTCTGACGAGCTAGTTATCTGAATCAGGTGTGTTAACTAAGCGAGACATGCAAAATATGCAGAGTGGGGGGCACGAGGACTGGAATTGAGAACCGATGGGCTACATCGTGTGTTATTCACCGGTGAGAAAACTTTATAGTACAGTTAGTAAAAGTACTACAATACCAGGAAGGAAGATTGGGTTGTTGATGTTTGTCTGCCATTCTCGCTCTATCTGCAATAGCATACGTGAACGCGCTGATGACGTATCCTGTCTGCGCGAACCGGGTGCGCAGAGGTATGCAAATACATACGTTAACAGGCAGGTAGGAAAGCCAATTAAAACACTCGGACCGAGAGTTTTGATTGGACGAACATTTCTTGGTCCTATGCCTTCCACAGAATATATAAATACATTTAGACCACTTAACTTAATGATTGCTATCGGGATGTGAAGAGACTTTCAACCAGCATAACAAAAAAAGGTTTCTGAAGACTATTGCACCTTTAATTAATTTTGAATCACCTATTGCACCTTTAATTAATTCTGAATCACCTATTGCACCTTTAATTAATTCTGAATCACCTATTGCACCTTTAATTAATTCTGAATCACCTATTGCACCTTTAATTAATTCTGAATCACCTATTGCACCTTTAATTTTACTTGTCACTGTAAACTATGCATTAGAAAATGATCACACAATTCAAGCATCAGTTGTCAGAAAAACAGCTTCTTATGTCTTGGAAAACCATTGGGAGTCATATATAATAGCATATAAATACACATTACTGTTCTAAAGTGTCACAGATGTAGTGCAGAGATAGGCGCTCGATGAGGATGATGCAAAGATCCAAGGTACTTTATTTAAGTTCACCAACATAAACACAGTAGATCGCAGAAGAAATACTTCTACACTATTAGACCTTCAATACCAGAACCCCGACTAAGGAAAGACTGAAGGCATAAATAGAGCAACCAAACAAGAACTAAACAAGCAACACCTGAACTGAGTACTCAGTCAGTTAGTAACTATAGAAACTAAACAGGCAATGAACAGGAGAACATGAACTAATTATCAGGTTAGAGAACTGCTCAGAGTACAAAACAGAAAACAAGACAAGAAAACAGAACCAAACAAGCACAAACAAACTCAGAATGTGACAAAAAGATTGGAGTCAAATTGTGCTTTGAAAAAAAAATTATGCTTGATATCTAAGATATATATGATAATATATGCAGGTGCATCTCAATAAATTAAAATGTCGTGGAAAAGTTCTTTTTTTTCAGTAATTCAACTCAAATTGTGAAACTTGTGTATTAAATAAATTCAATGCACACAGACTGAAGTAGTTTAAGTCTTTGGTTCTTTTAATTGTGATGATTTTGTCTCACAATTAACAAAAACCCACCAATTCACTCTCAACAAATTAAAATACTTCATATTAAAAAAAAAAACATTTTTAGTGAATTGTTGGCCTTCTGGAAAGTATGTTCATTTACTGTATATGTACTCGATACTTGGTAGTCTGTGTCCTGTTTATTTAATACACGAGTTTCACAATTTGAGTTGAATTACTGAAATAAATGAACTTTTTGACGACATTCTAATTTATTGAGATGCGTGTGTGTGTGTATATATATATATATATATATATATATATATATATATGTATATGAATTAGTGCTCTTAGTATTATTTAAGTTACCTTAAAATAAATGCATTGAATATGCAATACATAAATTAAATACTAAATATGTGTGAGAAACATGTGGGAACAAAATCTATTTAAACCCAAAATGAATTAAATGAAACTGCCAACATTCATGTATCACCTCAGCTGCCCTATGGATCATCAACTGACAAGAGTCAGCTGAAACAGAAATGTACCACTAACCATGATGGAATATTTTATTAATAGAGTAAAAAAAAATTACCCATTTTGTGATATTGATGTTGGAGTGCATGGGCCCAAGAAATTAGATCCCCCTCAAGGATCTCGCTCACCATTATTCAACCAAAAATGCATTATCAGGCAATCAATAGCTACTAAAAAGCATTCATATCCCACAACTTGGCTGTAGTATCAAAGAAAACCTTCACAAGAACATAAGAGGAGAAAGCAAGTACTCTGTTAAACTAAATAATAGAAACTTTGGGGAATGTAGTCTATAACAAAAAGCTTCTAGCAAATTCAGGGTCAAGAAAGGGAGAGGAGCAGTGGACAGGAGGAGGAGCTCTCCTTTTCCCTATCTGATGTGAGAATAACTGGTGAAGGGAGGAACAAGGGGAGGGGAGTGGACAAAAACTGGCTAGGGGACAAAAATCTCCAAGACCTGTGTTTGAACAGTAGCTGAGAGGAAGATCTAGGCGTAATGTGACGCAGCACTTTGGCTCCCAGAGCACCTGGGGGTAATATTGCTTCATCAAGCCCCCTTTCCACACAATCACACGCCCGCATGCGAACATCCAAGAGTTACAGAAAGGGACCTAGAAGTAGTTGCATCTATTTTTGATGTGCTACGACCATCGTTTGTCTACTCCTCCTCGTCCTAGATGATAAAGGGACAGAACACTTGGGATTTGGGCTCACAGAATGAGTGCCATCGCCACCGAGGACCAGGACATGTTCTGTGAGAAGGCAGTGGCCCTCATCGTTGACCTCTGCCTGGATGACAGCCCTCTCCTGAACCTGGAAACATGTCAGGATTTCCTCATGCTTCTGACCAATGAAAACCCCAACATCTCCAGCGCAGGTAAGTTTCCTGCGGTGTTTGATGGGAAGCTTGTTTGTTGGGGGTGACGTGGGTGGAGGACGTGCTTATGTTTATGTGCAAAAGTGAGGCAGGACTTCAAAGGATGGTGACCTTTTAGATATGCCCACTTTCTGCGATTAAAACCGAGCTAACAGACTTTTCCTTAAGTTCTGTATAAATAATGAATTGCCATTAGTTACCTGCCACTTTTTTTATTTGCCTAATGAGCCTGCTTGTGTTTGATGTTGTTCTCCTCTAAATTAAGGATGCTAGTCTTTGGCGATTTAGATCATTTGTAACTGTGGCACCTCCTTTTCCCCCCTGTCTAATGACAAGTGCACAATTAAGCTTCGGTTGGAGAAATTTCATTGATGTGCTCCATAGAAAGATGGATGCGAGTGTCTTACAATACACTACTCCAGACTACAGGTTCACGGCAGTCACGCAAGGTAAAATTGACATGAAATTGAATTCTGGACACAAGATCGAAGCAGCTGTGATATCTCTGAGTTGGCAGGTGATAGGAATGTCTAAAGCAATACAAATTATAATGAATTCCCGATCTGGCGAACTGCCATGGAGGAAGACGCAGAATCTAATTGTCACTCTGAGTCTCTGTCACAGGAGAAATCAAATAAACCACTGCAGGCCTTGACCTGCATCATGTCCCCGACCACTGGGATAGTGAATGCCACTGTGTGTTATCCACAAATAAACATGAATCACTGATGCCACAGAAAAGCACTAATGCCGGCTCTTTACTTCTAAAGTCACTTTATACTGACATTTATATATTGGGGGAAGCATAATACATAATCCATAATCTCTAACCTGTAATCCAGTGCAAATCTGCCTATATTTGACATGTATTATTGCAACTTTAGGTGCATCTACAGCAACCGACACATAATACAATCACTGACATACAGTAATATATTAGTTCTCAACTGGTGTGTCACCGGTGTGTCACAGAAAATGCTCCATATATTTTTTTTTCAACTTAGTTTTTTTATTCATTTTGTTACAAAACCTGAGTAGACTTTACAGAGTAGACTTTCCAAAAATGCTCCACATTACTTGTTGCTGATGTCAAAACCATGTGTCCAATCAAATCATATTTTGACACTAAAAAGCTAGCCAAACCAGTCAGATTCCAACACAAATATGCTGAAAACCATGGACAGCCATAAAAAGACAACTACTCAAAAAAAGAGAAAATAACCTCTATTAAATACCCATTAGACTTCATACTGCTTTGGATTGCCACTCGATGTCCAATTTAAAAATCGCAAAACCAATTCTCTGTACTACTTTTTCCATGAGTAATGCTACAGCAAAAAAAAAAAAAAAATAGCTCATAATGTCATAAAGTCATAATGATTGAGCTCTAATTAGGACGGAAGCGCTGAGTGTGTGATGGGGAGATGCCTGCTGACTTGACTAGCGGTAGAGGGAGGCTCTGGAACCTGCAGTCCACAGGCAGTAATACTAGATGAATGGAGGACTGCTGCTGGCCTCCGCAACCCCATGGCGAGAGCTGCACCCAGCCTGCCAAAAAGCAAAGGTCATGCATCAGGAGAGCCAGGTGGTGCAGCACTCATGCAATGCCAAAACCCAACACGATAGAGCAGCACTGAGAACATAACAGAGGAGGGCACTGATCAGCACTCTGCAGTTTGTTGCTAATTGTCTGAAGCAATTGTCCAACATCCCTCTTGAATAGATCTCAAGTGGAAGAGCATGTGTTACTGCAGCTGCACTGTAGTAAAGAGCATCACTTTTTATTAGGAATTCATGGAATGCTTGTGTTGAAGTCATGCCTCGGTTTTCTCATGAATGAATATTTCAAAGATGTCAGATCTAAACGTAACAAAAAAGCAGTTTGTTTAATAATTCAGGTTTGCCTCCCACACTTCAAAGAATCTTTCTATATTTCACTTTGTCTCAAAGAATGTGTACACGGGCCTGGATGCTTTCAAGCCTGCATGACACTTTATGCTCTTATAAAAACACTTTAGGCCATCTTTATAATGGAGCTACAAAGCAACGTCTTACCTGTATATATGGGCCCACCATCTATATACCCACCACTTTAGAAAATACTTTATAAATTTATCTAATATAGGTTGCATCTCCGGGTGTTTTCATTTCATTACTGTGAATACTGTGGCAATGAAGCGATGAAATTTGTTATTTTTATTGTTTTGCGTAGTCGTTAGTATACGAAACGAATCAGCAACACAGACAGTGAATGAATTATCATGGCCAAGTAGTGCGCTCCCCGATTCATAAGCAGCTCAAATAAGTCGGTTCTTTTTAGTGAATCAAGCACAGACCGCTAACATATCGTAAAAATTACAGTAGTTATTTGTTTAGATTACGCTGTTAGATATTTCTGTAATTTCCAGTTATTTACTGTATATTACCCAGTGTAATACTGCAGATTCCCTTTACAGTAAATAACTGTAATACCCTTTGCATCATGGGAATTTTCTGTGACGTCAGACCCCACATACAGAGACTTACTGTATTTTTTAAAATTGCTCTGTGCTACTGTAACGGTCTCTTTGGCGCCATTATACTGAGGTCCTTTTATTTTCCTAATTTCTTACATTTGGATTGACACAATTTGCCCTGCACCGTGTCTACAACACCGCATCAGCTTGAGACTGACTACTGGATGTGTTACATCGCTTCTAATGATTGGAAAATCCGTTTGTACTTCTTGTCAGAAACAGCAGGAGCGCTTGGAGTACATCTGTACATCAGAAATATACCGGGGCATCACATTACTGTCGGCATCCACTGTAAATAATATATATAATGGGTTCTATATTGTTGTCTGTTGTCGAGTTGCGCCGCGTCACTCACGTCCGAGGGAGACACGGAAGCAGCGGGGCAGCGCGGCAGGTTTTTCCTGAGTGGAACAGCTCCTGAGAACATCTACGCTGTGTGTCGATGCACCTTACGAGACAATAAGACCAGCAAGCAAGGTAAAAATATATGTACGTTTGTCTGTGTGTTTGTGTTAGATTTTTGCACACCAGTTTAACAGGGGCGTTTCTAGGGGGGAAAAAGAATAAAACCCCTGCTGAAAAACAAAAACAAAATAATAGACAGCATTACAAAATTAGTAATGGTTTTACTGGTTATAATGGGACTTGTATTGGTTTTACTGGAAACTGTAATGGACCCTGTTGGTCTCTACTGGTAATTGGTTGCCTTATATTGGTGGCTTGTTAAAGGGGTGGTTTACTGCTTTTTTTCTTTGCTTGATTGTGTTTATGGGGTGCAATATAACATGTCTTCGTGTTTCGTTTGTTAAAAAACGCCTTCTTTTCATATAGTTCACCTTTATTGTAAGCCGCTTTCTCCTCTGTCATTTGAACGACCGGTTGACTTCCTGATTCTATGAAACCACTCCCTCAGAAACAGGCGATGGGCTCAGATTGGTTAGTTGGGCCGGTGTGTTGTGATTGGCTAAACAGCTTTAGTTCAAGTGTTAATAGTTAATGCCAAAATCGTATGTTAGCTAGGTTAAACAAGTTTTATGGCTAGCTTCCTTTTCTAGTTTTAGAATTAGTTTGTTATAGTTTTTAATGGAATTTAAGCTTTACTGCATTTTTTGTATTTGTGTTTTAAAGGCAACTGCAATGAAGCATCAAGAAAGACATGAGCAGGCCAGCCACCCTGTGACTGATAATTCATGGTAAGAGAACAGCTATGGTTTTGAGAGATTTGTGTATTGTACATGAGGTTTGCCTTTTAAAAGTGTGCTATTTCTACTTCTTGTTTTTCAGAGAAGACATTTCTGTCAAAGTGGATGGTGAGCAAAGATGGTGGTCACGTTTTGGAGCAGCACCTGGGTTTTGCAGAGGGCTATGTATTCTTTGGCTGTTTGTCTTTTTTTCCCCATTATGTTTCTGTTGCCTAAAGATTATTTGTGAGGATGAATCCAGAGGACACAACATAATGCACTGCAAAACATCCTAAGACAGGAGAAATGGTGAAGATGCACTGTTCCAGCATTGGAAGAGTGTATTTTTAAGTGTTATACGTGTAATGGTTTAAATAAAGAATTTGATATTTTATAATTACTATGTCTGTTTTAATTGAATGCCAGTAGTACCTATGTAGAGTAAAAATAAAATGTATAAAATAAAAAAATATAAAATCTAATGAAATCTATATTAAAATAAATGAATTACAGTAGTATACTGATAAATCAAATACAGTTTGCTACTGTAAATCTTGATTACAGTAACTTACTGGCAACAGTGGTGCCAGTAAGTTACAGTGGTACATTTACATTAGAACTATCTGTTAATTTAGTATTATTATACGTAATTCTATGCTCTGAGGTTCAAACTTAAATTTGCAGTTATCTGCAAAGATCATGCTTAATATTTTCCAGCTATTCTGTTCATTTACCCAACGACCTAGAAAATCCAGGACAATTTTGTTTACATTTCAGTTATGACTTGTATGTTAACAAATACTCTATTTATCAAAATTAAAAATCATGCAAAAAAAAATCTTAATAGTGTTTTAATAGTTCTGCCAATGCCAGGTCAGAACCAAAGCTACAAGTGTATTCATTCATTCCATCATTCATTCTCAAGCATTACAATTTTATTGACTAGCTCATATAAAAGGAGTGCTGAGTTAGGAGAATTTAAGACGTTCAAAGTCAATATAATGCCACTCAAGCACAAGATGATGGCATATGTTAGGTATGACCATCTTTCACACCCCATTTCTATTGTACAGAAGCCCTCAAGGTTAAATCAATTACATTTCCTTTCAAACATGACGAGAGGGATATGACTGGGTATAACGGTTACGCAGTAGAGGGCATGTGGATTGGGGACCTCATTTCTTTGCACTAGTGTTGAAAAAGATGAAGAGAAACCATGCAGAATGCTGGTCACATTACAAAGTGGCGTCTCTCCTCATATTTCTACAGCACATTGAGCAGAACTTTACAATTCGCCACTAAAGAGTAGTTTAGCACACCAGGCTCCACTGCAGCAAGCCAACCGCTCCATTCTAGATCTACTACTGCAGCTACCGCATTATGTGGACATAAATAAATAAAACAGCAAGTAGACATCAGACCAGCAGGTAAAACAGTATACACACTCTGTCTATGTGTTCTCCTCCCTGCTGAAGAAGGAGCAAGATAGATGGAGACTTTTTGTGGCTGTGTGTGTGTGTAAAATATCTACCGGGGGAGTTAATTCTCAGTAACCCAACGGGGAATTCCTGTGTGCCGGTGAAGTTCTGTGAGGTCTGATTAAATAATTTAGCATACCCCAGTGCTGTGTGCCAAACTAATTTGTGACCATACCTTTATAGACTTTGTTAATTACTGAACAGGTGTAGACTAGGCACAGCCAAAATTACATCCTTTGTCATTTTTCTTTATAGGCCTTAAGCATTCTCACTTGCACTAAGCTTATTCTTATAATAGCAAAATCTGCTGGGAGTTTGGCGGTGCCATCAACTTAAGTATGAATAATGTGAATTTATTCTTGCAGACACCCAGTGTCTAGTGAAATATACGTGAGAAGCAATTTAGCATTTCAACCTTGTCTCTCAACTTTCACACTGGCATCAGAGCGTATGTGTCAGAGCTCAAAAATGCTCCTTTAATTACAGAGATCTTCCAGAAATGAAAATTCTGTCATCATCTATTCACCTTAAATGCATTATAAGCTTCTAAAAAGTTGCAAAAGGATCATAAAATGATCCTTTTGCACACTTGTGCAATAATGTAAAAGAGCTTGTGAAAAGATATTAAATTTAAGTCATTTTTTCACTGATAATCCTCTACTCCAAGCTGCGATAAAATCAACGAATGACAAATCATTCAGAAGTACGTTTACCAAAAGCATTATTAGCCAAATATGGTTGCAAGTTCCATTGTTACCAACACAGTTCCCTGATTTAGTGTTTTCTATAAAACCCTCAGCCAGGTTTTTTGAACTGGATTAACAGATTCATGAAAAGATCAGACTCAAAATTCACAAATTGGATATTGTACAATAAGCATGCCAGATGAATGATTTTAAACAAATGTTGACTTAAATTGAATGATACTATGCTTTTTATTGGCTTAAGAAAACTTGGAATATAGTATATACGAGTTGTAAGGACCACTTTTATGATACTTTTACGGTGTGGTTGTTGGTGCTTGACAGCTTTTTTTTTATTGAAAGATAAGCCAAGATATCTTCACACAATCACAGTTTGTTAAATGATTTTGGAGCGACATGAGAATAGATTATGTAAAGTAGATGACAGAATTTACATTTTTGGCTAAGCTATCCCTAAAATGCTGCATTACTCAAATCCGCCCTTGCTTTCTTTCATGCATAAACCTCTAGGTCGAGGCCATTGAGAATAAAATACTAGAGTGTTTAGAGAATGCAAAGGACATTGATCTCTGATGTCCATCCCCATCTGCATCACTTCTAGGAATCAAGACATTTAAGCTGTGACCATCTCAAAAGATGAGAGCGGGCAAAAAAAGAAAGCTACTGAAAATGAGCCTGACTATAACAAAGGAAAATTGAATCACAGGCCGCCCTGTAGCAGGACATGGAGGGGATTCAAGGGGTTTAGGCAGAGAGCAACATCCAAATGGACTCATTTCTAAAATCTAATTTCCAGGGTCTGCCTGTTATGGGTGACTGTGACATTTCATCCCTGATTGTGTTAAATTTGTTCTCTGTTCAGTAGCATGGGCCGAGGTTAACAAGCCATGCGTGCAGCCGTTGACAAGCCCTGCGAAAAGAAGTGGATTCTGACAGTTCTATTGCCTCTCAGAGGCAAGCCTCTCAACAAAAAAAGAAATTCAACAACATTTTCAGTTTTCAGAGCAGTGTTCGGCTTGCACAACTGCTGGGTATTGTATGATGTGCGTGCTATGTGTTTATATTCTCATGATATTCCTTATGTTATGGAGAATCTGGTCACATGGCAGAATGCACACACAAGGTGTATAATTCATGATTAAAATGTTTTGCACATAAAGATTAACATAACATAAACAGTGTATGTATATACTGTATAATACTGTGAAATATTATTACTATTTAAAAAACTTTTTTCCGTTTTAATATATTTAGAAATATGTTTGATGCTCAAGAAACAGATCATATTTTTGTGGAAGCATAAAAAAGAACAGAATCTAAATATAAATCTTATAAATGTCTTCACAGTCCATGTCGTTCAGTAAAAAAACACTGATGGGTTTGGTACTATAAGCATGTTGCTGCAATAGTTTCTTCAAAATGAATAAATGTAATGCAGCATTTGATTGGTCAATGAGCTCTGCACTTCAGCCTACAATAGAGTGAAAAATAAATAAAGCACACATAAATAAAGTTCAATATACAAACACCCAGGAGCTATAGAGTGTTTTTTTATTCTTGGCAACAGAGAGGAGTAAACTGTTTTCACCACCTGGGAATAGTACATACAATTTTTCAGCTCATAAAGCTGATTACTCAGCGGCAAATACAAAATACCATTGAGACCGATATTCATGAGAGGTCAGAGGTACAATCAATCTTGCAGTGGTTCCAAGGCAAGCTGATAGGTTCATAAACTCATCTGCTGCCATACATTTATGATAATTCATTAGATCAGTGTAGGCTCTGACTCCCACACCTTTCTACATAATTTCATCAGTGTAATCTTTGCCAAATGCTCAGACTTCAAAGTAACTCTTACTAGCATATACCATGCAACACAATAGGTTTGATTTGGTCAAACAAGGTAGTATAAAAACCACATGAGATATGGCTTACTGTACCATTTGCACTGCTTTTGGTTTCCCATTAGCCCCTGCTGTTAAATATGAATGATGCACTTTTTGAATACTGTAATTCTGCATGTCTACATTGACAGACATTCAGAAATTAACTGCAGATATCTGCGTATTCTGACTTTTTTTTATTATTATTATTATTTCTGCTCCTTTTCTGTCTTCTTACTTTGATGTCACACCTCACGATAGTTGCAGCTAAAGATGCAAAAATAAAAATGTTTACCTTTGCAAAGAATGCAAAGCTAAATATTATAGTGAAATGAATTCAGCAAGTGCTGTGAGCTGTCATCTTGGAACTGCATATGTTTTTTTTGCATTTTTAATCCAGTTTTAGTGCATTACACTGACTCAAGCAGCATGCTCTAGTTTTAAACCACAGATTGGTGACTTTCTATTACATACGTACAGCAAATATACAACCTGGGGTTGTGAAGTTAATTATTCTTACACTTGTTAGTAATTAGTCTGAATATACAGTATAATCTTAAAATGTACTTCAAATTATGGTGAATCTAAATGTGAGAAATGTAAGTGTGTTTTTAATTGTTTTTTTTAAAGTCATGAAAATGAAAAGAAACACAAATTAGGGCTGCTTCTAATATACACATTGGAAAATGCGCGTCAACAAGAAAGAATGATTTATACAATGACAGCAATGACCATTTTACCTCATTTTCTCATCTATTCTTTATTACTTATGCATAGGCCACAAGTTTATCTCAAGCTGTTTTAATTAAGTTTCTTCCAGACCTTTTACTCACCTGCTTATCCACCACTTTTCCAGTTTTTATTCAGCAGTTCCACGTGAACTGCTTTGCACAGAGGTCACACTCTCTGCGTGCATGTAGAGGGCGAGATTTTTGTAGTATAAAGAAGGCAAATTTGAGTTGTAAGCATTTCTTTTCTTTTCATGTGTGTGTCAACATGTATTGCAAGCACACGTAAATTCATACACATTGACTCTGTATTGCAAAACAGGACAAAAGGCAAATTCATCATGCCTGGCAGAATCATTATACAAAGCTTGTGAATACTGATTTCAAACATGGTTGAGTTATCAGGACTGAACAAAGGAACAGAGATACTTGAGTAACATGCAATAATACATCTTTATACATCATTAGTATAATTAATAACCCATACACAAGAATGATCAAGAATTGTTCCTTTTCTCCACCTTTAATAAGGTTTAAGTAATTTCCAGATTTGCCCACCCCTCAACACACTTTGAATCCTTTACTTTACATGTATTGATGATTTACATGAGTATTGTTAATTTAATGCGATATATGATATTGAATAATCTATTCATCTATATGTCTTTATTTCTTCTACTGAACACAACAGCAGATATGATTCAAATGTTTTGTCCATACAGTAAGTTAATCCAAAATGCCAAAAAAAAAAAAAAAAACATGGATGGATTCTTGTCTCCAGCATGGAAGAAAAAAGGTAATTGTGACTTTTATCTTACAATTATATATGAATGATAATAATAATTGATAGCTGCCTTATGGTGCATCCTCATGTCCAGAGAATAAATTACCAATTAAACCCACATGCTTCATTCTTTTAGTTTGCAAAATCAGTCTGCACTGCGAAAAAACCTAGCCCTTGTGATTGAGAGCGCACATAATTACCACATGATTTACATTAGAATAAGCCTTGTTGTACAGGAGACAGGAGATGGAAATTAAAACAGACCTGCGCTTTTGACCGAACCCTCCAGAGGCTCCTCATTCAAACCTCAGCCTTCTCTCTGCCGTCATTAGCATCCTTTTCTAAAAGCCCATATGTTGAAATCTAAAATCCTGATTCGTGTTTTCGTACAAAACATAACAAAGCCACAATTACCACTAAAGAAATTGTGTGTTTAATAAAAGATGTGCTGTATCATGCTTAAAATACACTGAAATATTTCCTTAGTGGAAAATAGCACTGCACCATTGGAAGACTGGTGGAAATCTTTAGATAATATTTATGAAATGGCAAATATCTGTGGGCCACTCAAAAGCGTCTACATCAGATTATCTCTTGAAGTTCTTATGAGCGGTTTTGGTATGTTTTAGTAAAGTGTGCGCATGGAGTATGCTGTGTAGCTTAACTGCCTTTGAGAAAAGCAGAGATGAAAGTCCAGGGCTCTGCTCACCCACCCTTCCCTCTATCCAAGAGCACATCCCCCTCCCAATGCAGCTACAAGATCACTGATGTTAATCTGTCTAGAAGTCGGCTAGGGGGAACCGTGACATCGCAGCTGGAGAAGTAGAAGCAAACCACATAAATGTAAGAACAATACACACAGGGTTTGTAAGACAGAGGAGCTTATTAATGCAGCCATGCATGCATCACTGAGCATATAACACAGTCAGACCTGGATCCTGCATGGATTCATGATTAAAATCAAAGGAATTTTTTTTAAAGTAAATTAGGACTGGGGTTGGCAAGCTCTGAAATGACATGAAAGTTTCACAAAAATAACCCATACAAGTTCATGGTCTTCACGCAAAACTATCATATGACTTGAAATAAAGTGCACAAGTGGTGTGCATCACTGTTATAATACTTTTTTTGTGTGTCATTTTGGAGCTTGACAATGCAGTCTTCTGCATGATTCATTGCATTTCAAAGTTGAACCTTTTAGGTCTTTTATAATTACCCTTCCTGCCTTTTTATCATTTTAATCGAAAATAACCACTAAGCCTTTCTTGTCAGTATTTTTTGAAATTCATGAGGCTTTTAATTAACATGCATACTTTTTTCATCACCCGTTCTTCATTATAAATGAAACATTATAGAGTTTTCCATGAGTTTAAAACTTTTTAAATAATAGCAATTAAGCACATATATAACAATATCAGCTATTAGTACAAAAAATCCTTTTAAACTAAAAACCTTGACAGCTGAAAGCCACTATTAAACAAAATTCAGTGACAGCATCACAAGTACTGCATGGCATTTTGTTGCCTGTGTATTTTCTATCATTAATTGATAAGATTATATAACTAATCTGCTTTAATAATAGGTCTAATAATAATAAAACATTAATAGAAGAACATACTGTAAAATGTGCTGTAATGTACATAACTGAAATAAGAAGAAAATTAAGTATCTATGTTGTATTTTTAAAAATCTCTACTAGCCTATATTTTATTGTAAATGTAGGTAAATATAAAAAGGTTAATATGTATTGTCGCATATAATATGTGACCCTGGGCCACAAAACCAGACATAAGTGTAATTTATGAATATTATGAATAAATAAGCTTTTTATTGATGTATGGTTTGTTAGGACAGGACAATATTTGACAAAAAAAAAATCAAAATATTGAGAAAATCTCCTTAGTAATGCATATTACTTATCAGTTCAATCTAAGTTTTGATATATTTACAGTATGAAATTTGCAAAATATCTTCATGGAACATGATCTATACTTAATATCCTAATGATTTTTGGCATAAAAGAAAAATCGATGATTTTGACCCATACAATGTATTTTTGACTTTTTTTATAAAGATAGGCTACCCATGCTACTTAAGACTGGCTTTGCGCTCCAGGCTCACATATAGTTTTTCACCATCAATGATGTTATTTTGTGATAGCTTACAGTAGCCTACATTTAATAAAAATTATAGCCTACATTAATATAAGAATAATTTCTATAAGGTAACAGGTTAACGTTTTATTTATTTATATTTATTTATTTTAAATTAATAAATAAATAATTTTTGTTGCCTAAGCTAAAGTTTTTGAAGCAGTTGGCGAAAGTGTGTATGTGCGCGCGCGCGCGTTTTTGTGACAAATGAGGACATAAATTTGTATAATGACAAGGGTATGACAGGTATTACAAGGAGAAGGTGACTTTTCAGGACATTACCCCATGTCCTCACTTTTCAAAACGCTTATAAATCACACAGAATGGAGTGTATTGAAAATCTGAAATAGCACAAAGTTTCCTGTAAGGGGCAGGTTTAGGTGTAGGGTTGGTGTAGGGCAATAGCACATATAGTTTGTACAGTATGAAAACCATTATGCCTATGCGATGTCCCCACTTTTCACAAAAACAAACGAGCGTGTGTGTGTGTGTGTGTGTGTGTGTGTGGCGCCTCTTGACAATTACAATACAGCATCTCTCGCGCTGAGCAAAGGCTGGCTTCCTCGCGGTGCCATAGAAACGCGGTCCCGTGCGCGCTGCTGTGGAGAGCTCATTCTGAGCGAGCTTGCGGAAAGACAGGAGCTGTTTTGAGGCAGGGGGTCTCAAAAAACTGCAGGAAAGCGAGTTTAAGTGGGAATACCAGAAGTGAGAGACAAGGAAACGCTTAGGGGTAAGAATTCATGTATATATTTGTGTTATCAATAAAGTTGGGAGGGCAATTTTTTTTTAGTATCAGTGCTTTACGTGCTTTGACAGAACCGCATTACCTACAAAGACGCATTATATTTTTTTTTACTTGAAGAACATTTGTATGCTTAAATGCCATATTTCAGTATATGTTATCATTTTGTTCGTTGTACCTGTTTAATTTAAGATTCGAAAGTTCCTGCAACATTGATAGGATTTTCATGCAGGTGTTCATCTGATTTGCGTTAACACCTTTTGAAGCTCCCTTGAGTTAAGCCTGCCCTTTTTCATGAATAATAGACTAATTAAGAAATAAATCTGCATAAAAGATAACTTTGGGAGGGGGTGGAAGACTTTTATGTCGTTTTCTTCTAATCTAGTTTTTAGTACCTTAATAGGCACCATCTGTGGCTGTTTCGTCCCAGGAAAAGCCTTTATGACCCAAGTACAAAGGTTGATGTCTTTTATACAGTGTTGTATTGATCTCACAATAGCATCTCGGTGCTTTAGCTTTGAGCATATTAAACATATGGCAATGAAAAGAAGGTGTTGGTGGTGCCCTTGGGCTGCTTTGGGCAGCAGCTTACATTTTATACCAGTTGTATGTGCATTCAACCACAGAGCGTGTATGCAGATCCAGTGAATGGGGTGCTGAATGAAGGAAGGATGGATATACAGTAGTGTGTAAACACAGCACAAACATTATCATCCACACAGCATGCTTTTGTTCTGTATGTTTGTGAGTAATGTGTGTGAGTAAATGTGGGTACAGCAAGTGCAGTGACCTGCTTCCTGGTGCAGTGGCAGTTTGGTCCATCACGGTTCCTCTGAGCAGGTCGTCCAGAGCCTCTTCCTGCATTGGCAGTTGATCACACTGGAGGTGATAGTGTTAAAGCATTGTTGTCAGCTGCATCTCCCAAAGCTGCAATGTAGGCAAATGAAAGACCTGGCTACAACAGGCTGCGGTGCATTGCTTATCATCCCTTAGTATTACACTGACTCACTGTCCCAACCTTTAGGTGATAATGACGATGCTGCCTGTGCAATAATACAAGTGGCAATGGGGAAAAATAACCAAAATGTGTGTTTAGGGCAGACCGTCTTAGAAAGAAAGATGCAACTCAGCAGCGATTGCTTTCAATGCACTAGCAAGAGATACAGGAGCTACAGTGATTGCTTGATGAAATTGTTAGTAATGATATTTATGTTTTATTTGTTGTGACCTACATGAGACATCTTTTGATGTTAGCGCTAGAAAACCTGTCAAATAACACATTTAACCACTTGAATTATAAGACAGCTGTATTTATGTCGTCAAACTATGTAGCAGGGTTTTATTATCAGCTTTACCGATAATGGATGCATAATATTGGTTAACTTTTTGCTGACAGGGTTGTATTTTTATAGTAATAGTGCTGTGTCATCAATGCAGCACTAATGACTTGGTCGAACTATATGGCCAACCTCAATATGTTTTGTTAAGACCTGTGTGAGATTTCGTTGAAAGCTGCTAGCATCTTATGTTCATTTCTCTTTCTCTTGCACCAAGTACACTGTGTTTGATGGAACACTTAGAGACAGTTTTTACCTTTAGGCGTAAAGCTGTAGCCAACTGAATCTATGGCTACTCCTGTTCCACCCCATAATGTCATCCTCAAATGCTTATCGTAAATGCCTCAGTTCACCTTTCATGGGACCCTTGTTGTTGCCCTTCAGAACTGGCTGACAGAAAGATTTAGGGGTATTTGTGTAGCCAAATACAGGCATTGGCCACTCACTTCAGTCTATTCTGTGAATGACTGGCCGTGTCCATCAAGACCAGTAAGCTAGCTCTTCTCTCGCCTTATCTCTAGCTCACACTCCCCTTTCGCCTGCACAACAAATGCTAATCTAGCCCAGTTTCAACCTAAAGGAAGGGGATGGCACTTCCTAAGTGGCACATGATGTGATTTCTTTTGCTTATCTGGAAAAGACACCAATCCTGAATTGTATCCGATGCATATGGCCTTTGGGGTGAAAACAATGCTTTTGAGTTTTGCATGTAATGAGCTGTATTTATAAGCATTCTCAGTTCGCACTTCCTTCTTCTCTGTTCTGTGGCGAACACACATCAGCCTGTGGGGTGCAATGAAGGCGAGGAACATGCTAATAACTTGTTAAAGCTGCAGTGAGATTTTCCTTCTTTGCCTAATTACTAAGAGTATTTTTTTTAAATCCAGCATCACGGCTTATGACTTTGCTGAATGGTTATATATAAAGTTTTACTGAGCTGAAGTTCAATAGCTCTTTTTAAAGTTTTCCTCACAAATTGTTCCTCTAGTTGCATTCAGATTTATCATTTTTATTTTAGGACTTCAAAAAACAATGAAAAATAAATTGAGTTACACACATTTTATCAACAGCCCTCCCCCAACTCGTTAAAGTCAGCATGAGATAGAAATTCACCTTGTATTTTCTAAATGCAAAACGTATTGTGATTGTGATCACATTTATTTATTTAACATTTTTCTTGACCTTTCAATTTAGTCGAAATGTCATAACTCACTCTTTCTGAAAAATCTCTGATGCCATATGCCAATCTTCTCCAATCATTTAGTCCTCATAAACTTGCCCCTTTCTTATAATCAACTGCAAGCTTGCATTCAGATCTGTCTCCATCCAATTAAAAAACAATTAATAGAACCAAGCCCCACCTTAAGTTTTAAAATTTTTGATAGTCTGTTTCACACAAATGTACATCACAATAAAGAAGAAAAGATCTGTGATTACTTCCATTTTGTGTCTTTAATATGTGGGTTGCTTAAATAACAGAATAAGTGAAATAAAAGGTATCTATGAAATATACTCCTATGATTTACACTCTAGGATTGCATCTCACCAAAGGCCATATTGCGATAACCTTACCCTCTATGAAAGCTAAATATTATTTACCTTCTATTTTGCATTATTTTTATCATTATTATTAATGAAATTCTTTTATCTCTACCAAGGAAAATAGTTCATATAGCATCATATTTTGCATGTTGCTAAGTAATGCACAGTCTGGCCGCCTGTATGAAAAGAGTATGTGAATGGAGCATCAGCAGCTGTCTCAGCAATCACTCCGCTCTGGGAGAGACCCCGCTTGAAGCAATCTTGGAGCAAGAGAAACCCTGCTTCGAGCGATCCTGCAGCGAAAGAAAACACATGCACTTCGACTTTCAAAAAACCCGCTCCTCGCTTCAGGCAAAATCACACAACTCTCCCCGCTGTTCACTTAGTCTGGTCTGGAATACAGAACACGGTCCTGCTGAACAGTAAAACATCCCATTGCTGTTATTCTAAATGTCAAAAAGTTAGCAGTCTGGAATCAACTGTAAATTTCAAATAAATAATACAGAAGAATAAAGTCGTATATTTACCAATCTTACATCCAGATAAAGAGCATGTGGTTATATGATCATAATTTTTTCTTATACATGAATTTCAATTAATGGAAAAGTATAGCCATTTTGCCGCAATAACATAAACATTGATTGCATGAATTGCAATAATGTGGAGCGGTTTAATCAATGTAGGTGGCTGTAGTCCAAGGGCTCAACACAGACATAACATAAGACCGATAACTGTGCAGTTGAAATGAGTTTTATTCACTAGGGGCACTGGAATTACAATAGAGAGAGGTAATCGTAGGTTAACCTATGGCTATTACCGCTCAGCAATCAGAGTAATTGCTTGTCTGCAAACTGCGGCTAGAGTAGGGCATGAAAGATGAGGACTTTCCCATGTTATCAACATGGCCACAGTTGCAGGAGCAGAGGGAAATATTAACAGCAGTTATTTTTATTTAATTCACTCTGCTTTAGGAGTTTTCACTTTTTTAAACCTTACCCCACGATTAATGCAAGCGTTCAGTGTTATTTCGAGCTCTATAAAGACTACCAGCTTATCTGCAGGACATAAGAACTTATTACTGGCATCAATTCACCCTGCAGTTTGTTCATGCAGGGAATACTTGGTCCTGCGGTGAATGAAATAAATGATTAAAAAGAGCAAATCATCGCAACATACCGGCACAACTATAAATAGTGTGATTTTAATGAAGCACTTTTGAGACGCTTTATTAAAGTGCTTTGTATCTGTATTAGGCCTGTGTTTCGAGTGCTGATGACAAGCATGCCGTTCTATTCATTAAAGTGGGCTATAGCCTTATGTTCTCTTTGCTGGCACTGACCACAGCTGTCACAACCGTATACCACAGGGACTTGTGAATGGCTGCAAGCTAATAGCAGGAGCACATTTAACTGGATTTCACCCTCTCCCCTCCAGAGCTTTGATAGGGCTCAGTAGTATTTGATGGAGCTTACATAGAGTCTTAGAGCTTGAAAGGAAGTGTTAGGCCTATATAAATCTCTTTTCTCATTGAATTTGATTTACTTTATATGGCAAATCAATAAAGTAAATAATTGAATGGGTTTATTTTTCTGGAATAAGAAATGCAATAGTTTCTTAGAATCAGTTATTTAAAATTCCAGATTTTTAGCATGTAGTCCTGCTATAATATATGATTCACTTTACCTCATCAAATATAATGTCATCAGTTTTTCTATTTAATCTCATGGCTGAACAGAGCAGTATTTGATAGCAATACGGCCACTATTATATCACAAAGCTACTGTAACTGAAACTAACTGGACAAACATGTTCAGCACTATTTTTATGATTGCATGAAGGTTTGAAGGATAACTGAATAAGGGATTTCTAATAAACCATGACAGATGAAAGCAAAATAAAGCTCTGGTTTGCAGTTTTGCAGCAGTGACAGCAACACCATCAACAATGGTGAACCCTTACATCTCAAGTAGCAGAGTTAAAATAGGGGGTGGGATATGTCTAATGGACAGGTTTCTATGGATACCAGGTTAGATTTGAAGACACTTGAAGAGAAGTTTTAAAAAAAAAACCCTGGGGCTTTGGTTGCTGTCCGCCACTGGTACCAAACAAGCCTTAATTAGATTTATTGGTCACAGGAAATGTTTCACTGGATTTGTTTCAGCCTCAGCTGGTTAAATAATAATACTACTTGATAAAATTAGACTCTATTTATACACACTCACAAAAAAAGGAAAACAGATTTTGCAATGTATTACTTGTGATATACACAACAAAATTGTGTTCTCTTTAAACGTGATTTCACATTAAGAGAATTATAGTAATCGAAAGCAATCTACTAGACTCCAGTGTAGTTCTCAGTATGCTTTGAAAGGGACTTAATGGGGAGAGTTAAAATGTTAAAAATAACATTTATTTATTTATTAGTTAGTTAGTTAATTAGTGCTCCGTGTTCCTTCTTGTTGTGATTTAAACTGCTTCACTGGGTTAACATTGTGGTGAAGATTGTAGCTTTTGCTTAGACTCAATAAGCATTTAATTAGCATTTTGCATTCTAATATATGTGCTGTTGATAGCTAATAATTCCTTAATTAGCTATTACAATATTATAGGCTAATTAAGTGAAAAAAATTTAATCGAATAACCTGTCAGGAAACCATATAAAATCAATTTGAGACTACTTAATTGTGTCACTTTATAATCATCAAACATCAATCCATAATTGGATTTGCTGAAGTTATGTTTGTGAATCTTGATTCAAGTGGAATCAATGTTCTTGAATAAACCATTTAAATTCAACATGCTTTTTCAGTGTAGACAAGTCACCTTGTAATTGCTATTATGAAGCTCAACAAGAAGTAAAACGTTTCCTTCCAAACAGAAACCCACTCAGTATTTACAGTCACGAATGCCTGCAACACTTGTTCAGTGCTACGTATACTTGTTCAAATTGCAATAGGAATGCTGAGAAGAATTCAGTACTGTTATATTTGTCTTTTTGCTTCTGCATGTAAACAGGATCATTCGTAAAGACTTGAAGGCCTTTGGAGATTGCAGTTGGTTCTTGTTAATGCACTCCGGCTTGTGTGAGGTGAAGCTGTCAAAGCGTAAACACTGTAATGGTTGTGTAACCTTGCATCACACCCATTAATATTTCATTTGCGGCAGAAAAGAGTCTAGCTGTCTGACAGGCTAATACATGTCTTATCTGCGTGCCTTATCTGATAAGGGTCCAAGTCAGGCCACTTATGGACTTTATATCATTATTGTTTTGTGATGGTTAAAGCACTGTTCTAAAATTTTAAACGAGGCTTAATTCACACTAAATACTGAAGAGTAAAAACTGGGCAGTTAAAGTAATAGTTTACGCAAAAATTTAAAAGAAATGAAGATCGACTTACCCGCAGGCTGTCCAAGTTTGTTTCTTTCATCAGCACAGATTTGGAGGAATTTAGCATTACATCACTTGCTCACAGCTTAATACTCTGTAGTGAATGGGTGCCATCAGAATCAGAGTCCAAACAGCTGATGGTAGCTTGACTCATTTAATATCCTGTGAAACCAAAAGCTGTGTGTTTGTAATAAATACAAAAATATGCTCTAAACAGATGTTGATTTTGATGTGAGAAGACAACAGGACATAAACTTTCACAGGAGGAACCTTTATAATGGATTATGGCCAGAAGTGAAGGTTTAAAGTTAAAATGCCTTAATGATGGATGTGTTTCTTACAAACAGACTTTGACTGATAGACTGGAGGTGTGTGAATTACATGTGGATTACTGTGGTGTTTTTATCAGCAGTTTGAACTTTTATTTTGACGGCACCCATTCACTGAATAGAATCTATTGGTGATCAAGCGATGCTAAATATCTCCAGATCTGTTCTGATGAGGAAACAAACTCATCCTCATCTTGGATGTCTGAGGGCGAGTCAATTTTTTTGCGAATTTAAATTTTTTTGTTAACTTTTCCTTTAACTGGGCAGTTAAAATCATTATTTTGATTTGTCCATTTCAAATAGTTCAAAACCAATTACAGCATTACATAACATTTAGGGGAATTTTGTGGTTTATCTTAACAGAACTTGTGCTGATAGCATTATTGCATTAAAAAAACGTATAAATAATAATAATCGTGGTACTGATTTTAAGTCCTGTTAATGAGAACATTGGTCTTGTTGTTTATTTTCTTCTTAAAGACAATACCTTGATACAAGAGCAATCAACTATGCAGACTGATTGTCTCTGGAGCATTTGCTCTGTTATGAGTACAGAAATGAGAAATGACACATCTGAAATTAAGTGACAAATTATTAAATTTGAAGCTCCAACTAGCGTGTGGTGTACATTTAGAATTTTTTTTGACAGAAAGTCTCAAGAGGCCGGTTTTCCACATTTATTGGCACATTAATTATTTTGTCAAGATGTTTATGTGCTCCCACAGTCCCCCAGTAGGAGAAGCAAATAACTGTGAGAGTATGATTGAAATGAGAACGTACGTCGTTGCTGCACCTGTTTGTTTTCTTGGTTGGCAGCCAAGTGCTCCATCCCTGAGAGGTGTGCACTCCAACGCATTTGTAATAATCATTAGATCAGAATTTTTTTTCATCCACTCAGATATATAATTGTTGCCATCGAGCAGGAATTTGACCAATGACCTGCTCTTCTTGTATGAAAAGTCTGTAATTACATTTAGCTCATTTGCAATTCCATCTGGAAGATGGTTGAACTTCAGTGTTAATACTGTCTTCCCGACGGTGCCGAGAAGTTTTGGTTGGCTGACGATTAACTCATTACCTTGCGATATTCACACTATAGATTTAAGGGTTTAAGAGGCCCATTTCGAAGGCATAAGAACCAATGCCTTCCTTATAAAGAGGCAAACAGCCTCACCAGACTGCCTCAATCACACTGAATGATCATTTCTACAACTATGTTGTAGTTTGTATTCTCAGCATGTGCTGATTAATATTTATGTGAGTGCTCTGTGATGATTGACCGAGAAGTTTGCAGCAGTCATGGCATGATCAGGACATTTGTTTTAATTACCTTCACTACAGGCTAAAGCAAACAGACAAATAATTAGTTGAAATATGCTGTTTTAGTAAACCAATGAAAGCTGTTTCAAGTTTTGCAGTGATTCAACAAGAGGCTAAGCCATTGATAACACCATCTACAGGTTCTCTTTGATGTATAAGCAGCTCTTTTTCATCTTATTTTAAAGAGCTGCTTGCTGTTGCTGATTTTATATGGCAGGGCTCAACAATAAGGTTTGCCTGCTGGCCCAGGGCCATTGTGAAAGACTTGTAAGGAGGTTGATAAAAGGGTTACATACACGTTTAGACCAATGCTGCGTTACCACAGAAAATGATCTTTATTTACACCTTGCAAATGTAAACATTTGGTTTCATGTGATTTATTCTACATTTTTGTTGCAAATTCTGCTGAATTGTAACCAAGTTTTATCTACTGTAGCTCAGTGGTTTTCATCCAGAAGGCCGGGGTCCATAGGGGGCTTTAGCAAACGTGCTGTAGGTTGACTTAAAATAATTTAAATTAATATATTATTATTAATATAATTAATTTAACTACTCTAACAATCTAACTTAATTAAAATGCAAAAAATATATATACTATGTTGAAGGAAACTAAAAAATCTTTTTCCCCCTCAATACCTGTTAACTTTTTTTTAGAGAACATACAGTTGAAACATCTGTAATCACAAAATAAATTGTGGTGAATTTACCTGTATTTATACACCCAGTTTCTGCTAATAATATTGACTATTTATGTATTATTATTTTCATAATTATGTATGTATAAACATAAGTTATAGTATATATATTAAGTTCTATTTCTAGTCGAAATGTTCAAGTCAAATATAATGTTATAGTTATAGATTCAAAAACTTTGAGAACCACTGATCAAAGCTGATAAAGGTTTTGTTGAATTTGCAAAAATGACGTTGCAGTCTTTGAAAAGCTATCAGTAATGTTTTGCATCATTCTCCAGCATGTTTATGAATTCACAGAGTTACATTTGCAGCAGTATAAGTTTCAGCGTGCATTTAGTATATCTCAAAGTTTTTAGAAACACTACTTGGATCAACATACACTCATTTGAACTTGTTTTATAACTGAAACATTGATGAAAATCTATCTAGAAGGACATTTGTTATGTGCATTTTTACAACGTCCACTTCTGTCCATGTTGCATCTTCTGTCCAGACATTTCCTTCAGTCTCCTGCTGCTTGTATTTGTGGTGTGTGGCTTGGCCCTGCTGGGTGTCATCAGCGTCGCCACCTGGAAGCTGTGCTGGGTGCCCTGGCGCAGCAAAGTGCTTTCCTCTAGCGCCACCGCCCTTGCCCCCACCCGGCCAGAGAGAGACCAACACAGAGAAGAAGGTCACGGTGACTACTACCCAACCCTCAGAGACATTATGGCAGCAGACAAGCTGAAGGATCCTGGGAACTTTCTGGAGGCGGCAGTGAAGATTAGTCATACGTCGCCAGATATCCCTGCAGACGTGCAGCTGTCCATGAAGGATCATCTGCTGAGACGTACGCGTATCTCACGGCAAACGACTGAGCCGGCCTCCTCTAACAGGTCAGTGTTCTGGAAGAATGAAGAAATGTTTATGTCTAAAGACCTTCATATAGATCATCACGGTTTACTGTATATACAAAGCTATTATGAGGTTAGTTCCAGTCATTCCTAATCATGTTATTACTTGGGAAATCTTGTAAATGTCAGATAGCATTAGACCTGAAGTAGGTCTCTGGGTTTTATTGACTTCAAAGAAGGTCAAATGGTGGAAGAACCATGCTACGTCTAGAGGAAAACCAGTTTTTGCAGGAACCTTACAGCACATGCAGAATTATTACCATCAATTTGCATGCATTCAATTGTGGGTTATAATTCAAATGTAGATTAACACCTGGTGTGTCTTTTGTGAAAGTACCTGTGCATCAGATCAAGATGATTCAGCAGCCAAATTTTGTTTTGCCAGGCACAGTTCCTTCAAAAAACACCTTCCCAGGCAGATGCACCATGTCACCAGTCTGGACCGCGGAAGTGAATTTTTAGACGTGGAGGACCTTCCCACGTGCACCGCTGCCTCTCTTGGCCGCATCCAACCAGAACTTTACAAACAGAGCATGATGGAGGCTGAGGAGTCATCTAAGAACGGCTCTGCCAAAACATGCGGCAAGATCAACTTCTCTCTAAAGTACGATTACGAGGGAGAGCTCCTCCTCGTCACCATCCTCAAGGCATTGGACCTACCCGCGAAGGATTTGTGCGGCAGCTCCGATCCTTACGTCAAGATCTACCTGCTCCCTGACCGCAAGCGTAAATTCCAAACTCGTGTGCACCGCAAGACGCTCAACCCCACGTTTGACGAGACCTTTCAGTTTCCGGTTCAATATGAGGAGCTGGGGTCCAGAAAGCTCCACTTGAGCGTCTTTGACTTTGACCGCTTCTCGCGGCATGACATGATTGGCGAGGTGATACTGGAAAACCTTTTTGAAGTTTCAGACCTGTCCCGGGAGACATCTATCTGGAAGGACATCCAGTATGCCACTAGCGTAAGAAAATTTATCGTCTCTACTCCTTAGTGAGTCCAGATCCCACTGGTGATTCATCACATTAATGTGGCTTATGTCACATTAATGCCGCCCAAATGATTTGGTTTTCTAATATAGGAATTTACTTGTATTGAGTATTTCTCTGAAAACACAAACAGTGAATAATTAGATGATTCATAGACATAGTGTCCTATAGGGTGTGATATGGTTATTTGAAACTGTAATTACCAAACATGATAATTTGTGCAATGTACGTATATTAAGTATTAAAAACATTAAGGGCAAAAATTATTGCCTTATTATATGACAATACTGAGTCTGCAATGATCTCAAAGGGATAGTTCACCCAAAATTTGAAACTTCTCTCATTATTTACTCATATTTCTCGATATTTGTCCATATAATGAAAGAAATTTGTGTTGAAAACAAAATTAGAGCCCTTTTACTATCATTGTATGAACAAACAACACTGAGACATACCCTCATTTTTTAAATACCTTCTAATTTATTAGAAAATATCCATAGTATCCAGGACAGAAGTGTCATTTTGGGGTTAACTTTCAATTTAATAATTTAACTTGGTTTTTATTGTGAACGGATGTATTTATTGCCAATTGTAGATTTTTTTGGTATCTGGTTAAGGCAAAGATACTCAGTGCCCTGCAATTCCACAGTAAGGCCAGACTACTTCTCAAATTGCTTTTCTAAGCAACTTATACATCATAATAATGTGGTGCACATCCTGATATGGGGTCATTTGTTGCATCAGGACATCAGTCCCCTCTTACGACTGCATGTTAGTGAGTCTAGTGTTTTAAGGTCCAGGTTTGTATCTCTTCTACTCAGGAGAGGGTTTCTGGCATTGACAGTATAGGCAGTTGCCTAGGGTCCTCCAGGGCTAAGCTCTCAGACACGCACTCAACTTCTGTATCACTCACCCGCAGCAGTTTGACAGCACTGTTCAGCATGCTTTCAGTTCCACCCGACACTTTCATTAAAATTGAACTTTTCCAAGCAGCTTTTCAGGCACCAATTGAGTCAAAACTGCAACAGCTTCTAGTTAAACGTGACAGTTTATTGTAACTATTTACTGCTTCTCCAAATTATATACATACTGTACAGTTTAATATATTAAACCCAGTAAAACAAAGTAAAGCATATACATATATATATATATATATATATTCAATTATTCGTGTGATAATGATATGATACATCAGTCATGCAAACTGCAGTTCTATGAATGAGTCTTTTAGTTTCCAACTTATTTAAAGCAGTATAGTCTACAGTAATGTGTTCAGCTCTGACTTATGAGATATGAATTCGCATGACTGATTATAGTACACACTAGAGATCATTGAACTCAGTATAGTTGAGTTAACAGGCTGAAGGCTAAAGCTCTCAAGATGGGTTAAATGTGTGGGAAAGACCTATGGATATGTGATGCACTCATTCAATATCTTTCTCCTTATGAGTTTATTGAAGGTTTTTGAGTAATTTTTTTAAAATCCATTTCTATATTAATTTATAATTTATTCCTGTGATGGGAAAGCTGAATTTTCAGCTCCCATTACTCCATTATGCAGTCTCACTCCTTCAGAAATCATTATAATATGCTGATTTGTTGCTCAAGAAAAATTATTATTACCAGTGTAGGAATTATTAGGAATTTTTTTCTCTTTTTTATTCAATTTAATGCATCCTTGTTAAATAATAATATACATTTCTTTCAGAAACAAAAATTTGTATTGTCCCCAAACCTTTGAATGGTAGCGTACTGAATTAAGATTCTGCCATTTTCTTACCCTTGCATCATTGGAAATACTAACATAACTATGTTAGTAAACAGAGTTATGTTAGTCATGTCACTTATTTGTAATGCCAGCATGATGTATTCGATTTTGAGTGTCTCCGTTTGACTCTGCAGGAGAGTGTGGATTTGGGAGAGATAATGTTCTCTCTCTGCTACTTGCCAACTGCAGGGAGACTCACACTTACTGTCATCAAATGTAGGAACCTCAAAGCCATGGATATTACCGGTTATTCAGGTATGCGGCTGTCCTTTATTTGTCTGTGTCTTTATTTTCTTGCAACTGTCTGCTCGGCTCCATCTTCCTGTTTATACATTTGGACAGTCACATTTATCATTGCCAGCAAGCGCATTACAAGTCCTTTAGTCAGACATATTTAGACCCTGAAAGACAAGGAGAAAGATACGTCGAGAAATTAATGTCACACCTCTCTGCTCTGTCGGCAGATCCGTACGTGAAGGTGTCACTGATTTGTGACGGGAGACGCTTGAAAAAGAAGAAAACTTCCATAAAAAAGAACACACTGAATCCAACCTATAATGAGGCGATTATCTTTGACATTCCCCCAGAGAATATGGATCAAGTCAGCCTACATATATCAGTTATGGACTATGATCTGTGAGTGTGATATTTTCACTCTACAAATATTATGTTGTGTATGCTCTTCACAGTCTATTCTTCATTCTCCTGGTGTATAGAGTGGGACACAATGAGATCATTGGAGTCTGTCGTGTAGGGATCCATGCCGAGGGGCTTGGGAGAGACCACTGGAATGAGATGCTTGCTTACCCTCGAAAACCTATCGCTCACTGGCACCCGCTCGTAGAACCCAAGAAGTCTGAGAAGGAGGTGAATGTCTGCCCTTAAAATTTTCCAACGTGGAAAAGTACATTTTCATTTCAATATTTCCATCTCTCCCTCTCTTTCTTTCCTTTTTCTGTCTCTTTTTCAGTGGAAGACTCGTACCGCAAGCTTTGACAGTCAGGGCTCATGCCCATCTCCTAGACTCCCCTCCAGTCCATAAGGAAGGGATGACCTCTCTCTACGTCTTTAAGCCAAGAATCTCCCAGGGACTGATGGTGAGATCCAAGATTTGTCCTTGGACAATGTGTGACGCAGCTTCTGTCTGTGCGGACATGTATGATGGAGCAGGAAAAAAGAGGGTGCTCTTCAAACCTTTCCAAGTGCAAGTAAGCCTAGCTGAGTTTTAGCTTTTTTGCGTTTGGATTGAATTGTTGCTTTCTTACATTGGGTAAATTCACAAGCCACTACCCGAAGAGGTTGAACGATACACTTCGAGATGAATTTAAGCAACTCAGAAGAGTAAAAGGGTGTGTTTGTTGATGAATATTGTATAATTGGTAGATGTATATTATATTTTAATTGACATTATAATAGTATGAAGATATAGTTTATTATATATTTAGCCTTAACCTCCTTCTCGTTCTCTTTTGTCTTCTTTGAATATAAAATAAATGTGTTAAGAGATTTTTATTATTGAAGAGATATGTGGTCCTCATTATGTTCAACCTATTGAGATGTATTAGCCAAACTGTATATTGTTTACAGAGCAGAGATATTCCATTGATCTTCCTTTTGTTTGTGAAGTAGTGAAACTGTTCTGCCACCAAAAATGCCAATGCCAAGAATAATTTGTATCCTGTCTACAAATATCTCACCATCGTTGTAAAGTGTAGAGTTTTTGCTTTGTCCGTATTTAAACATTTTTGCTGAAACAAGTTGCTGATTGTTCTATGAGTACTTTTTATCATTTGTCATCATTTTCTTTGATCAAGTTGAGTTCAGTTAAATGCAGCAGTGCACAGCGACATCCATAACGTACAGCTGGCTAAAATCATCATAATTTCACCACGCAGTTATTGTAGCTTCCAAAGTAAAACCATAGGGTTGTGTGTCAGATCTAAAGGACGCAAAAAATCCTTGGCTTTCTAACAAGACTTGAAATAATATCATTATTGTAAATTAGAAGCACTGTTTTACAAAGACCAATTTTGTATTTTACATAAAACGTGATAAATGTTTACTGTTCTGTATTTTTCCTGTTACCTTTGAGGTGTTTTCTCTTCAGATAACATGATGTATTTTATTGGCTGGCCTGGCTGGAACTCATTGTATCAATAATCACTGGAATTGGTGTTTCTGTATGAAATGCCTGATTCAGAGCCACTTTTCAATTTTATATTGAGACTTTGTATTTGTAATGTACAGTTACTGTTTCAGAACATCCCCTTGTACTTGAAAGGTGTGATTAAATTTCCTCGCTTCTATCTGTTTTGTTTTTATTTCATTCCTTGTTAAAAGGACAGTTCACCCAAAAATGAAAATTCTGTCATTAATTACACACCCTCATGTCGATCCAAACCTGTAAGACCCTCGTTCATCTTTGGAACACAAATTAAGGTTTTTTTTATTAAATCTGAGAGCTTTCTGATCCTCCATAGACAGCAAGGACGAGACGAGAATATACAAGAATTCTTTTTGTGTGCAAAGAAAACAAAAATAATTACTTTATTCAACAAGTCACCCTAGCACCATTATAGAGAGTATCAGGATGCATGCACATAGTGCTGCTGACGTAGAACACACTTGCACTGCACCTTTATTGGCAAAGGAAAGCAGGCGCACACCTCGTTATACTCTCCACAATGGTGCTAGGGTGACGCAGGAGAATTGTTGAATAAAGTCATTATTTTTACTTTTTTGTGCACAAAAATTTTGTACAGTCAAAGTGGACAATTTTTTTTTCTTTTAGCAGAAGCAAGGCCATACAGGTAAGGTGTAATTTTAACTGAAAAGGGTAGATTATGAAATTATAGACTATCTTAGATATGTCAGTGTTGCAGATAGGCCTATATGTTTCAATTATTTGTTAACAGCAGAATTATTGAAGTGTTTGTACAATTATTTATTAACAGCACATTTCATTTTAACATAATATATAAAACCATTTTATTAGTTCTGCTCCAGGCAAACAAAGTTAAAGCGGGTCTTCTTGAGCCCTGTACATTGATTTCTAGTAAACAACTGAACCAAACAAGTGTGTCCAATCAATCATATATTGTGCTCTCGGTGTAACTACAAAGCTCAATGTATTGATGTGTGACCCAGCTGTGTTGCATAAGATAAAGCAAGCCAATAACATGGGCATTTCCTCTCCAGCTCTGCTTTCTTCAGTCTTCAGTACTCCTTCTACACATCCAGCTTCTTTTTCATTTGGAGTTTGTAGAGGATTTGATAGCCATCGTCCCAAGCGTAGAGCAGCTGCTCCACAGGGCTGTATTTGAGGCTGGCATGAGTGCCGTATCGTTTGGGAAAGTATACATGTGGAGCGTCGTCGTTCGTGACCATGTCACTGACATCAAACACGCACTGAATTCGAGAACGGCTGGGTAGTTTGGAGTTGTAGACCACATAGATGGTACCACAGATGACGAACGCCGCCTCTGCGTTCTCCCTCACACAAGGGGTGTCCCACATCTGCTCGATGTCTAGAGTTTTGGAGTCTATCTTGGCCAAAGAGATGTGCCTTTCATTCTCCTGAGTGGCGTAGATGGCCCACAGACCCTCTTCGTCCACTGCTAAATCGATGAAGGTCTCAGGATTCAGGCCGTACACGGGGAGCTGGTTTTTAGCTGGAAACACGGCACTGTCTACAACGATGTTCTTCTGAAGATCAAACTTTATTAGTTTCATCTCCTCACCCTGCTTCAGATAGTACAGGTGGTTGTTGTAGATGGCATGACCCATACCGCGCCAGGCTGAAGGGAGCTGGACGCTGGTGGCTGCAGAAGTGCCTTGGGAGGAAGTGAATTCACGGACTGTACCAAATTCATACATGGTATTATCCTCTGTCCCGTTTAAGATGTACACCTTCCCGGTGGCGCTTCCCATGTCCTTGGTCCACATTCCCTTAGTGCCACCCACTCGTTTGAGGATCTTCATGGCTTTGATGCTGGAGATCATGTCACTACAGTCTAAACATAAAGAAAAACTAAAATTATTTTCATTTTTGCCTGAAATGTGCCTTCAAATACACTCTTAAATAAAGGTTCGTTATTGGCATCAATGGTTCCACAAAGAACCTTTACCATCCATGAAACCTTTTCATTCCAAATAAGGATAATCTTTAGATTACTAAAATGTTCTCCACGCTAAGGAAAAATGGTTCCTGTTCACTGAAAGGTTTGGGTAACCAAAACTGGTTCTTCTATGGCTATGAAAACCCTTTGGAACCCTAATTTTTAAGAGTGCATTGTATGAACACCTTGTCGGCGCACAAGTTATTCCTTACTTTCCATCATTATGTTAATCATCAAATATTCTGTGCGATCTATCTCTTGCTGGAATTAGAATATCAATATTTGCCCTCTTCAGTTAAGTTCCAAAATGCATCCCTTCCTCATGGTATTACTTTCTATGCTTTCCAATAAAGTCAGATTTAAGACTAAACCCTAATGGGAATGCACAGTAGACTAATGACAGTCTGGCCTAATCAGATTGGAGGCGTTTTGCTATGAAAAGGCAATATAGAGCTGATGAAGTGTGGAGACGATGTACGGAAAACATCATGATTTATCCTCCAGCAGTATAATTACTGTCTCTCTCAATGATGGAATAATAATACATTTTATTTAGTACCTCTAAGTGCTTTTCTAAATGAGGACTTTAGGAAGATTAGACCCACTATTTAATGCATTATGTATTAAACTCTGTCAAGTTATAATAGCTCAGAGCTTCGTGTGATTGAACTTGGTTGCCTGTCATTCTTGTGCCACTTACCCACAGAAGCGTTGCTTCATTATGAGCTTCTTAAAACTGAATCTATGAAGTGTAGTTGCCACTTTCAACACTTATTCTTCCTATTCATTTTCTAGAATGCTTTTTCAACCCTGTGACAGTGTTGTTATTATTAACTAAAACTAAACCTGTAACAGTCATTTTCGAGAATTGAAATAAAACTGAATCAAAAGAAAATATAAAGATTAAATGAAAAACCTAAACTTAAAAAACTTTTTTTTTAAAGTTACCTTGACAACTAACTGAAATAATATGTGTAAGTTGAAAATAAAATGACTAAAACTAAAACTGAAATAAAAAATAAATGAAAGTTAAATATAAATGTAAAAAATAAAAATAATAAAAATAAAAGTTAATTCAAAATATTAATAAATACCATAATAGCATATAAATAATACTAAAATAAAATTAATTAAATTTTTGGATCTTTGTTCATATTTGATAAGTCAGAAATGATACAGGGTTGTAGGTTACAGGTTTGAGGTCATAAAATTTTGGACCAAATGTTGTTTGGTAGTTATTGATAAACTTATAATTACCGTAACCAAGTTTTGATGTCTTTAAAACAATTTTACTACAAATAATTCAACATTTTAATGATTTTATAAATTGAGAAAGTAAGGCAGGCCAAAATCAACATTTTGTTTTAATGGTATGCTATTTTATATTTGAAAAAAATTATAATTAACACATCGAATAGTTCAATACCACAAGAAAAACATGGAATTTGTGCCTCTAGTACATCAGAGTACTGAATTTGTTGAATGAGCCAGCTATGGCGAGTGCCATCATGCTGTGAGACAAACATTACTAGTATCTAAGCCTGTGGAATGTTACCTAAAGCTCTTTACCTGTGAGCTTGGCGTACTTGGCTTTATTCCTCTCCTTGACAAACGTCACCTGCTGCTCCACCAGCTTGTCATCCACGTCCACGCAAGGCTGCGCTCCATTCTGTGTTTCTAGGTAGTCCATCTCTCTCTCCACACGGTCTACGCGTGTACCCACTGTGTCCAACTCGCTCCGCAGCGCCTCCTTGCTCTTGTCCAGGCCCTCTAGCTGTGCCACCATCTGCTGCTTGAACTCGCGCAGCTCTGAGGCGTAGCGGCTGGTCTGCTCATGCCACAAGGAGATGCGATCCTGCCAATGGAGAAATAAACAAAAACAAGTCTCGAGAGCCTCAGTAAAAGAGATTTGAATTAGTCAGCTCTAAACATGTCTGTGAAATGGGCTTTTTTCATATAAGATGAAGTGAAGGCTAGCAATTAGCTTTGAAATAAATGTGAGTGGTTCTTCTGGTTAAAGATTATCACCATAATGCTAGGGTGAAATGGGCGTTGATACATGTTAAGTATTCTATACAGTTACATTACATTTACATTTAGTCATTTAGCAGATGCTTTTTTCCAAAGTGACTTATAAATGAGGACAATAAAAGAGCAATAATATGTAAGTGTTATGACAAGTCTCGTTTAGTCTAACACAGTACATGTACGTTTTTTATTTTTATAATGAATAAAAAGAAAAAAGTATATTAAATAGAAAAAGAATAGACAACTTTAGTCATAGAGTGTCATTTTTATAATAAAAAGAAAACAGTTGAAAAGACAGAAAAAGAATGAAGAACGCTATTGTTAGAGGGTCTTTTTTAAAAGAAAAAGAAAAAAAGTAGTTAGAATAGAAATAGAATAGAGAGTGAAAGTGTTGGAGGGTCAAGTTTTTTAATAAACAAAAAGAAAAGTCGATTGAATAGAAAAAGAATAGGAAACCCTAGTGATAGAGGTTTTTTTAATAAATAAGAGAAAAGTATATAAAATTGAAATAGAATATATATATATACACTATACTATACTATACAGCTTCATACATAATGTACAGTATTCTTATGTGAAGCAATATTTAATATTTTTCAAATCTTGGCTGAACAATTGTTGACATTGTCACAAAATGTAAATGTATTATCATGCAGCTCTGTATGTAATTGGATATATTGTGTGTGTGTGTGTGTGTGTGTGTGTGTGTGTGTGTGTGTGTGTGTGTGTGCGCGCGCATATCCAATTTTATCTGTATGCACATGGGATCCTCACAAAAACCAATATATACTATATATCACATCTCATTTGCTTGATTTTTTTTAATAATGTCACTAACTATAATTACTTTAAATAAAGTTGAATATATAAGTATGTCCAACTTATTATCCTCATACAATATACTTTGCGTATACTAGCAAATCTTAACTGGCTGATTGCTTGTATTGTAGCAAAATGTAAAATATATTCTCTAATCTGATAAATGTGATCTTAAGATATTACCGTATAGACATCATGGTTTTCTGCAAAGCTTCATTGAAGCTGTGTATTATGAAAAGTGTTATATAAATAAATTTGACCTGATTGACTTTACTATTTTAGATCATGCACGCAGATTTCAGATGGCTTTTAAGCACATGCATGTTCTAAGCAACCATACATTTTAAACCATGGACTCGAGCACGTTAAATATCGAGTCAGACAGCCTCATGAGTGTAAATTATTCAAATATAAACCCTCCCTTGACAGCTGCAGGAATTCATGAGCACTTTGGCATTGGAACAGCATCATTTGCGCTGCAGATGGATCAACCTTTGGCAGCAAATGTTCTTTTTTGAATTTGTGACTCAGTGGAAGGAAAGAAGAAGCAAAGTGTGTTTTAGCATAATCACACAAAATGACTTGTCTGAGAAGAACTGTACGTGCAGAGTCAGCACAGAGAGAAAACAGGGAGAGAAAATTTCCTTCATGTGGCCGAATCCAAGACACAGAGGGAGATCGGGTGACCAACTCAAGGAGAAAGAATCCTGGCAGTGGGAATGGAGCGAATGCAGAAAGGAAGCAAGATTGTGTGCATGTTCATCTGCTTCTTATGTCAGTGTGTTTGTCAAACATGCATTGGGTACAGTTATCATTTTGAGCAAGTTTGTGCTATCATGGCATATGCAAAAAAACACTTGCATATAAAATGACAAATTTTGCTAGAAATATCACTATAGTACCACCGGGAGCCTTTTTACCCAGCACTTGGATTAAAAGGGCCCTCTAGCTGCCCTTAAATTTACATGACATGAACGTCTGTACCATTTACTTTTACAGAAATTATGTTGTTCTGTTACTCATACTCAAATAATATGATAAATGAATATATACAAGTAAATTTCTACCATTCAAACGTTTGGAGTCAGTAATATTTTTCAAAAGAAGTCTCGGTAACACTTTATTATAAGATGTCATTATACAGAGTAATTACCTAATTAAGTACTTAATAGTAGCCATTGTACTTACATGAAACAAAATGTACTTACCATGAAACTAAGTTATGGAACAGCCTGTACTTACAATTTGTAATTATGTAGATGTAATAGGCAGCTACTGTTACACATATGTAAAAGACCGAGTCTGTTACACAGCTGCTTGTACACTTAAGCACAATCTTGATACACTTTATTTTAAGTAGCTTATGCCTGTGTAATATTATGTAATTGTAATGTAATTACAAAGGTATTACATGTATTTAAGCTGTGTACTGGTGGGTTAAATCAAACAGGTGAAGCTGGATAAGGTGTACAGTATAGATATACATGCACTTAAGTACAATACTGATACACTTTAATTTTAAGTAGCTTACGTCTGTGTACTTACATTTATAATTACAATGCTTAAGTCTGCAACACATATGTAACAATCTTTTGGTTACATAAATAGCTGTGTAACAGACTCGGTCTGTTACATATGTGTAACAGTAGCTGCCTATTACATGTCCATAGATGAATAATATTAATACATATTACATGATGAATAGAAAGCTCAAAAGAACAGCATGCATTTGAAATAGAAATCCTTTCCATTCTAAATGATTTTATTGTCACGTTTGATCAAATTAATCCATCCTTGCTGAACAAAACTCTTTTCTTAAAATAATTTAAAAAAAAAATCTTACTCACCCCAAACCTTAGAACAGCAGTGTATATTATCAAACACACACACACACACACACACACACACACACACACACACATATATGTATGTATGTGTATATATATATATATATATATATATGTGTGTGTGTGTGTGTGTGTGTTTGATAATTACATTACATTTTAGTCTATAATTGTACTCTAGTGTCAACATTTCTGTGTGGCTTTACTCCTATAGAGAACCTAACAGAACTTGTTATGTAACAGAAGTAACAGTCTATGTTTTATAGATCTAACAAGTAACTGCACCATATATTAAAACCCACAGTTTATCCAAAACTCAGTCTGTTGTTTTCTTCTATAGCTACGCTCTTCTTAATACGTCATGCCAGCCTGTATCTGGAGGCCAGGGTCTGGATGGGAGAGTATTGCTGTTCTTACCTCAATAGCAAGGAGTCTTCTCTCCAAGTAGTCCATAAGGGTCTGCTGCTGTGCCCCCACCAGGCCTGAGAGAACGAGGACGAGGAGCTGCAGGGCTCTCATCTTAAAGACCGGAGGAGACTGATTAGAAACACTGAGTGTGTGCTTATGTGAGTATGACAGGCGGAGTGGAAAAGCCCTCATGCAGAGGAACTGAGTTGGCTGGAATGTTTAGAGAAAAAGCAGAGCGAGAGGAGGAGCCTAAAACATCTGGAGCAACTCTTTCTCTGGAGAGTTAGATCACCTCCAGCTCCTTTTCTGGTAAAACACAGAACTACTAATGACCAGACATTTTTTAGTATGCATGTATGATTTACCCTTAAACATGTACTATATATATACAGTCTATTTCTACAAGTTTCCAAACATTCACTGGAGTCAATGGATAGAAGGGCAGCCGCAGAGTAATATGCTTTGAAAGGCATGAAAATGACTCAATAGCACAGTTAGACAGTAAAGAGAGTATTTACTGATGTTCTTGCCCTTTTCATTCTTTTTCAGCTTTTTTCTTTAGACGAACAGCACGGCTCACATTCAATCTGTTGCATAACACTAGACAATTTCCCGTCACTGACTCACATTTCAGTCTAGTGTAAACCATGAAGCGTTTCGCTGAAGGCACTGTTTCAGTGCAAGGAGAATGAAATACATGAGGATCATTCACAGTGATCAAAGTGTAGGAACATGTTGAAACAACCATAGATAATGGTCTGTAGTGCAATATGCTCTATGCAAATTGATGACTGAAATTTAAAGTAGGCGAAAGGTCACTGTCTCAGGAATCAAGAACTGGTCATTTTTATGGAACATTAATGTTCTCAAACCTATAAAACCTGACATATAATGTTAAATAATAGTCAGAAAATCTAAATCTAAAAAAGTTTGATCCTTTAGACTTATACATATGCATACATATTTGGTAGATCAGGCTTATTAGGCTAAAATAGTATGCGATAGTAACAATGTGGAACTCATGAGGACGAAAAACAACCAAGCTGAGCAAAATACATAGCTATTTATATGAAATTCTTTAATACAATATAGCAGACTAATTACAAAGTAAAAATATTAATTCTGAGGACAAAACATACAATGCAGTGCAATACAATGATGCTTGAGAGATACAGAAATAAACATTCCTCAAAAGTCTGATGTTTCATATGTGATAGATTTTAACACAATTTAATTTGAATAAAAATAGCAAAAATCAAGTATCAAGTAATCGGTGATGTATGGGTATTTAAGTAAGCATAAGTGTTAATCTTGAAATATTACTAACAATATAATAGTTATTCTTACATTTATAAAAATCAGCAAAGATTTCACTGCAAAAAGACATGTACCACAACCTGGAGGGGAACATTTTAAGGCCTTTTGCTAAAAAAAAGAAAAAAAGAAGGAAAAAAAAGATAAATTATCAATATGACAGAAGGCAGGTGGTAGATTGTATACAACAGGTTTACAAAGTTTTGATAATTTACAGGATTTATAGGGTTAAAATAAAATAATTCAACAATTTCAAATACTAACATTGCTTTATGAACAAATAGTATATCACTAGGAGGTGCACAGCATTAGCATGCAGCATCAGGTAGTGAAGTGCATACTTCCTCTTCCTGTTTCGGGGGCAGAAAAGAAAATAGACATAACCTAAACATTTCTATCCTAACTAAAGTGAGTAAGTAAAATGTACTGTAAAAGTGTTCTTAAACTCTGCAGTATAAATAGGCCAAGAAACATTTTCTGTCCAGTCAAAGTGTAATAAATTATCGAAATACATAACATCACAGACAGTACCGAGTCTGAATATGTATTGAGTGTTTGTTGTGGGATCAGCATAGACTCCTTAATTCAGACTGTCTGCCTACAGAACAATCAAAACTGTTACTTGTTTCTGAAATACCAAAGGTCTCAGCCTCTGACAAAATTCTCTGATAAAATTCGTAGTTTACATTCCTTGCACGACTTGCAAATATAGTGCATGCACTAAATCCAGTGTAATCAGCTTAGGAGGCTGTGAGTAAAAAGAATCTAAAACTACAGAAACATCAGCACTGCCTCCATCTTGTTTGAGATGGCCTTGGGCCTCTCGTCACCCTGGTACTGATGTTTTCTTCCTGATAGCAATCTCTGAACCACTTTGTGGTTAGAATGTCTGTCTGCTGTGTTTTTTTTCTTCTTCTTTTCCCCCCCTTTCTTTTTCTTAGTTTCATTACAAACGAAAGGGCTGTGATTATTTGTAACATAGTTTTGTTTCACATCCTGTGCACCATCAATAACCTTTAAATATGACGTGGTGTTTTTCAGTCAGTGAAAAGGTTACTTTTACTGTAAATGCATTTAATTTAACCCTTGCATGCATGGTGTCCACTAAAGTGGACAGATATTTTGAACCCATTTTGAACCATTTAGGTTGTAGCATCACATCCCAACCATCAAGTGGTGAACCTCCAAAGCGCTGTCTACTATTCCATTTAATTACTGTCTTTGTATCTATTTTTTGTTTTGAGAAATTGCATCATATATTCAAAAAGGCAAACTTCTTAAGCCTTCTAATGTGTATCCATACCACTTGCTCTTAGTAAATGTTTTAAAAACATGTTTTTTTCAGACTGGTCAATGAGTTCTATTGAATCACTTTTAATACCGTTGATGCATGGTGTCCACTACAGTTGGACACTACACTAACTCCCTAAAAATAAAATATATTGGGGGGAAAAATTACGCATCTTTAAAAATAAAAACAAACATTAAAAAAAAAATATTACTTTGTGTTTTAATAATTCATGCATGAAAGGGTTCAAATATCAATTAGGGCATATTTTGAAAGAGAGCTTTAATGTGCATATCAAAACTTATAATCAATAAGGAGCTCCTTTTCAAATGCGTGACATTTATGAAAACTGAGACCAAATTGGACAAATGGCCTCATTAGATGTGAGAGGGATCAGCGCTACAGGCTCTTAGTCAGCATGTTAGCAGATAAGATTCATTCTGCTAATTATGTTTGAATGAAGATGTTAAAGCCAGTGATGCCAGATTGTACAATTACAGGCTGAGGAGATCTATTCTTTATCGCAATCTAACTTTAAGAAAAAAAACATTTGGTTTGGTTGCGGGTAACATAATTAGTCAAACCTGTCGAGCTGTGAAACTGACAAAGAACTATGAAAAAATCAGCACAAAATTTCCGACACTGATAATTACAAAATGAAAAGCACCAAATCAGCATATTACAATGATTTCTGAAAAATCATGTGACACTGAAGACTGCTGAAAATTCTAAAAATTTTAAAATAGAAAAAAAAAATTGAAAACTAAATAGTAATACTATTTCACAATATTGTTTTTAGTTTTGTTTAAATAAATGCATGCTTCTTTCAAATACATAAAAAGTCTTACCAACCCCAAAATTTTTAACAGTAGTGTACTGTATCAGACTCAAATTATATATAATATTTATCAATATCAATATTTAATGCCATTACGTAATAATACCTTTAATATTTTTCAACAAAATTAAAATCCAGCCTATCATCATTTCTAAATTAATGTATTTCTTAGGAAGCTTTTCACTCCAAGTGTAATAAATATGATCAGTGCACATTAAAAGAAAACATCAAAGTGAATATTATAACCAAAAATGCATTTTGTTTTATAGACAGATATTGTTTAACAGTTGGGAGACGTCATGTAATGCCATAACCAAACACAAACTCCAGTATTTTTTCTTATATATTTATTGTAAATATTTGAACAATTGTGATGTCTTAAAGAACCATTAGAAGCATAAAGAAAAGAAGTTATTACATCTAAAAGTGAAATGTAAATGTCACTGATGAAATTGTACGTACGGTACACTGGTTGTAAACCAATAAATGGCTCTCAGTGGTGCAGTAAATCTGCCTGTGGAAACGCTCACCCAGTCCTTCACAGGAAAGAACGTTTTGTGTCGAGCTGCTGAAACAGATAAAAGGAGGTTGAGAAAGATACTCCAGTAGTGTGTATCTGACAAAATTTTCACACAACTAAACACAGCCTAAAGTAAAAAGTAAAGTAAGCCATATGTATATATGTAATTACAATCACCACATTAACCAAACTAGAGAGGAATCACACGGGCTACGACGACCAGAAAGACCTGAATGAGATAATATGCATTTAACACATATTAAATGGTTTTAAACGATCCATGTTTTCAAATATAAGCAAACAGAACATTTTAACATATTCATAAAACCAAATCACTTGAAAATGCTACGATAAGTGTCCATTAAACAGTTTTAAAGATATCCGAATTGAACACATTTAAACATTTAATGTTAATAAGCATGTTTGCTGGAACATTCTACTCAGATGTTTGATGTGACCACAGATGGTATCAGCGTGAGTGCATATGAACGTCATGCTCCTTGTGCAGATTCAGTTGATTTTGTGAACCTCAGGGCCTGGTTGAGAAAAAAAAATGGTATTTAAATTATCGCAGCTTATATGGTGTACTGGTCAATACATGATCTTATCTGCTCATGGTTACTACTTGTGGCAATAATTTTCTAAAACCAGAAGCCGTGTTTTCTTGCATTTAGATTTAGATAGTTATGTGATATCCTTTGCAGTATTGAAGGCTTGGAGTGGCACTGTTATCATTAGCTAAAATTAAAATTAAAACATTTTAAAATAAATGATGAAAGGAAAAAAATGTGCAAGAAAATTACCAAAACCTTTACTAAAATTAAAATAAAAAATATATAAATACAGGCTTCAAACTGATAAATTAATGGTGATATTTTTCATATTTGAAAATGTAGATATTTGTCATAAAATTGCCTTAAAAACCGCTGAATTGCATTTAAAACTTACTACCACAAATGTTATGTCCACATCCCACCACCAGAGGTCAATATTACTTAAATTCTGACCGTTTTCTGCAACTCTACTTGTGTGCCACAATGCATGTAAGTTTCCTGTTGTTTGTTTGTTATCTGCATTTGCTCAAATGGCTGTTAGTGTACAGATAATCACTTCTGAACGCAAAAGGTGGATTTAACATTTACAGCGAATCTCTCTTTTGAGACTAGCAGCAGATTATGCGTGAACAACTCATAATTGCAAGAATAGAGATAACGTAAGTGTGAGAAAGATCATCAGAAAGATGGTCAAATGAGTTTTTGTGCACTTCCTATCCTTTGCGCTGACAACGCGTGCACATCACCTGATGATTCTACACAGAAGTGACCGCCTGAGGAAATGTAACCTTGCAGTGACCTGCTTGCTACGCTGATACATCAAGGCTCTGGATATATAAACCTACCCTTTACCCAGTAAAAAACCCGTTTTATAGAGGCCCAAAGGAATCGATGAAAGTAGTACAAAATGTTAAGGCGCTATCCTATAGAGTAAAATCATGACATTCTCTAAAACTATAGAGCCAATTACTCAGCAGGTCCTGGCTTAAAAAACACTTAATTTTATTATGTATGCTATACAGTGCATTAAATGTGTATATTTTACAAATATATTATTAATTGTGTCTTTACATAATGCAGAAAGGATTGTATAGACTTGGTATGTGTCTGCACATCAAAAATAGGTCATGAAGTTTCCAGTGCTGGAAGTAAAAATGTCAAATATGACAATTCGATCAGCCTCTAAATGCAAAGATAACCTTCAAGGCTCCACTGAGTGCTTCAATCTTGAAGTAATTCAAAATATCAGTATGTAAAGGTCATATACACCATCTGTTTTACAGAATTGCCATTTACTGTTGTTTTAAAGTTGCTAAATATAAAGTGATTTGACAGTCAGGACAGTCGTGATGTGTTTGCAAGAAATTATAATTCGAGAATAACAACCAATATTAGAGACCTATACACTACCGAATTTACAATCTATAATTAATAATTAGTACAGGTGCATCTCAATAAATTAGAATGTCGTGGAAAAGTTTTATTTATTTATTTCAGTAATTCAATTCAAATTGTGAAACTCGTGTATTAAATAACTTCAATGCACACAGTCTGAAGTAGTTTAAGTCTTTGGTTCTTTTAATTGTGATGATTTTGGCTCATATTTAACAAAAACCCACCAATTCACTCTCAACAAATTAGACTACTTCATAACGCCTGTTTCACACATGCTCCGTCTGCAGCGCGTATGCGGTCCATGTCCGTTGTAAGTATTCGGTGCAGAAGCAGCACGGACTCATTGTGCTTTCGCACAGGACGCGTTTGCAGTCCGATCCGCGGCTGTTAACCATAAACACAACATTTATCACAACATTTATTTTGATTTCAAATCCAAACGTTGTTAGCCCACTGAAAGTGCTTTTTCAGCATTGTAGTGATCACATTGTAGTGTAGTTTTATTACATTACATTTACACAATCTTTCATAGACATATTCAGGTTTAAACTCAATTAATATAAACAACGTATTCTATGCATTTGGCTTCTAGATTTGTACATTAAGTTGCTCAAGCAAGTGGAAACACATTTAAACACTGCATATAGCCTACTTTTCAAAAATAATTTAAATTAAAACTTACCACTGAAAGAAACAGTCGGCTCTCGTGCCTTTTGCATTTAAATCTTTATTACAAACAGTCCCGCGGGTCTTAAAGAACTTTGTTTTTCTACCTCCACAATACAAAGGTGCGTTGCCTTGTTTATCTAAAAGTGCACTTTTAAAAGGGGTGGTTTACTGCGATTTCACTTTTTTCATTGTAAATAGTGTGTAATGTTGCTGTTGGTGCATGAACAGTATCTGCAAAGTTGCTGCGCTGAAAGTTCAACGTAAGCGGAGATATCGTCTTTTAAAAATCAGGAAGTTTAATGCCTACAAAAACGACTCATACGGGACTACAACGAGATACTTCCCGGGTTGGATACGAAATAAACCCATCAACCCCTCCCTCCGGAACATGCAGAAAAGGGGGCAAGGTCATGTTCTGCGGCTTTGTCGAAGAGGAAGAGTTATAGTGGAGAGTTGTAGCCATGCCGTCGAAACGGTGTTATTTTCACCCAGCTGTCAGGTCTTCTGTGTTCGGGCTTCCTACAGACGCTGTAGTCCATCAACAATGCTTAAAATTTATGTTTGATTATGTTCCTGACAATTACAATCAGCTCTCTGTGCTGCGCATTTTATGGAAGACAGCTTCCAGAATCTACACGAGTTCAATGCCGGATTCACACAGAAACTATTACTAAAACATGGAGCGGTTGTTGTTGGGCCACAACCTGTAAGTAAGATTTCATAATTTTAAATGTATTTGCATGTATAATTTCAGACGTAATGTTTTAGTTTTATCAAGGACATAAACAAATGCCAACGCTGGCTTTAGTAGCCAGTTAGTTAAATGCTATTTCGTGTGTCTATGACAAACTCTTACAAACATTTTGGACCCGAATTTGTAATTATGTACTAATTTTGTAAATGTATTTGCCATGTATACTTTATGACGTAATTTTTCGATTTGATCAAGAACGTAAACACAAGCCAAGGCTGTTTGGTTAGTAGCCAGTTAGTTCGATGCTATTTTGTGTGTATAAGACAAACCTGTAAAACTTCAAAAAATGATATGTAATCAAAACAGCAAACTTCCATTCAGAAACGTTTGTAAGAGCCCTGCTTGCGGAAGTTCTGCTTGACTCTCTTCATTACCGCTTTCTGGGTCTGATTCTGGCTCAAACTGATACGGTAATATTGACACCATTATTTACATTTGACTGGAGCGCGTGCAACTGTCGCCCGTGAAGGTAATGGGAGTGACGTTTCCGGACAACGTGCAGTAAGCAGTTTAGCCAATCACAACACACCGGCCCAACTAACCAATCTGAGCCCATCGCCTGTTTCTGAGAATCAGGAAGTCAACCGGTCGTTCAAATGACAGAGGAGAAAGCGGCTTACAATAAAGGTGAACTATATGAAAAATAAGGCGTTTTTTAACAAACGAAACACTAAGACATGTTATATTGCACCCCATAAACACAATCAAGCAAAGAAAAAAAGCAGTAAACCACCCCTTTAAACCTAGCCAAAAAGCCTGTGAAACACAGTAGACTTTAATTATATCTTTTTTTTTTTCTTTTCTTTTTTTTGTGAAATTACTACAGTTCCATGTCAGTCCGTGTTCATTTTTACCGTGAACAAAGCACTGTCACCAGGGACGATTCTAGGATTTTCATTTTAGGGGGGCTCAGCCCCCAATGAGGGTATAATAATAATAATAATAATAATAATAAAAAATATTTACAAAAAAATTAATTGAAAATTTGTACAAAATTGTAGAACCGTTCTACATAAATTCAATTCAAACAATAAAAATTATTTTTTAAAAATTAATACAAAACACACACATGTTTCAATCTCTGTCAATCACTCTGATATGCAATTAAAATGATTGCACTGACTGAGTGCTGTCGGTCACTGTCTTTAATCATTTCTATGCATAACTGTATGGTAGTTAATGCCACATGCACTGTAATATTATGTTCTATATTGAAAGCTAAATTTTCAAATGAAAATGGCAATAACGTGATCTTTTTATAAAGTATGCTGTGGCGAGGGGGGCGTGGTTAGCAGGATCTGCAGCGGGAGAGAGAGGCTGGAGAACGAGCGGTGAGTAAGTGGGTCAAGTGCAAGATGACATTCACCTGTTTCTCGTTCCAGTGATTGGCGTGGAGAGATTAAAAGCCACCATAGGACACACAATGGCAGAGAGGGACAGACTGAGGACTGGGAAAGAGGAAAGAGGAAAGAGGAAAGAGGAAAGAGGAAAGAGGAAAGAGGAAAGAGGAAAGAGGAAAGAGGAAAGAGGAAAGGATCGTGGCTGATCTAATACTGACCTACGTGCTGAGAATTTATGTTTATTTGAAGGTGCCGGAGAGCACAACCTTATTTGTGGACATTTCAATAAAAACTCCCAAGCCTCAGTCACGCCGACTCCGCCTTCTTCCTTCCTTCTCTGAACTTTGCTACACTGGTGCCGAAACCCGGGAAGGAAGAAGCCCGGCCACCGCCGTCATGCAGTCCCCGCCGAGCTCGCCGTTTGCGGAAGTCATCCAATCGCTCGCGGGCCTCCACCAAGAACACCATCAGGCGCTGCTGGAGATGCGGGACGATCAGGAACGTCGGTTCCGCTCCCTGATGCAGGCCCAGCAGGAGGACCGTGAGCTGTTCCGGAGCTGGATGGGCCAGGAGGGACGGGCAGGGGGGCCGTCCTCGAGAAATCCCGCCGGGCCCTCGCACCTGGTATATTCTCCATCTGTAAATGTTAGAAAGCCATGGAAATATTTCCATTTTGCAGTCAGAAGTGCATGAGCTTTTGCTTTGCGATTCTCCTTCACGGACCATTTAGAACGAGAGCCGCCACGCGCATGCGCGCCAAACAGACAGAGCGCAATGAAATAGAAGTGCAATAACTTTGACTAAAGTGTACATTTTACTAAAATATTTGTAGTTGGAAAATAAATGTGACATATGTAGAATTTTAAACCGACAAGTAAGTGTATTTTTATGATAGCACTAACTGTAAAGTGTAATGGGGTAATCAAAATAGCCTTTTTACTCAATTAGTCTGTGCTTTTTTGTGCACAGACTAATTGAGTGCAGTGACTTTGGTTTTCAAAAAACACAATGGACCAACACTAGCAGATGACATTGCACCCCAAATCATCACAGACTGTGGAAACTTAACACTGGACTTTAAGCAACTTGGGCTATGAGCTTCTCCACCCTTCCTCCAGACTCTAGGACCTTGGTTTCCAAATGAAATACAAAACTTGCTCTGAAAAGAGTACTTTGGACCACTGAGCAACAGTCCAGTTCTTCTTCTCCTTGGCCCAGGTAAGATGCCTCTGACGTTGTCTGTGGTTCAGGAGTGGCTTAACAAGAGAAATACGACAACTGTAGCCAAATTCCTTGACACATCTCTGTGTGGTGGCTCTTGATGCCTTGACCCCAGCCTCAGTCCATTCCTTGTGAAGTTCACCCAAATTCTTGAATCGATTTTGCTTGACAATCCTCATAAGGCTGCGGTTCTCTCGGTTGGTTGTGCATCTTTTTCTTCCACACTTTTTCCTTCCACTCAACTTTCTGTTAACATGCTTGGATACAGCACTCTGTGAACAGCCAGCTTCTTTGGCAATGAATGTTTGTGGCTTACCCTCCTTGTGAAGGGTGTCAATGATTGTCTTCTCGACAGCTATCAGATCAGCAGTCTTCCCCATGATTGTGTAGCCTAGTAAACCAAACTGAGAGACCATTTTGACGGCTCAGGAAACCTTTGCAGGTGTTTTGAGTTGATTAGCATGTCACCATATTCTAATTTGTTGAGATGAATGAATTGGTGGGTTTTTGTTGAATGTGAGCCAAAATCATCACAATTAAAAGAACAAAAGACTTAAACTAGTTCAGTCTGTGTGCACTGAAGTTATTTAATACACAATTTGAGTTGAATTACTGAAATAAATGAACTTTTCCATGACATTCTAATTTATTGAGATGCACCTGTATATTGATAATTAGTCCTGTCTTTAACATACAGTAAATTAATTTTGGTTTAAAAAAAAAAATAGTGCTAGATTTTCTATAGAACACCTTCACTAAGTCCAAAACTAAATATATTAATCAGAAATGCTAATGAAAGCTAAAAATTTCTTTTAGAGGCAACAGTTTGCCTTTTGCCGATGCCAAAATATTTGTTGACCAAAATATTGGTAAAAGGTACATGTTTTTTTTTTTTTTTTTTATGTTGCATAAACATCATATTCACAAGTACAGCACCGTATTGTCTGCAGAGCTTTTACATTTTTTTGTCAAGATTAAAAATATAATGTTTAATTTAATATTTAATTTAAAATTGAATTTTAATTGCATTAGTGTAGTCCTTATTGTGTCTTGCAGGATTTGGATAGAGGGGACTTTCTGCTGACTTGCACACTGATCAGCACAGGAAATCTTCGACCCTTCAGGTTGCTGCCAACATCTCTAACCACTATGTAACTGCCTCTGAATCCAGTGTGTGATAAACATTACAAGGTAAATCTGGGACCACATCAATAGCTAGTCCTTTCAAAAACAAAAGTACAACGGCTGTACACATGCAAACAGATGTCTTGAGTAAAATATATCCTAAAAAATATTTTAAAGGAATCTGAAACCGAAAAATCACATTGATAAATTCTAATTAAATATGCATGTTGTTAGTACACAACTGAATCACTGGAGTTCACTTTGAAATGATTTGTTAATGTTTCTGTTCATTCATCTGCCTTAAGGCGCAATTACATTTACCGTTGTTTCGTGGGCGAACATCCAGTCATTATGAAAGGTTTCTACATTCTGAAAAATCACACCTCAATTTCATAAGTTCAGGTCGGCCACATGGATTTACCGCGTTGACCAAACAGACTGTCGTGTGAGCGGTATTCAAATCCTGTTTTGTTCTTATATCTGTTAGAGGAAAAAAGTTCATTTAGTATAAAAAAAAATGTGTGGTAGCCCTGTAAACACCAGGAAACCACAGCAGCTCAGAAAACTTCTCAGATAAGTCCTGCACCTTTCACACTCTTATTCTTCAGTTTGTTGCACAGTTGAATTACAAAAATCTCACCAACCTAGTGGTACAACATTTTTCTCACTTCTTTTTTTAACTGTGTGCATTTAGTTTTTCTCTTAGTCTTGCTAAGAGGAACTGATTGTGTGTATATAAGAAAACTGCTTGCATACATGAGTTATTCCCATGAGAAAAGATCTCATGAGAAACATTTGTGTTAAGATTCTCACATCATTCGTTGAGGAAAAACAGCTTTTTAGAAAGTAACTACACTCATGACCCAGTTAGCAATAAAGCAAGTCCTTCTAACTATCTATATTGACATGATGGAAATAAAAACTCAGTAATTTAAATTTCAGAACTGGAAGTTTGAGAAAATGCACCTCTTTGTGATAAATTTATACGTTTTAAGGAAACAGAGAGAGAGAGAGAGCCTGTTATTGCAGTTTGTGGTTTCTAAGCATGTGACATGCTAGGTTGTCTCTAATTTGCCCATCACTTGTGCACAGATGGCAAGCAGCACAGAGATGGCACTCTCTGATGTTACAGTGAGCTCCACAAGCGATGACTATACTCATTACATTTCAATGAATTCCACAGATGACTACGACTACTACGCCCCTGTCGAGAGTGATTCAGTACTGCCCCTGTCCAGTATCTACATTCCTGTGCTGTACTTCATCATGTTCTTCACTGGCTTCTTGGGGAACCTGTTCGTCATTGTGGTCATCGGCAAGCGGCGTAAGAAAAACGGACGTCTTGTGGACACCTTCGTGATAAACCTGGCATTGGCCGACCTTGTGTTTGTCTTCACATTGCCACTGTGGGCGATTTCGGCCAGTTTTGGTGCGTGGCACTTCGGTGAGGCCATGTGCAAGATCAGCAGCTTCATCATTGCAGTCAACCGATTTTCCAATATCTTCTTCCTCACCTGCATGAGTGTAGACCGATATCTGGCTGTGGTGCGTCTGATGGACTCTCAGTTTCTGCGAAGCAGCAACTGTGTGCAGATCACCTGTGGCGTCGTGTGGATCATTTCTTTCTTTCTGGGAATCCCATCATTGGTGTACCGTCGACTGACAGATGATATGTTGTGTTCGGAGGATTCGAAGTCCTCTTTTGTCCAAGGAATGAATCTCCTGACCATATTTCTAACCTTCCTGCTCCCTGTACTGATTCTCTGCCTCTGTTATGGGTCGATTTTGGTTAACCTGCGGCGTCACTGTCATAATGCTGCAAACTCACGTGCAGAAGCCAGGCGCCGACATTCGCTGAAGATTGTGTTTGCCATAATTGCAGCTTTTCTGATCTCTTGGCTACCTTTTAATTTTTTCAAGACCATGCAAGTCATCTTACTGGTGAGCAAGGGAGATCTTAGCGAGGAAACAAAGGTGGTCATAGTTAATGGACTCATGCTGTCCTGCTGCCTGGCATTTCTCAACAGTTGTGTAAATCCAGCCATCTACTTCTTTTTGGATCAGCATTTCAGGCACAGAGCTTCGATCCTGTGTTTGAGCTGCCTGGGTCAAGGAGACCAAAGCTACATCTCCTCTAATTCTCTCTCTAATGGCACATCTGAGACTTATTCTGGAAATACCGGTACATCAACCCGCGGGCGGCTTTTCTCTCTTTCTCTGAAGGAGTGAAAGCTGCTTTTCAGTTTGCTTTTTTCAGAATGCTCTCTTTCTTGATCAGTGAAATTATCAAATAAAGCAGATATTAAGATATTTAGTTTTAAGCATTTTCTAAAATGAGATATTAATTACTTTGAGCATTTAATATGAAAACTGCATATATTTGAACTTTTGAGTAATGTTTTGTACATTTGTATATTTAATTTCCTACATAAAAATAGATTATGTATGGGTGAACATCACTTATTGTACAATTGATAATTTAGAAAACCTCATTAATCTACTCGGTGACTGTATAACAATTTAGTGACCATCGTGAATATTCACAATTTATTAAGTTTGAACTCTTCCTAGATTAAACTTTAAAATAAATGGTTTCTTTTTTATGTATACTTGTCTGTGTATGATGTGCAATTAAATAATGTTTATATTTTTGCATTTGTTTTCTATAATTGTGACCCTGGATGACAAAACCCGTCTTAAGTGTCAATTTTTCAAAATTGAGATTTATACATGATCTAAAAGCTGAATAAATAAGCTTTCCATTGATGTATGGTTTGTCAGGATCAGATAATATTTGGCCGAGATATAACTATTTGAATATCTGGAATGTGAGGGTGCAAAAAAAAAAATCAAAATATTGAGAAAAATCGCCTTTAAAGTTGTCCAAATGAAGTTCTTAGCAATGCATATTACTAATCAAAAATTAAGTTTTGATACATTTTGATACAAAATATCTTCATGGAACATGATCTTTACTTAATATCCTATTGATTTTTGGCATAAAAGAAAAATCGATCATTTTGACCCATACAATGTATTTTTGGCTATTGCTACAAATATACCCCAGCGACTTAAGACTGGTTTTGTGGTCCAGAGTCACAATTTTCTGAGCAACGGTCTACATTGCTATATTTAATTTCCCACGTAAAAATATATTGTGTATTGGTGAACATATTACTTAGTGTAATAAATGCTTTCATTGCTTGCGATTCATATAGGCTTACATATTTTAACAGTAATCTCGAAAGTATCATCTACATTCTCATTTTATAGTAATTTAGTGACAGCCATGAATATTCACAATTTATTTTGTTTATACTATTCCTAGATACAGCTTTCAAATAAATGGTTTCTTTCTTATATTTGCTTGTATATGTATGCTATGTAATAAAATGTCTTACAGTTATCAAAGTCTCTTTCCATTTTATTAAGAATATTGTAGCATAAACAAAAGACTTCAGTCATTGTATATGCAAAGTCTTAAATAGTTTTGAGAAATATTTTACTAGCCTTTATCTCTTATTATACAGCAAAATCGCCTACCGTTCTTCGGAGTGTGTTATGATTTAGCGTCCCACTTCAAAATCATGGCACTGATCAGCCATCATCACTACAATCACTGAACAAATGAGGATGGCAAACGGCTTTAGAACAAAGGTTTCATTTTATTCTAAAAAAATTTCTCATGAGAAACTGAGTGGGCTGTTTGGAGACTTTAGAGTTCAATGGTTCACACTTGGTGGCATAGCATCAGTTCCCCTGCTAAAATGAATCACACGGCAAGTTTTGAAATAAAATGGTTCTCGTGTGCACCACTCGAAAGGCAAACCTAGGCCACAGCTTTCATCGTTGAAAATTTTGAGAATTGCTGTTTTTGAAACGTGTGAAAAAATGCTGGCAAAAAAAAAAAAAAAAACTGTTAGTGGATGACAGTATTATTAAAAAAAAAATGGAAAGTGGAAATGCTACCAGCTACAAAAAAAAAAAAAAAAAAATTCCATTGCCATGTGTCACCTTCCACAGCAAAATAAATTATTAAATTAATTAATTAAATTAAAAAGTGTATATAACTGTATTTTCAACAACTCAAAAATTAAAAGGAAATGTCTGAGTTAACAAGTCAAAGAGATCAGTGCCAGCCTCGTGATTCATTTCAGCGATCGAGTGGGATGTTTCAGAAAGTTCAGTGGTTCAGTGTGTTTTTTTTAGGTATATGGTACCTAGTTTTTAAATAAATCATCAGATTTGAAGTTACTGAAAGTCGCCATCACATCACATTCCATAAGCATAAAAAATCTTCATATTGTATACAATACAAATCATATTGAAAATATAAAATAAAATCATGCACCAGTTCCTGATTTTTGCTTCCTTTTCAAAACTAAATAATCAACTGAAACAAATACACTCTCGTAAACATGTTGTCCAGCCTCAGTTTAACTTAACAAAAGTATTAACTGACCTGGCTTCATTAACTTCATTAACTTTACCTACTTGTTTTATTTGCCATCAACAAAAACAGCTGCAACATTGTTTTTTTCTAAGAAAATAGGTTATGACCTATGCGTTACTTTTGAGTTCATGTTTTACAACTGCCCTCACCAACCACAGTTTAAGTTGTCATAAGAACCCTGGTGAGAACGTTATTTCACAAACATTCTCATGCGTGTCTTTCCCCTGCATGGCATTTGGATGCATAAACTGCTCTCGTTTTGATTGTGAATCCACTTTCACACTTTGTTATTCTGTCCACAAAATCGAAAACACAACAAAGAGAATGTGTTAGTAACTGAATGGCTGACATACAGTATGAGATAAGATCTTTTTTTAATGTACGCATTTTAGGATGAACACAAACATGCTCACCATTTCCTGTTATTGAAAATGGCGAAGTTCCAATGGTTAAAACATTTACAAATGGCAAATGATATGTTACATTGGATATGCATTTAATGCAACCAGTAGTACTTCATTCTAAATTGAAAACAAATTATTACTGTATTTCAACATTTAGTTTTTAGTTTTTTATATTTTTCACAGCTGTGTGTATAATATATGGACAATTGCAGAAAGAGTCGCCTAGGTAAGAGCATAGGAAATATGAAAAAAATGTGTGAAGTCGTAAAGCCACTTTTTTTGCACCAGTTCAGTCACATGATGCTTTGTGGCCTAAGGCTAGGCAAAGGCATTAATAAAATGGTGACGATGTTTGGGTGATCACATGGTCTATTTACTCGCTGTGGTTAATTTGCTGGCAAAACAGCTCAGTAGCACTTATAAGCTTATGCTGGTTATTCACAAAAAAGTGTGTGTGTGTGTGATGCGCGCGCACACGTTTTTTGTGACAAATGAGGACATACATTTGTATAATGACAAGGGTATGACAGGTATTACAAGGAAAAGGTGACTTTTCAGGACATTACTCCATGTCCCCACTTTTCAAAACGCTTATAAATCACACAGAATGGAGTGTATTGAAAATCTGAAATAGCAGAAAGTTTCCTGTAAGGGGTAGGGTGTAGGGCAATAGCACATACAGTTTGTACAGTATAAAAACAATTACGCCTATGGGATGTCCCCACTTTTCACAAAAACAAAAGTGTGTGTGTGTGTGTTAGACATTTGGTCCCCATAATGTTACCAGGGCCACACACACAGTGGTTATCAGACTATCTGTGAAGCCTTCATTCTACTTCATGATTTGCACCTTCACATACTTTTCTGCCAGAATCTATGTGGCTAATCTGTGAATTATCATAGTAGAATTCAATCCAAGTTCACTGCATGCTATGACTAGATCACATAGATCAAAAGAACTATAAATGAGTTCAGTCACTTGCAAAGTAAATGTCTGTTTTTTCCTCTTAGGGGAAACCACAAAGCACTCCAGGGAAAATACTGACAAACCCATCTCAATCACACAGAACTGTTACTCTATTAATAAAACAAACAACAAAAAAAGATCTAATGTGATTTTAAATGTAGGCTACATTATGTTCTTAGTACAAATGATTTTTTTCTGCAATACAGTTTGAATACTTGAATTGCCTCATTTGGGCCCCACATTACCTTGCAAGTTAGTAAACAATATTACTTTGTAAAGTTAGTAAGACAACCCTAACTTAGATCTTCTGTTTACATTTTTGTATAAGCGAAAAACCCTGGATTTTTACATTTTGTTTATATTTTTATTACGATCATTTTGTCAAACTACTGCAAAACACTGAAGAAGAATAACCTCAGCTCGCTGCTGACATCTAGCGGTAGGTTTTTGGAAGCACGCTTTGCAAGTTATAAACGTCAACATGTTTGCCAATTATCAATCATAGGTAATTATTAATACTATTATTATATGACTGCAGTATTACGTGACTTTAGCATGACTCAATATTTTATTATCAGGATGTCATGCTGTTATAAATAAGCGTTTTTTACACCCTTGGGCTAATCACAGCGAGTTGTTGAGCAACAGCCAACCAATCATAACCTGCTTCAGTGCTTACCTCGTTGAATATGCATAGCGTTGCAAAGAAATTTTCACAGGCTGTATATCCAGTCATATGCGACGGAAACCGTTTTTTCCAAGACGACAACCGAAACATCAAGTAGTGACGTTTGCTCGGAGTTACACCATGAAGCTGTTATTGGCAGGTTGCACACTGCTAACGCATCTCGAAACCTGTTTTACTAACCAAGTGTCAAAAGTGTGAAACATGGAACAAGATAACCACTGTGTACGCATGGTTAACCTCAATTTTATTTGACACTTGAGGTATTCGTCTCTTACCTTTTGAAACACGAAAACAATACCGCAGTCGAAGGTTTTGCCATGTTCGGCTACGCTTCGTCAAATCAATAATCATTTCTCTCTTTTCTGTGACTGAAGCGTAAGCATTTACTGTGAGACAGTCTCCTTTTCAAGGTGAAACCTTTCATATGTTAATAAAAGGCACCAGCACCCTGCAGTCCCATAATGGCACATTACATTCTACCTTCTCTGCCTTTCAGAAGATCCGACTGCATGCAGCTCAACGGCTCGTTTTATAGAAATTACAAAAGCCCTCATTTCCTATCCTATACAGTGCCGAGGTGTCGTTTGCAAATGATTTAAGCCATTAATAAAACAGGATCTAACTATGCTGCTCAGCATGTGTGTCCGATTTGTGAATAAATCTTTTGAACCGGTTCACCAAATCGGTCTGAACAATTCGCTCACGAGTCGACAGTTCAAATGACCGTTAAAAGAAAAACGGTATTTTTCAGAACAGTCAGATTTGTAATGATCCTAGCTAATAGCTAAAAGTTACTTTATCGTGGTTGCGTCAAATATAATTGACATTATAATTATCACACTTATTATTAAAATGTTAATAATATGATATAATGATTATTGTTAATGTAGTAATAAACTGCAATTATTTAAACGTTTTTAACTAGTTCTTTGAAACAAGTTGTTCAAAAGAACCGATTGGGGAAAATGAGTCGTACTTCCCATCGCTAGTTCAGTCAGCACTGTGAAAAAAGTTTGTGGAGGGGTGAGGGGCATACCATTGGGACAAGGGGGGAGGGGGTATGGTTTTAGGTTTCCATAAAAGTGCCATCGTAAAGCACCCAGAATAAAGAAACAGGTCTCGCATTTCTTCAAACGTGTTTTGTTAACGTTGCTGCATTACGAATTTCTGTTAAATGTTATTTCTAACCATCAACGAGAATCTACGTGGGACGCAACACCCTTCGTTCGCGTGGTTTGGTATCGTCCATTCTTCAGAGTGTCTCTTACATCAATTTGGAATGCGGCGCTGGAGAAAGCGTGGATAAATAATATCCCATGATAATGCATTGCGTAAAGATTTGACGACTCTGCGTAGGTTTTCCTGTTATGACGGCAAAAGGTATGGTAATATTTTCCTTAATCGATAATATCTACACATAGCCTTAACTAACGCAGCGCACCAAATAAAAAAAAATTTGAGCTTATACAGCACAGCTAAGTTACTTAAACCAAAGTTTTGCAAGTAGACTATTCAAACTCTTTATAACTATTCAAAGATGGACATATATACAGAAAAGTTAAAAACTATATTACTTCTGCGTAGTTTCGAACGAGTAACGAAACTGAACAAAGTAACATTAACCCGACATTCTCCTATTTTAATGATTCTAGAAAATACAGCAAAATACATTCATTCAGATTTTGTTCATTGTTAAGTTGCTGCCTTAAACATTTAAGTAAAATCAAAGCGATGCCATCTCACAACCTGCAGTAATGCATCCTTTTCGCTTTTTGACCTCTTCAAATTTAACTAGTAACTCAGAAAATCATTTTTTTTAATCTAGTAACTCCTAAAGTTATAAAGAAATGACAAAATTACATTGTAGTGTGAAACGCAGAATGGATGGGAACAAGGATGTTATACTAATGAAAACATTTTAACAGTGTAAAGTTAGTAAGCACTTGTGATTATTGTTTATATGGAAGTATAATATTTGTGTGGACAGTGTAGAGAAGTTGTAAAGCTTTGTTTAGAACCCAAGGAGGAAAAAAAACCTGCGCAGTTATTTTAGCTGTGGCGTGAGAATCACATGCTTATATTGTTTCATTGTCTAAAGGTGGATATTATTTTACACACCATTCATTTATTCAGCTGGGAACACTTTCTGCAACATGGGTTTGGTTTAATGGTTATAAAGACACATGAACTAGATCAGTCAGACTCAAAACAGGTCACAACTGCAAGTTTAGCTTTTAAGTAATAAAGTCAATGCTCTGTAGTCTAATGTTATTGTTCAGGTGCTGTTTCTTGTGTAAGACAACTGAACAATTTGCCCTTGTGTGATGCTTTGGAATCCAGTGATCAGTGTGATTCAGAGCATCAAGGGGGATTTGAGTGGGCCGGCATCAGAGGGAGGTGTGTAGACCACTGAACGTGAATAGCCCTGGAATCTGTGGCTTTGTGTGTTCATAGCCAGGGTCGGCCAAACCGGAGCCAAGCAGTGTGTGTGTATTGTTTGCTGCCGACAGCTCAGTTTTAAGGCTCTCATTAGCACCTCTGGATGTGGCCTAATACAATGACAGGCGCTGTAGTGATGTTTCTATTTCGCCTGCTTGTGCGGCAGCACATTATATTGGATTTGACTTTCACAAATCTGTTGTTTTTAATGTGTTATTTTATTCTAAATTCTTCCGGGCTTGTATGTTAACATGGAGCGATGACTATACCTTCCTTCCCATAAAAAATACATTGTACTGTATGATATCAGTAATACAAATCAAAACAGTCAGCATAGAAAAGTGATTGAGTGGTGTCCTTTCTTTTCTTTTTCTTTTTTATGTGATCAACTTTTTTTATTTTTTCAAATCAACAAAACATCTACTCAAACAAACAACAGGGAGGGGGGAACAACAGACACACCATCAACAATTTCAATTTCAATTTGTAGTGAAAGGTCAAAACTGAATTCACATGAGTCCATAGATTGACAACAATTGGACATTGCCAAAACATGTGGAGAAAAGTACCTGCTGATACAGTGTTACAGATATGACAGTTATAGGTCGATGGCAGTTTCATTTTACCTCTTATAAGGAGTTGTGTATGCTCAGTGGATGACTTTGAAATGGATAAGACGATGAGCAAAGTTTTTAGAAGTTAAGATTAGATTAGACCACACCCTCTTCCAGTCGACCGATGAATCAAAATCTGTTAATTCACGATTCCAGATAAATTTAATAGAAAGAAACTTTGCAGTGTGATCATTAAGTTTACTATATATTAAAGAAACAGATGGCCGACCAGAGCGTGGTGCGATCCAATCACACATGAGAGGAAATAGGGGATGCCCAGGGAAGTCCATAGGCCTTGAGAGCAGAACGTAATTGAAAAAAGACAGAATATGATGATGCTGGTAAACAAAACTTAGTTCTTAGTTCTTGAAGTGAGCAGAGTCCCTGGTTATCATATAAGTCACCGCATGTGTTTCTACCCAATGTAGACCAAGAAAGCTGGACAAATGGCCGACCTCAACATAAAAAATTTAAGTTGTGCCATAAGGGTGTGTTCTTATAAAATTTGAAAGATCCTCCCATCAGACGTTCCACCCTTTTTAGAGAAAAAAAAGTAAAGTCCTTAGATGTAGTATTCTGGATTCTCCAAAGATCGTTTACATTAAGTTCTGTTTTTGAATCCATTCAGCCGATCTCCGGGTCTGGCGATAGCACTTTTAGCATAGCTTAGCATAGATCATTGAATCCGATTAGACTAGTAGCATCGCGTTCAAAAATGACCAAAGAGTTTCGATATTTGTCCTATTTAAAACTTGACTCTTCTGTAGTTATATCGTGTACTAAGACCGGCGGAAAATGAAAAGTTGTGATTTTCTAGGCCGATTTGACTAGGAACTATACTCTCATTCCGGCGTAATAATCAGGGAACTTTGCTGCTGTAGCATGGCGCAGTGATATTACGCAGCGCCTGAAAGTAGTCCCCAGCTATATTATAACTAGGTACCTAGCTGTGGAGTACTTTCAGGCGCTGCGTAATATCACTGCACCTGCTGCGGCCAACTTTTCATTTTCCGCCGGTCTTAGTACACGATATAACTACAGAAGAGTCAAGTTTTAAATAGGACAAATATTGAAACTCTTTGGTCATTTTTGAACGCGATGCTACTGGTCTAATCAGATTCAATGATCTATGCTAAAAGTGCTATCGCCAAACCCGGAGATCGGCTGAATGGATTCAAAAACGGTAAAACTCAACTTATTAACTCTGGGGGAGTTGGAGAATGAGCCTATTTCCAAAAAAAGTGGAGTGTTCCTTTAATTTTCTCTCGTTGAGCTGAGAGGATGGAGACGGTAGCTGACGCCTTCCCACTGCTTTGTAGCGCTGCAGAATACATCTTCAGTGACAGCGAAGTAATTAAATCCTCTGCCTTTGGAGGAGAGTCGAACATCATCTGCTCACCTTTGTGCTGTAGTTTAATTACCGCCGGATAGGTGAGGAAGGGCTGGACACTAAGTGCTGTCATCTTCTTCAAGACGGGAAAAAATAGTAGCGTGACATTGTCCTGCATATATTTCACTGGATATGCCTGTCGAGTACCTTTCAGTATCGCCGATCTGTCATACCACCTTTGTACAGGGAAGATGAGAGTATGCGGCCGATCTGAGTTTTTCCTTCCGTCATACACGCGATGGGCCCGGTCAATCTCGATGTCACAGCCTTTCAGTGAAGGGATCCACTTGGAAAGATTAGCTCTGAGAAAGCCAGAGATTTCTCCTGCTCCTGTCTTCAATGTCTGTCATTTTTTCGGTGAGTTGCTCCATCTGATTTCTTAAGTTTGTGACTGTCCTCCTATCCTCACATTCAGCTGCTTGAACAGAATTGACCCGGTCACGTGTCTGTTTCGCCACGATGGCTAGCTTTTCAACTTCTGCTTTTAGCTCTTTTACAGAATCGTTGGTCGTTAGTATATCCAAATGTAGATCAAGGAGTGCTGGGGTCAGTACAGAGTCTATCGCTTCTCTTACAGTCGAAGCCACTACCGAATCGAGAGTACTTTGTTGGTCTTTAAGTGCTAGCTTGATACCGTTAGCTATAGCAGCGTCGAGATCCTCTCTGGAGATGGTGGAATTTTTGAATTTTTTTCTTTATTGGCAATTGTTCACTCTCTCTTTTCCGGCCGTCCTAGACTGCTGGGGTACTCATAGTGAGCTAAATAAGGAGTGGTTCGAAATTTACTGACAGGATATATACAATTTCTGACAAAGTGAGCAGAGCAAAGGACTATGCGTGCATTGCCGCCGAAGGGTCAAGTCATTCCGAGTGGTGTCCTTTCTCATAAACTAATACATCCAGCATCATTCAAGTCTTGTAAACCTGAAGGAATTAGTGAGAAATAGCTTTTTATTAAACTGCATTACTGTTACACATGCGTCACCACACAGGACAGTAGATAGATATTTTATCTGCTGTCCTGCGCAATGACACAAAGACTAAACAGGAACCGACTAAAGCCATATGTGTAACCATAACACACTGATTTCAAAGAAACACTGCACTTCCTCTTGAATAAAGAGGATGATTAAAACAACATACTGTATTCATGAGTAATAGATAAAAGAACATCAGTGCAATGCTGCCCTGACAGAAATATTCTACTGTGTACATGCAGAATATAATTTACTTTTAAAGAAATAAATAACAATAAGTTAAGCTCAATCGACAGCATTTGCAGCATAATGTTGATTGCCATGACAGTTCATTTTGGTTACAGACAGTTAATTATCAAGGTTGTAGTGAAGCATTTGCAATGAAAAGAAATGGGGCAGTTTTTTGTGAATTTAAAAACAAATGTGAAGCATATAACTATAAACTTGTTCTCATCACTTTTTCTTTGTTAGGATTTTAGTCATTGCATTGTTGTGGCAAAACAAATGTATAATTGGATGTGATGTTACACTGAAAAGACTTTTTTTCTTCTTCTTTTTCTTCTTTTTTTTTTGGGCCCCACTCATTTCCATTGTAAGTGCCTCATTGTTGAACAGATTTTTGGATCTTCTTCTTTTTAAAGAAAAGAGGAGGGCAAGTCAGAATTTTAATAGCAATCAACATAGTGCCACATGCAGTGTTGATTAAAGCCAGAATTTCCCTTTAATGTGTTCTTCAAAGTTTTTTTTCTGACATTATTCCGCTATTTTCCTATTATAATGATTATAGTCAAATGTGTGCTATGTCCCGGGTGAACTAGCCACAAACATTTTCCACTAGCAGACATTCCGCCCAGTGAAGCGGAGTCAGTTAAGCCAGGATCTGTGAGGTCCGTTTCATCTGCTCAGTCTTGCCGCAGTTGTAATGAATATATGGAGAGAAAGTACTCCTGGGTTTGCAGCCTGAGGGATCCGTGCTGCTCTGCAGTGCTGGTGGTACAGCGCACGACACGTCAGTCCACATCAAAGAATCCATCTATGCTTTGGCTCATTTGAAACCAATTTCCACTTTACATCCAATTTCTGCCAAAAGGGAGCCCTGCAGCCACACAAGCACCAAATGCCAGGGTGTGGTGTTGGTGTTCACAGGCCTCAACATCCTTATTCCTTCTCGGTCTCACTTGCCAAAGCTTTAATTATGCAGTGTCTATACTATGGATGCTGTTTTGGAGTTTGGAGTAATTACAAGTCAATTACAAGTATACCCACAGAGTGTATATTTAGGACCAAGTTTGAGGCCCTTCCTATTCCTATTAAGGCTAAATGTAACATTTCTTCATGCTTAAAGATAGCAATGTTTTTTTTAGTGTCACAAAATGGTTTGTGGAATGTTGTTTTGACACAACTCCATTTTCTTCTTTTCTGTAACTATTTGTCCTAATCCGTCGTTTTAAGTGTAACATCCCTTTTCTGTTCACACGCTAGGCTTTAGATACCTCCATTGTAATTTTATATAGTGCAGTTGTTAGACTGTAATTAAGTTTAGCCTTGAAGTCATTTTTTTTATGCTGACACTTTAAACTGTACAAAAATTTTGTCTGCTAAACTAAAAATGTGCTTAATTCAAGTCTAATGTATTATAGTGGTATTATTTATAATGACTGAATCAACTTGACTTTTTTAATGAAAGTAGGGTCAGATCATATGCATATTCCACTTTTTACATTGTGCATGCAATATCATACGTAACATTAGTGAGATTAATGCCTAAATATAGATTTTTGTTATGTAGTCATAACCTGATATTATATAGCCTATAACTTATCAGTGTAGTCTATGTATTACACTACTGTTAAGAATTTTTGTTCAACAAGAATCCATTATTGATTAAATGTGAAAAGATAAAGATTTGTTACAAAAATATTAAACGGCACTAGTGTTTTCAACATTGATCATGATAAGAAATGTTTCTTGAGCAACAAATCAACATATTAGAATGATTTCTGAAGGATCATGTGACACTGCAGACTGGAATAATTCGGCTTTGCCACCATAAGAGTAAATAACATTTTAAAATGTATTAAAATAGAAAACAGTTATTTTAAATTGTAATAATATTTCACAATATTACTGTTTTACTGTATTTTTGATCAAATAAATGTAGCTTTGGTGAGCGTAAGAGACATTTAAAACTTTTAAACAGTGTATGCGTGTAATGTTTTGATAATCTGTATTCCCTTTCATATAATGGCAAAATTCAGTGTGTTCTGCATTTCTGAATCTAAATGTAAATCAAGTAAAACTCGACCTTTATAGAACTTTTCTTCTCCTCCTTTTTTCTTCTTTTCTTTTTTGTGCCTGGTGTAGACAGGTCCTAAGTAAAGGTTAACATGCGGCCGTCACAGTTCACTGGTGTTCCCAGCGTGCCTGAGCTCCCTGTCTGAATGGGCAGGATGGGGGAGATCCCCACAATAATAAAACCCTCTCCGGCTCCCATACGTGCTAATCCAACATATCCCACATCCCCGGGAGGAGGCGAGATATGAATCTGCAGGCTTCCATACAATATCAGCTTTAACTTTTAGAGAGCTAATCCTATGGAAATCCAGTGGATGTTGCACTAAATAAACAATATATTTATATATTCTATCACAACTGTCTTGTTCAGTTTGCTAGTTTAGATTTGTGACCCATTGATGCTATGCAGACATTGCTGCTACATAACATTCACATGCACATTTGACATGATCCAAGAAACCCATTTTACAGCAAAGGACTCATAGCTCTCTTAATAGCAGGCTGTGGTATAAAGCTACAGGAAGATAAAAACAATCCTAGAATCATCTAGTGCCAGATAATAAAAAAAAACACGAATGATCTGTTGTTGTTTTCTTAATCATCCATTTACTGCTTAAAAGCAGTTCTTGGAAATTTCCCAACTAAACATCAGCTGTGTTCGCCTGATTTGTCTAAAATAGCACATTTATGCCTACAGTATCTCCTAGCAGGGAAGTCCCTTTGCAGCTTGTTTTGACACAAATAACATGATCCAGAAAACTCAATTACTTCCCACATAAGTCTTGTGGCTAAATCTGGTCAGTTGAGAGGTCAGTGTTTGTGGAGCCCAGCCCATGGTTATGTTAGGCAAAGACAAGTACTGATTTATGCATTCTGCCAGCAATTTTTTTTTTTACCCTTATGTTGTTCTAAACCTATATGACTTTATTTCTAATTTGTATGGACTCAGGAAACCTGATCTATACCACAGCTTATGAATCTTTATGAAACTGTAATGGTGCTTTGTGTTGTTTTTGAAGGCTGAAAACTTTTAAAAAGCTGACATGATCCTAATTTAACCCTATTGTTTTAATGTTATCTTTGTTTGATGTCAAGATATACAAATTAGGGACTAAGAATTTGGCAGAATTTTAGTCAGTATTTGGGCCAGACCCTTAAGAATTCTTTTTCATTTATAATTGTCATTTTTGTCTCACATTTATCTCGTCCACTGAGAAGTTTGTAAGACATGAGAAAGTTTGTGTGATGAAAACATATGTGAATCATGGCTTGTCATGTGCACAATGTATTTTTTAATGAAATTGAGGAAGTAGTCAAATTCAAATGTTTACATGCTTTATTTTCTCTTATTGATCGGATAATTTTAGGTCTACACCACCCCTTTCAATCTGATGGAAGTTGGAAAAAGGCCTTATTTTGGTGATTTGTTATAAAAATAATAATGCCCATGGCTTAGTTAATTTACATTTGAGTACTCAAATATGCAAAGTGACCTTCCCATTCCCAGCCTTTTTGGGGGTTTTTTGAACACAGAGTAATGGTGTAGACTGGTTGTGAAACCAGATACTGGTATGTTCCAGCAGTCGTGTTTCCTTGGATGATAGGATACTATCCCGTCTGGCAGCCGTGGTGGCTCCTATAGGCGTTTAACTAGCATTCTTGGAGAGCCAGTGTGAGAACAAGGATCCTGAATGTATGTGAACGATGCATGAGAGCAGCAGGTGCAGCGTCTCCCACAGTACTCTGGAGAAGCCTTCCTCTGACATCTGTGTGTGGGTTGGTTTCCTATTGGGTCAGAATGTTAGAGTGGAATGAGTGTCTACACAATGCCTCACTGAGGTAACTGTATGCATGACAACAGCATTTGCATTACAGTACTGTTAAAAGAATGTCATTGAACAAGGAGTTTGTTTGCTTGCTTGTGTGGTATTATAATTTTGCATCAATTGGTTAGCTTAAAGGCAAATGGTGAATTGAAGTACTCTGAGAAAAGTTAACTGCAGAAGAAAAAAAAATTCCAGATTACTGTAATTCATTTTTTGTACTGAATGTTAATGTAATCCATGTGAGTTCTTGTAAATAGGCTAATGGTTTGAAAATGTTGTTGGCCTAAGTATCACCATTAGGGGGCAGCAGGATCTCATAAACACTGATCTATGAAGGCCTATGCAGAGGCTGAAAGTCTGAGACCACTAGCAAAAATTATTTTTGCACCCCCCCCCCCCCCCCCCCCATTTAATAAAATTTTCCATTGCAAATAATTTTATCGTCATACCAATTTAAGTGAAAAGCTAAAGCAAAAAAATTAAATCAATGTCAAAATGCTCAGACGTTTTTTCACACTTTTGCTTCGGTAGCAACATTTGAACTGCATAAACGCCTCAAGTTTTTATAAAAACTTGATGATCATATTCTTAAGCATGATTTTAGAAGATCCGAAGAAGATCTCTTGATGGATGAATATCTGGCTGTCTGTACAAAGGAACTCACATGATCAATGTCACAATTTTGCTTATTTGATTAGTGACCCAGAAATTGTTCGGTTTCAAATATTTCTTATTCATGTAACATTTCTTTTGTTTTAAAACTTCCAAAATATGTATTAGGGCTTTTCACACTGCCCTTAACCCTGGATTATCTTTGTTTTAAACCCTGGTTTTAACCCCTGGATAAATGAACGTTTCACGCTTGTAATTAAGAAGGCGGGATAGCACCATGTTTTACCTGGGGTTATGAAACACTGCTCTTTTGTTATATATACAGTCGTTTCTGCATTTAAGTGGAAAAATATCAGTGACGGAAAAAACATGAATTGGAGAAAAGAAGGGACCATTTAATTCTTACATTTGTAGTCCAAAAAGTCCATTCTGTCCACTTTTACATCAAGCAAGATAACCCAGGGTTATCGATTTAAAATATGAAAAGCCTTTTGTTTATTTCCAAGTTTGAATTACATTTTGAGTTTAAGATTCTCATTGTGGTCTTGACTTAGACACCTTGTTTACACTTTTATGGTGTGATTTCATCACTTGCTTCATAATTGTATGTGCACATGCTGATAACAACGACAACAGGGGGAGTTATTATAGCCTTCGTCAAGTGTGTACAAGAGGTGTGACGCTGTGATATCTCTCACAAACACACACAGAGGTATGTGCAAGACGCGCCCAGGTTCATTTCACAGTACGAACTCCTACCAGTGCACATCCAGAGTTGGAGTGCAGTGTGGAGCTAGACCTTTCTTGGAAATCGACAGATTTTGTTTGCCGGATACACTTATACTTTAAGAGGGATCAGTGTTTTACAATATGTGAGTACTTTAATGTGATATTGACTGTAGTTTATCATATAAGTTATCATACAAGCACAGCTAAATGCTTAGAGCCTTCTTTTTCTTTTCTCTTTTTTTTTTTTTTTTAAAGAGAGTGTTCTCCCTGGTTGTGTGTGATATGATAGTTGTAATTATAACAAGAAACAGTTTTTACAGTTAGTTGAATGTGTTTTAATTCTGCTTTTTTTTTTTCGAAACATCGGATTGATTTTTTTTGCTTGATCAGTTATCACTTCTTTAATATTGAGTCCACTGATAAATAACACCAACTTAGAAATGTTAACTTAAAAGCTATAGCCTAAAACAAAGATAAAAATAAAACAACTGTGTTTTTTATAATATTACTGATAATAAAAGCCAGAAATAAAACTGTAGTTAAAAATTGATTCCCAATATAAAAATTACTACTATTGGTTAGGATTTAATATTTCATTCATTACTGGTAGAACAGTTAACAATAATTATAATAAAACCGTATAAACATGAGGCTATTGTGATATCGAGAATGACAGGTTGCACTATTAGTGACTTCGACTTCTGCAGTATCAAAGTAATAAAATCACAGCTGTCCGATTATATATCTAGCATCTGTTAATCATTGTTCCAATTGTAGATATTCACAGTTTACTCAGGAGATTGTCATCATGACGTAGAATAACATTTTGACATACTGACACAGGAAGCTGGCGGCGAGACTCTTGGATCAGTCATACAGCGCAGAACATATGTGTCACAAGCTGGTCTGGACTTTGGCATCGTGATGTCACATATTGTTGGGAAATGCCACAAAAACATATATGTATACATAGTTAATTAACATTTTAATTTGTTTTACGATTATACTTTATATACAAGTACATAAATGTGTATATATGAATAAAAGCATTTGCCGTAAATGTAAGAGATGTGAAAACCAGTCTGTAGCTAATTGCAATTCCTTTTAACTTTAAGTGGTCTGAGAAACCGTTGTAGAAGTGAATCGAGGTTAATTAATTACAAGTGAGTGCAATGAGGCATAGCAGCGCTCTTCATTAACCTCTTCTGTTGGGAGCATTCCAGTGGTGTAATTTAAGCACAGCACGGCCTTGTTCCTCCAGGAAAATGGACATTATTCAGATACAGATGGATGTTTGAAGGAAGAGTATTTACTTGAATGGCCTCTTAGTTAAAGCTCACCCTGAGCTCCTGCTGACGGCGCATAGCCGAGAGGCATAGTTAGACTGTGATTTTTAGTGGCCCTGTGAAAACTATTGTTTGCCAGAGCAGTCTCCTGGAATCTGCTCTGACCCCTGTGGCTCGGGGTCAGGACACCCGTCACAGCTGAGGGGCTGAGTGGTTCCACGAGACTAGTTTTTGTTCACTTTGGCTTGAACAGCTAAATTGGTCTCTGGTGAGTGTAATAAAAGTTGTGTTTGGTTTTTAGGAACTCGTGAAGTAAGAGAAAACCGAGGCTTTCACTTCGAAGACCACTTGACCAGCTGTCATGGAAGGAAAAGAGGAGATCAGTGATACTGACAGTGGGGTTATTCTGCATTCTGGTAGGTTCAGCCTGTTAGACATTGCCTATACAAGGATATATTTTATGCCATATAGCATGTGGTTGTGAGCTTGAAGGGTTAGTTCACCCAAAAATGACATTTCTATCATTATTTACTCAGCCTCGTGTTGTTTTTTGTTCTGTATAGTTCAGTGAAAGGATTTGAAGCTAAAATTGTTTAAAATGTCTCTCTTGGGAAGCAAAACTTTGTCACAACACTTAAAATTATATTTATAATAGACATGTATAAATGATTTTATATATACACTCACTGTTCAAAATGGGGTCAGCATGTCTTCTTCTGACGCCTGGAAAAATGCATTAACAATAATAATTTAAAAAAAAAATGTTTCTTGAGCATCAGATCAGCATATTAGAATGATGTTTGAAAAATCACATGACACTGGAATAACTGAAAATTCAGCTTGCCCTCTTAAATAATATAACAAATTTTAATCAATAGATCAATATCAAATAAAGGCAGCCTTGATAAGCATGAGAATTAGTTAAACATGAAAAAAATAATACTGACCAAACTTTTGAACAGTAGTGTAATTTTTTACATACATTTACAAATGCATGTTTTAGTAGTTGGCTTTCAATTCTGAAAAGGAAGATTATGTACTTTACACCTGTAATGGTGCAACGGTTGAATCGGAAGCAGCCACACTATAGCAGGTTTTTAAAAAGACCTTTTAAACTAGAACTAAATTGTCTATTTCTTACAAAGGGACATAATGTATACCTAATAATCACATTTTTTTCTGTGCATTCATACATTTCTTTTTTGGTCATTGCTCAGTTATCTCTTTGTGTGTTGTCACATGATTGATTGAAAATGTACATTGAAGAATTCAGTAGATAAGCTCTCCAGACATGCCAGAGGCGTTTGCTTCCAGTCACCGGATACAGAAGAAATAAATCCTTTGTTGTCACTCATTTAGCTGTTATCAGAGACTGAAACCACCAGTCGTAGCCTTCATTTTCATTTTTGATTATATCATAGTTGTTGATGAGTATTTATTTCCTGAAAGTCTGGATCAGTTTCTGAGATATGCCCTTGCTCAAACGCTGATTATAATTTGGCATCATTGGGGATTTTTGTTAGGATACCATATCATAATTTGTTTACGATTTAGAACAAACAACATTTAGTTATCTATACTGACTATACCCATATTGAAACAAAGACAAGTTCTTTATAAAATTGCTGATTTTCTGTTATTGTCTTGAAGCTGCTCCTCATCAGGGTGTTTTATTTGTTGTAGGGCCTGACAGTCCCACTACAGTGATGAAGGATGTGAATACTCATACTCGGGTCATGAAACTCAAGCAGCAAGCTCTGGAGGACAGGCTGAAGATGTGCTTGCTGGAGCTCAAGAAACTCTGTATCAGAGAGGCTGTAAGTTACTGTTCACACTCATTGCTCCACCAAAACACTCCTGAAGAGAGACAAGGCAGTTTTCACACAGGAATTAGAGGGGACTTCCACTGCATGCTGATACCATCGTGTTTTTGAACTTTAATTTTCCACCCAAAATAACTTCAGAAGACGTGTCAAATGCTGCAGGACGCTTAATGGTTATTTATGTTATAAAAAATAAAAAAAACATAATTCCCACCTCTGTCTAGCCAATGACTGAGTGAGCATGTCACCAAAAGGTTCATCATCTTCAGACCCAGAGTCTTTGTAGTGTATTAGTCCTCCTGATAAGATGTTAAGTCACAGAAATGCATCATTGCTTCCTGTTGGAGTCACTTGCTGTGGCTTGTCCAGGTGTTCTTCAGTGTCTGATGACACCTTTATGTCACAATAAGTCTGATCTCACGCCAGTGTGTGTCATCCGTTTTTGAAGAGCTTCACCTCTATTGTGGTTTTTTTAAAGAGCTGTGAGCTTGAGGTTTTTGTCTCAAAGAGAATTGTATCTAAACGTATGCTGGCATGGATTTGGAGAAGATAGATGACTGGTTTAGTTTGGCAGGTAGAGGTCTTGAATACGGCTCAGGCAAGAACCGAATCTTTCAACAACAGGCTTGCATAATGTAGCGGTTGAAAGCTGTAACTTGTCCCGACTCGCTGAAAGGTTTCATACTGGAGAAACAGGAATTCTGGTTAAAGGCTTGTTCGTGATAACTTGCTTATGACTTTTTTTTTTCTGTTTCACTTAATTGTTTGATTATGTAATTATACTTACAAATTACATTGACAAATTACAGATCTTCTTGACTGATTTTGGCAGCAATAACAAAGAACAAATCAGTTATGAGCCAGAATTTTAATTGTAGGGCATCCCTAATCAATTCCCTGTTCTGTTTTAGGAGCTCACAGGACATTTGTCCTCAGATTATCCCCTGTTACCTGGAGAGAAGCCCCCTCAAATTCGCCGGCGCATCGGAGCTGCTTTTAAATTAGATGAGCCAAGCATCCTACATAGAACTGAGGTAAAGTCCTGAACTGACACTTAATCTGTATTCACAAAGGATAACAATCGACTGTTCATATAAATAAGTCTGAATCTGATGAACATGATACACAGGACTCTGCACTGAGCTCTGTGGAGGCTGATCTGGCTCTTCAGCAGCAGATACACGTGGCGACCCAGAGACTGTGCCAGGAGGAACATCTCAGCAAAGCGGTGAAGAGGAGTCGTCTCCAGCAGTACCAGCGTGAGGAAAGGAAACTTAAAGAGCTACAGGAAGCTGTGTTCAGGCTGAGACTGGAACATGGCCGATCCTCACCACGCCCTGGCATGATCACACAGAAAGGATGTGAGTGATTAATAGGAACACTTAATTTTTCAGTTTTTAATTTTTTAATTTTTTACTTTTGTTCACTTTACTCCACCATGTAATGAGTTAACAGCTTGATTATCAAAGATCGTCTTGTTCTTATTTTATCTGTTTTATATCAAGGCACTTCAGACAATAGCTCATTGTCAGACTCCGCTGTGCTGGATGAGGGTAAGTCAAAACCATATTTATGAATAGTGTTTTTTCAGATATTTTTCAGATATTGCAGTCCCTAAAAAATTTAATGTTTTTATAGTTTATTTAAAGGTTTTTATTATCAAATTATTATTATATTATTTGAAAAATAGAAATAAAAAGATTTTAATGATTAATAATTCATTATATATGTATATATATATATGTGTGTGTGTGTGTGTGTGTGTGTGTGTGTGTGTGTGTGTGTGTGTGTGTGTGTGTGTGTGTGTGTGTGTGTGTGTGTGTGTGTGTGTGTGTGTGTGTGTGTGAGTGAGTGACCCTGGACCACAAAACCAGTCATAAGGGTCGATTTCAGGATCGGACAATATTTGGCCAAGAGACATTTATTTGAATATCTGGAATCTGAGGGTGCAAAAAAATCTAAATATTGAGAAAATTACCTTTAAAGCTTTCCAAACTAAGTCCTTAGCAATGCATATTACTAATAAAAAATTAAGTTTTAATATATTTACGGTAGGAAATTTACAAAATATCTTCATGGAACATCATCTTTACTTTATATCCTAATCATTTTTGGCATAAAAAGAAAAATCAATCATTTTGACCCATACAATGTATTTTTGGCTATTGCTACAAATATACCCATGCTACTTATGACTGGTTTTGTGGTCCAGGTCACAAATATGTATGTATATATATATGTGTGTGTGTGTGTGTGTGTGTGTGTGTGTGTGTGTGTGTGTGTGTGTGTGTGTGTGTGTGTGTGTGTGTGTATATATAAGTTAATATTCATGTCAGTAACTCTTAAATTAAATAATCTTTCTCTCATCCATGTTTCAGAGGAACTGTCTTCCCAGCTTTCTTCAGAGCCTCCTGCTCCTGCTGTAGACCTTCACCCTCCACCTCTAACCAACTGTCATCCCCCTCCTCATACACCTACAGTCCCCTCCTACCGGCCCCTGGAGGCCACTGTTCGTCAAACCCCGCCACGATCCCTGGAGGATTTGCACACATGCCAGAGTCCAGTCTTAGAGCATGACCCTGCTCCCATTCAAAACTCTCCCTGGATGGAGAGTAGTTTGGACCAACCCTACCAGAAAAAGAAGCACTCTAGTAGCATCAAATCCAGGTACATATATCTTTTTTATTCTTTACATTTTCTACAGTGCAAAGCAAATATTAAATGTCAAACGCATGTCGACTATGACCTTTGAAAAGCAGTTTTGACTCACCTGGTCATTAAGACATTACATAGTAATTTTTTGGGTGGGTATAACCACACCTCCTTTTCTGTAATGGCAATTAAGTTGATTTATGGAACACATGTATTGTTGTCAGTAGAGCACGTCATAGCAAAACTACAGCTGTACTGTTTCGGTTTTGTCTTCACAAGTGTAAAAAAAAGTGTTTTTGTATTTCAATGCATAGTAGTCCTGCTGTTACCCCCACGTTGCCTCCTCTGGAGGTCTGTCTTGCGGAGGCCGGGATACCACTGCAGATACCCACCCATGCTGCCCTGAAACACACACAGTCCTGCAGCGCACCCTCCACTCCAGAGATGCACCTGCGCAGGATACACTCCCTTAGGTTTGATCTCAGTTTACTCACAAACACTACCATTCTAAAGTTTGCGGCTGGTACACACCCTTATTCATTATTTTTATTTATTTATTTTTATACGAATATATGTTATATATTTATAACCCATTTTTATATGTAATATGCTGTATTGTTATGGTCAAAAATATAATAAAAAGAGTGATATTGTGAAATATCATTACAATTATAAAAACTGTTTTCAAACCATTTTAATGTATTTTAAAATGTAGCTTATTCCTGTGATGGCAGAGATGAATTTTCAGTAGCCATTACTCATGTCTTCAGGGTCATGTGATCCATCAGAAATCATTCTGATATGCTGATTTTGTGCTCAAGAAACATTTATTATTATCCTAAATGATGAAAACAGTTGTGCTGCTTAATATTTTTGTGTAAACTGTGATCCATTTCTTTCACGGGATTTTTTGATGATTGAAAAGTTCAGAACAGCATTTATTGTTATTTGTAATATTATAAATGTCTTTACTGTCACTTTTGATCAATTTAATTCACCCTTGCTAAATAAAAATATGAATATATATTTTTTTAAATCAAGCTGACCCCCCTAACTCTAGAGTGGTAGTGTACAGTTCAGATCACATGTGTTTTACATATTGTATGACCATCTCCAATGTTGACAAATCTATTAATTTCTCACCATAACAGAGTTCCCAACACTGAACCCAACCCTTATGATCCCGAGCGGGAACGTGGGCGCTCAAGGGGTCCCAGGAGACGGTTGACAGATTTTGCAGTGACACCATCAGAATACTCTCCTATACGTCTAAATGTAGGAAACCCTTCGTACTACTCTAGTTCTGAGGACAGCAACTCGGAGCACTCTGTGCAGTCCTATGCCAGCTCGCCCTGCCAGGAGCACCCTGGGGAACTTCCGTGGCCCTACCAGCTCCAGTATGGATACCAATACACCAGCTTCAATGACAACCACATACCACAAAGATGCTCTCCTACCCACTTCTACAAGAACGCTCAGTACCAGTCCTCTCCGAGTTTTTCCAGGGGGTACATGGAGGACGGATGGAGTCACCCCTTGGAAATGGACAGATCGTCCTACATGAGCCACCAGGCCCCTTCGCCTGTTTATTCGTCTAATGGTCACTATGAGTACTGCTACAGTGAGGCTTTGCCTTCCCAGCAGCGAAGTTGCAGGATGTTACCCGCCCACGTGAAATTGTCACGGGCTCCTTCGCTAAGAGAGTATCCGCACCATCCTAGCAGAGGCCTGCCACGGCAAGTGGTGTCGGAGGAACTAAAATCATGGCACCAGCGCAACCAACTCCGACCGCCTCGCCCGCACTCGCTGGACCGGAACAGGCAGGGCGCGCTCCGCATCCGAAATGCGCCTGGGCAAGAATCGCCCCTTTCGCTTTCCCAGCACCACCGGTTCCAGGAACAGCAGGTAAATAGGCTTTCCTCACAGTCACTCAGAATAAATGTGCGGAAAATGCATTGACCTGCAAAGAGAAAGGAAACATCTCCAAATATGTGACTATTTTGGCTCCTTATGAAATAGAATAGAGCTGTATCGCCTTTCTGTCAAGTATCAGTCTGTTGAGAGAGGAATTTCCAGAAAAGGCAGATCAGTTTCGCACTGCCCAGGCCTGCCTGAGGAACAGGGGAAGATTGGCTCGATGCTCTTGCTGTGTCAAAGTGAGATCACTGCTGAATCTAGGTGTGGTGTTCAGCTATGAAAGAGCTTTTGATTGGAATTAGTGTAGGGAATGGCACAATAGCGAGCTGCACACAAATCATAATTGTCAGTTTGTTGTTTATGGTTGCCCAGAGACATTACAACACAATGTTTTAAATCAGTGCACACTACTGTTCAAAAGTTTTATTAAATGTTTTTTTATAGAAGTCTCTAATGCTCACCAAGGCAGCATTTATTTAATTAAAATATTGTTGTATATTATTACAATTTAAAATTAACTGTTTTCTATTTGAATATATTTAAAATGCAAATTTTGTGATGGCAAAGATGAATTTTCAGAGACCATTATTTGGTCTTCAGTGTCGCATGATCCTTGAGAAATCATTCTAATATGCTGATTTGGTGCTTAAGAAACATTTCATATTGTCAGTGTTGAAAATAGTTGTGCTGCTTTGTTTTTGTGGAAACAATGATTTTTTTTTTCAGAATTATTTGATTAATTGAACATTTTCTTTGAAATATAAATCCACTTCCGACCAATTTAATGCATCCTTGCATTAAAATATTAACTTTTGAATGGTAGCGTACGAGTATGAGGAATGACGTGTTGTCGCATATTCAAAGGAAACTCTGCTACTGCTCCATTCTGAGCATTACATACATTAATAAATAAAACAATTGCATGTTAACAAAAAAATCACCTTAGGTTTTACAGTGCTGATTGACTATTCAAAATTAAAATGATGACCGAAAATTAGTGACCGAGGATGAATGAGTACAGATTTACTTGTATTAATTATAAAAATTAATGAGATGCTCTGTCATACAGTACAAGGAAATCAAATCTAATGATGAGTAACATGTCACTCTCTCTGCTTTCCCACAGTCATGGATAAACTGGAAATATCAGTGAATTTTAAAATTGTGCTTTCCTGGAAATGTCATAGGAGTTCACAGAATCTTACAGACAGTCGTGGACATTTCTATAGTGAATATGTTTTTTAATTATGCTCATCTCGGAACAATGAACAATTATATCATCATACTAACACATCATCTTCACAACAGTACCTAAACTACCCAAACGTTATTTTACTTTATATATATATATATATATATTGTGACGGGACGAGCCAACGACAGACACAGTGGGTGTGGCGTCAGGCCTCGGAGAGGTTTTTATTGAACAAAAATGATAAAAGAAAGTGTCCAGGGGGAAGAAGTGTCCATAAATCAGGGGGGATCTGGTGTCCTCGTCGTGCTTCGGGGCTTGTGCAGGAGGGCAGTGTTCCAAAAGGGGAAGGGTCCAGGCAAGGGGCGGAGTCAGGTGGCCGCACACGCTCCCGCGGTCCGGGGCACGAGGGGCGGCGGCTTCTCTGGAGCGGCGGCTCTTCCTGTGCCACTTACTGGCCCATTGGCGGGATGGACGGCCCGGCATCCTGGCCCGACGGCCGTTATACGGGTGCGGCTTGCACGATGACCCTGGAGGTTCCGCGGCTCACATCCTCGGCGGCGCGATGTCCCTCGACGCACCCTTCCTGGACCCACGAGGACACCAGTGTGCATGCACGGGGGAAGAGACCGGTCTCTCGAGGAGAGGCGCACTCGGCATTTAACGGCGGCGGTGATGAGGCTTAATTCAGTCCAGCTGTGCCTCATCACACGCCGCCAGCCCACGTTGGTCCCACGCCCCTCCTCTCATCCACCCACTCCAGTCGGGAGCCTGGTGAAGGGCGGCGAATAAGGGACGGGGTGGTGATGATGATGAGGGGGAGGGCCGTCGATCCGTCACAATATATATATATATATATATCTTGATATAAAAAGACAAGTTTTGAAAGAAGTTTACAGTAGATCGGTAACTGGCTGCAATTACAATTGTGTGATTACACACTCCACTCACATACTCTGCTCCAAATGCAGCAAATACTTCATCAGATGGATCATTTGCTTACTTTGAATTTATTTGTATCGTCACACACAGGTTTTCATTCCCCATTCCTCACGGTCATGAACTTTTCCCATTAACACGACAATCTAGTGGGAAAACATGCAGTCAAGGTTGTTCTGCTGTTTATTTCCATTCAAGCTTGCGGTGGCTACAGTGTGTGAACTTGATATGTAGGTGAGCATTCCATTCCTCAGGGACAAAAGCTTGATTGGACGGAAGGAAACAGTGATAGCGGCCCCGGCACCATTAGCTCCTTTATTTCTCAAGAGAAAGCCAGATAAGTTGTTTGGCCAATGCACCTCTTCTCCAACTTTAGCATCTCCTCGAGCAACATTTTAATAGCTGGCATGTTCCTAGCTGAAACCGATATGTGTCTTTGTTAGCTGCTTTTTCTCTATTGCTTGACATTGAATTTGATCGTAGATAAGGAGACAAGAATATACCAGAAAACCTGAGCATATGCTGTGGCGTCACTCATCAAACCTTTAGTTCCTTTGTTAAAATGTCAGAAAGATCATTCTCAAAGACCTAACGCTTTTTACTGTAATCCATTACTAATTGGAGTACTAGTAAACTTAAGTTCTCCATTGCAGTAAAGAGATTGAATATTGTCAGTAGTTTTGAAATTAAACAATGAAATAAGAACTGTATAAGCCTAACAAAATGCAAAATATTAACGGACTGAATGGTAATACAACTGAAAACATACTACTTTGTTCAGTTTTTTTACCTACCGTATGTAGGCATATTCAGACACGATTGTTTCCCCAGAACTGATGTCTGTGACCCTATCAGAACATGTTTTTGAGTTACGACACATCGTTTGAGACCTACTGATTTAAATCAATCCCAAACACAAACTGTTTCTCAAACAAGAATGTGGGTGCCAGTATTATTTGGGTAGGAGTCGGGTAATTTACACTACAGTCAAAAATGTGCACTCCTAGAGAACACCTAGAGAATGCGGTGCACATGTACCAACAAGTCTCATAACAAATGATTGAAAATTCCCTGCTGAATAAATTTAAGATGGAGTACGAATGCCTTCAGGATACAAGTAAGATGAGGAACATGAGTTGAGCAATGACACACATTCACTCATTTTGAAACTTTACAGAAACCACAGGAATTCAAAACCACAAACTTTCAGATGCATGATTTGGGTGGTTAATTGAGTCATTTGGTCTTGGGTTGTCTCTTTGAAGATGTTTAGGTCATATGTCGGAACATCAGCACTGCCTGAGACGTACAATTGCTTCATTCCTATATCATGTCATGCAATGATTTACAGAGTCATGTGTTTCAAATGCGGAGGCAGCTGGGCTAATCTTGAAGACTACTGCTCAAATATATGATTATCTGAGAAACTTTGGTCTTTCCTGTCCTTTTGCAGTGACTCTGTAGTTAAGAAAGTATTTGGATAAAATGGGACAAAATTCTGCTTATATACTCTATGATTGCTTGTATTTCTGGTTGTAAGAATACACTGTGAGATCCATGATTTAATACCCAGCTGTTGTGTAACCCAGATTTATGACACCCCTTCAGACAACACCACAGAGCTGCTGATTGTGCAGTCACTCCCAAGTTTCAAGAATGTTAAAGCAATGCAAACAGATTTCCCGATGGACTGACCTCTTTTCTCTTTGCTTTTCTCCTCCAGGTATCCCAGAAACGGGTGGTTCTTAGGACTCCAGACAGGTTGTATGAGGATGACTCTGAGGTTGCCAGCCAGGTGTGAAACCATGGACCCCTTCTGAAAACAGTCCTATTTATTCAATAATTTATTGAGCTGATGGATTAAAGTTATAGACCTTTTTAACATTGAAAAAAAATAGGGATATGTCAAGACAGTCATCACTTTCTATGAAATGCCTTGTCCCAAAATATATGAGAGTTTTACTGTGAAAGACAATGTTTAAAAAAAATGTTTTATAGATTTTTTTTTTCTTTATAGATTAACTTACTTATTGACATTTTTGTATGATGAAAGAAATCTAATTTGTTGCTAAGTGTTTTTTTTATGTTTGGTTAGTGTGTGTTGATACTAAGATGAATAAAGTTATATAATTAAAATATTCTGTTTATATGTAATCAATGTTCATTCTGAGTTCTCTACAGTGATTTTTGTAAATGGTTGCTCCAAAAACAAATATAAATTTCCAGATGATAAATGCTGATTAGAGTAATAAAGCATCATCTTTGAAATCTTGAATTGGAGTGAAAACATAACACTGCAAAACGTGAAATTAAAAGGGTTAGCTATTATATCACATAGATTTGCCTATAGAAATTAAAGAAATGTTTAATCAATATATCAATTTAGATATTCGAGAAAAACAAAACAAATGAATTTAGGTAGCAACGGAAGTAGTGCTTAAACGGGGTTGCCACGTGGCAACTGTTACTTTTCTCACCGCTGATCTGGATGAGCCTATCACAGCGATTACTGCATTATCACTGTTTACTGAATTATGAATTTAACGTTTCTTTCACATTTTATAAAAATTGGTGGGGAGGGGTATCATTCGAATTTAAGACTAATCATTTTAATTAGTATATTTAAAATACTGTACATTGTAATATTAAAATGTCTTGAGATTTTAATGTGGCTTTAAAAAAGAATTTGACTGTCTTGCCCCCCTGCACGCTCACTTGACAAAGACTGGTATATGTCTCATATGAATAACATATTTTTTGTTTTTTGTGCGATTTATCTTTTAAGTCACCTGTCATGTCTTCACCACAAACAACACTGCGCTGCAATAACGCTGAGAGCTACAGCATAGATCCCATCCACATGCTTTAACGATTAGTCTTCCAGCTCGTTTACTGTTTCAGTGACTCACTCATTCGTCAGTGAAGGAACAGATTGGCTGCGGTTTGCCGGTGTAGCTGTAATAACCCGTTAATTCTATTGTTACAGTTTTTGACAGCAGTACAATGGATAAAACATTTACGATGTATTCAGACAAAGCCGAAGACGTCGCCACTTCCTCTAGTTTCCGCCAGTTTAAAATAGAACATTTTCATCTCGATCTTAAAGTGGACTTTGAGCAGAAAACCATATCAGGTACCGAAACAATACAGCTGCAGTGCATTCAGGATGGTCAAAGTGAGTTACAGCTGGATATTCATCCAACACTGTCTGTGCTTGAGATCACATTCAGTAATAATGCACGTGACTGGACCACAACAGAATTTCTGATTCGAGACTTCACCAGTTATGGGACAACTCTGGTCGTGAAGTTTCCAAAACCTTTCAACTCAGATGACAAACTTACACTCGCAATCAAATATACAGCTACTGACGGACCAGGGGTAGGCATGCAAACTGCTTTTAATATTTTTTGTTTATTAATTTCCATATTGACAGCTCATGACAGCCTGTGAGCATTTCACTATGATCAAAACTGAAACCTGTTCACATGTCATGAGACTTACAAGGAAGAATCTTTGGTTTCTCTTTCTGAAGCTGTTCTCGGCAAAGTTTATTGACTTATAATAAGCACTTTATTGACTTAAATAAGCACGAATAATGCTAAAATTGTTCATATATTGTACAAGCAAGCGTGCATCACTTCTCTGTAGATGTCATGGCTGGACCCAGTGCAGACGGCTGAGAAGAAGCTGCCATTCTTGTACACGTCTGGGTTCCCCGTCCTGAACCGCAGCCTGTTTCCCGGCTTCCATACGCCCATGACAAAGAGCACTTACTCAGCTGTTGTGCAGGTAATGTCTCACCAAGCGCATGTATCTTCTCATAGGTGTGTTGGCTGGAACCAGAGCAGACTGCGGGAAAGCTCAAGCCTTATGTTTTTACTCAAGGCCAGGCTGTTCTCAACCGCTCCTTCTTCCCTTGCTTTGATACTCCAGCAGTAAAGAGCACCTACTCAGCAACAGTTCAGGTGAGGCCATTGGGCCACTCGAATGAATAGATATGAAGAGGATATGGGTGTATAAACATAGTAGTTTGCATCTTATTTACATAATCTGATGTCTTGTAGTGGGACTGGATTGTATTAATAGGCAGTCGATTCAATTGCAAAAAAATGTTCTGTATATAACAGGTGATTTGGGGTAAAAAAAAATTGGGGTAATTGTTCTGATTTTTATGGTGTAATGACAAAATAATTGTCATATAGATCATATTTTGGGGTTATAAGGAATTAACACTTTTATTCAGCATGGACACATTCACTTGATCAAAAGTGACAATGTATGTTACAAAAGATTTATATATCAAATAATGTTTCTACTGTAAATAATGTAAAAATAAAATAAAAAAATCAACATTGATAATAATAAGAAATGTTTCTTGATCAGCAGGTCGTATTAGAATGATTTCTGAAGGATCATGTGACACTGAGGACTGGAGTAATTGCAGTTTTGCCATCACTGGAATAAATTAAATTTATAATAAATATATTAAATTTATAAAATATATTAAAATTGAAAACAGTTAAACCGTAGAAAACAAAAATGGAAAAGTTATTTTAAATGCAATAATATTTCACAATGTTGCTGTTACAAAATATACTGAATATTAAAATGTATTGTACTGATAATTTAAAAGAAAAGACTCCATATTGTTGAACCATATATATATATATATATATATATATATATATATAAGTGTGACCATGGACGACAAAACCAGTCTTAAGTGTCAATTTTATGAAATTGAGATTTCTACATCATCTGAAAGCTGAATAAATAAGCCTTCCATTGATGTATGTTTGTTAGGATCGGACAATATTTGGCCGAGATACAACTATTTCAAAATCTGGAATCTGAGGGTGCAAAAAAATCTAAATATTGAGAAAATTGCCTTTAAAGTTGTCAAATGAAGTTCTTAGCAATGCATATTACTAATCAAAAATGAAGTTTTGATACATTTACGGAAAGAAATTTACAAAATATCTTCATGGAACATGATCTTTACTTAATATCCGAATGATTTTTGGCATAAAAGAAAAATGGATAATTTTGACCCATACAATGTATTTTTGGCTATTGCTACAAATATACCCCAGCGACTTAAGACTGGTTTTGTGGTCCAGGGTCACATATAATAATTGCAATGTACAAATAAATAATATATTATAAAATGCTGTTGGTCAAAAATGTATTCATTTTGACTGCAAATCTTACTGATTTATTTTGTCTGCAACAGGCTCATATTAGGTTCTCAAGAAGAAAAAGCACAAGAATCAGATGAGATCCAGTTTTTCTCTAGTCTACATGATCAGGCTCACACTTTGAACTGTCTCTTAAACACAGTAGCTTCTTCCTTTGATGCTTCTCACTGCTATTATCAGGTTCCTGATGGCTTCACAGCAGTTATGAGCGCTAGTAAATGGGAACAGAGGAAAGCAGACAGCGCTTTCCTGTTCACCATGGAACATCCCATTCCTGCTTACCTGGTAGCTCTGGCAGTAGGGGACCTGCAGTCTGCCGAGGTGGGGCCCAGGTAAAAAAAATCCTAAATCTTTTACCATAAAGAAGTCACATCACAAGGTTTAAAGTCTTTATTGCTTTTCTGAAACGTGTTTTTGGTGAAAGATATTTTACTAATATTATACCTGGATTATATTATAAATGAAGCATTTACATAATATGTGACCAGGGACCACAAAACCAGTCTTAAGTGTCATTTTTTTTTAAATTGAGATTTATACATCTTCTGAAAGCTGAATAAATAAGCTTTCCATGGATGTATGGTTTGTTAGGATCGGATAATATTTGGCCGAGATACAATTATTTGAAAATCTGGAATCTGAGGGTGTAAAAAAATCTAAATATTGAAAAAATCGCCTTTAAAGTTGTCCAAATGAATTCTTAGCAAAGCATATTACTAATCAAAAATGAAGTTTTGATATATTTACTGTAAGAAATTTACAAAATATCTTCCTGGAACATGATCTTTACTTAATCTACTAATGATTTTTGGCATAAAAGAAAAATCGATAATTTTGACCCATGCAATGTATTTTTGGCTATTGCTACAAATATACCCCAGCGACTTAAGACTGGCTTTGTGGGTCACATATGTTTTATTACTATTATTATAATTACTTTCAATTGCATTTACAGGACACGTGTCTGGACCGAGCCTTGTTTACTGCAGGCAGCCAAGCAGGAGTATGATAATGTGATTGAAAAGTTCCTGTCTGTGGGAGAGAAACTGTTTGGACCCTACGTTTGGGGAAGGTGGGATATGCTTTTTTGAACAGCTTCATAATTCTGATGGCTCTGACTTAATATAAGTCGATAATCACTTTTATTCCATAGTAATTATATTATGATAGACATGTGTTTTGATTTGTTGTGGTTGTTTAGATATGACGTGCTGTTCATGCCTCCATCCTTCCCTTTCGGTGGGATGGAGAACCCCTGCCTGACCTTCGTCACACCTTGTCTGCTGGCCGGCGATCGTTCTCTCGCTGACGTCATTGTACACGAGATCTGCCACAGCTGGTTTGGAAACCTCGTCACCAACGCCACCTGGGGTGATTTCTGGCTGAACGAGGGCTTCACCATGTACGCTCAGCGCAGGGTTTGCAGGGAGCTGTATGGTACGCTAAACATTATTTGACCCTTCATTGAAGTATTTCACTAATAAAGAATTCAATAAAAAGCGGCATTTGATTCTCAGGAGAGGCTTACACGTGTCTGGAGGCAGCGACCGGTAAAGCTCTTCTCCGTCAGCACATGGACAACACTGGAGAGGACCACCCTCTCAATAAACTTCGGGTTAAGATCGAACCAGGTAGGCCACCATTAGACACTGTAGGCAGAATAAAGATGGCAGTCTCACATAACTTGGTTATTTTTATTGCAGAATTGGTTGTAACAGCCTCTATGTCTTTTCTTTGCAGGTGTTGATCCTGATGATACCTACAATGAAACGCCTTATGAGAAAGGTTTCTGCTTTGTTTCCTACCTAGCCCACCTCGCAGGAGATCAGTCCCGCTTTGACGCATTCCTCAAGGTTACTTGACCAATAAGTTTACAAAAACTGTTCTTAATTAATACTATTTAAAAACATTTACCCCTGGTTTCTCAGACAAGGCTTAAGTCTAGTCCTAGACTAAAATGTAAGTCTGAGCTGTTTCAACTGAAATAAATTTGCACTGACTGATCTTAAAATATATCAGTGCCTTTGTTTTGTCTCAAGATACACACAAGTAATGTTTTTTTTCTAAGCATGTTTATAAAAATTACTTAAAAGTCCTAATTGAAGCTGTCTGTGAAACCGGGCCATATATTAACATACTGTATATTAAGACTCATATGCTCAGTAAGGCAGCATTTACTTGATCAAAAAATAGTAAAAACAGAAATACTGTGAAATAGTATTACAATTTAGTATAATAATAGTATTATTATTCTCCTGCCAGCTTTGTTTTATTGCAGCTTTGTTTCAATTGTTTTTGTTAACAATAATAGCATTGCTTCAGTTTCATATCCTTTTTTTTTTTTTTAAGTTGTGCTGCTTAATATTTTGATACATTTTTGATTTAGAGAAAGCCGGAAATAGACTTTTTTGTAATAATTTAAAGTTTTTTTATTTATTCAATGCATATTTGCATAATAAAAATTAGTTTCTTAAAAAAAAAAATCTTACAGACCCAAAACATTTGGTTGACAGAATGAATGAAAATATGTAAAGGAGTATGATGAAACAGCATTTCACTTGTGTCTCTTCAAGGCTTATGTGGACAAGTTCAAGTTCAGAAGTGTGTTGGCAGAAGATGCGTTGGAGTATTATCTGGAGTATTTTCCAGACCTGAAAGAAAAGAATGCCCACAAAATTAAGGGTGTGGAAAAAGACCATTAGTAGCATTTCTTTGTTGTAAAATCACAAAAGCTAGTCTAAATTCATTCTGTTTGGTCAGACTGCCTTTTACCATCAGCTTTGTTTCTTCTCGGTTGCTTTGTTAGGTCTGGAATTTGACAGCTGGCTCAATGTCCCTGGTTGGCCTCCATATGTTCCTGACCTCTCTGCTGGTCAGGAGCTGATGAAACCAGCAGAACTGTTAGCTGAAACGTGGGTTAATCATAACCTAGACTTGGAATCTATCTGCAAAACTGATATAAAACCATGGAAGACCTACCAAACTGTCTACTTCTTGGACAAGATCCTTGAGAAGTCACCACTTCCAGATGGTGCAAATAACTCCATGTGTTTATGGTTTATTTTTATGGTTTAAATAGAATGTAAAATACATATCCCTATATTAACAGGTCACATAAAGAAGCTGGAGGAGTGCTACTCCCATATTATTGAGTCCAACAATGCCGAGCTGAAATTGCGATGGGCCCAGATTGTTGCAAAGAACCAGCATAAACCAGGATTCCAGCATATTCGCAATTTCCTCACAAGCCAGGTCGGAATCTGTACATATTTATATATAATTTGTTAACATTAACATTTATTTATTTCTAATTCGTTCAGCTCTTTGGACTAATAATTAGATCGCTTGTACGAATAGAGATCGGTTGACCTTGTTTTCAAAGATTTTCATGTTTTGCTTTCAGGGGAAACAGAAGTACACATTACCGGTTTATCGGGCCCTTTGGAATGGATCAGAAGAGACAAAGACTCTGGCATTGGACGTTTTCTCAGCCACAGAGAAACAGCTTCACTTCAATGTCCGCAATTATGTCAAAAAGATAATAGCTTGAGCTTAAACGAAATAGGAAAATATAAGGGAAGCCAATGTATGCAATGATCTGCTTTTAAAAGCACCTGGGTCTCTTAAAATTATGGGGCTTTGAGTGTTGACTTAACAAAATGTATTAATTATTCTGGAAATTGAATTATACTTTTTTGAATTTGTGAATTATATTTGTGTTTTTAATAAATCAAGTATTTTTCGATCATTTAATTACTTCCACATTTTTACATTTTAAAATGTGCTGCATATATAAATATATTACATTTGTAAACAAAAAGAAATCAGAGGACATTTATTATTTGCACTTTGATTTTAAATCAATTAAGTGTTAGAAATCAAGAAATTTCAGTTTTGTATTAAATGATTGCTTTTCTGGACAAATGGAAATTCAAGGACTTTTATTTTATCTAGTTACTCAGACGCGGTTGTGGCTAGAAGGGATACAGCTCCGACCGGAAACGAACAATAAAATTAATTTTCAACCTAGTAGATTTTTTTATTAACGTCTACATCTACGCCAACCCTAAACCTACCCCTTACAATAATTAAAAAATAGTAATTATCGTTGTACAGAGTGACAAAAATTACGCTGTATTGATGTGCGCATGCCCAGTAGCGCCATGCGTATCACTTCTGCCGACCACAGACATTAGATAGCGTTGCAATGTGGATGGGATTACGCAAAACGGAACGCGTTGTTCGAATCGTTCTGTTCTGCGCAATAACCGCGCAGCGTTATTTGCCTCCAACACAGAGTCCTCGGTCTGCACGTTTATGGGTGTGCCGACGAATGTTCAGTCTGAAGATTCGTTCTGACTGAATCTCCTTGAAGACGCACATCAGCCGTCATGAGTTACGTGATGGTAAGTCATAAAGCTTTAAAGAAGGATACTAAACTTTAATTGAAGCAATTAACTATTATTTAGAAGAAATACTGCTTTGGCACGCCACCAAGTTTGTTTAACATAGCATTGCTTATCAGTTTATCAGCACACACTATTGACTAGTCATGCCATTAACTCACAGACAAGCTATTCAGTCGTTTGTATTAAAATTACAGTTTTATCTTGAAGAAAATTAGATCAGCAGACAGTTCTTCTTGAGATGGGATACCAAAGCAAAAACGTCAGAGTTTATTTTGGGAAATAAGTGTTACAGATGATTCATTCAGGCATTTGAGAGGAGAACCTTTGCTAGTTACATGAGTCACATTTATCCTGTATATTGACAATCACTGAATGCATGTTTAGCGTTTATTTATAAATGATAATTTCCTGTTGCATGTTTCAAAAGTGGCTTTATGTGCGCTAATCTGTATTTCAGTCCACTACAGTTGCAGTGACTGTTGGAGTGGTGCTGGTCTCAACAGCAGGTCTGCTGGGTTATTATTACTTTAACAGGAAAAGGAAGCCACAGATTACCCTGATTGATCCCTCTGAGAAATACAAATTGAGACTTGTAGACAAAGAGGTATTTGCCCAGTGTATTTATTTCCATGTGCTAGAATTTATATTTGTGGTGCTGACAAAATAAGACATTTTTCTTTCCTGCAGATCATAAGCCACGATACCCGCAGGTTTCGGTTCGCCCTGCCCAGCCCAGAGCATGTTTTGGGATTACCTGTTGGTAAGTAGTCTTTGAGGACTGGGTTGTGGGTCGACGCTTTCTCTAGTGCTAATACAAAGTTTGCAGGGTTTGGTCTGAAGCATGTTGAAATCCCACACCTGTCCTATCGTGTAGACTGCTTTGGATGAGAACTGTGTGCTAAATGATAAATGAGCTTAGGGCTTGAAAAGCAGCTTGTTTAAACATGCACATTTCCTTGAGCCTAATCACAGACATTTGGACACTGTTTACACACGGCATTAGTGGACAACATCAGATTTGTAGTGAAAATGCTGATCTGTCCTAATGTGTATAAGACAACTTTGAAGGATCGCCTGCTTGTTAATAAACCTTTTAACTAAAACAAGGGTTTAAAAGGATAGTTCACCCAAAAATGAAAATTCTGTCTTTAATTACTCGCCCTCATGTTGTTTCAAACCCGTAAGACCTTCACTAATCTTTTTGGAACACAAATTAAAATATTTTTGATGAGATCCGAGAGCTTTCTGACCCTGCATAGACAGCAAAGCAACGACATCGTTAAAATAGTCCATGTGACATCTGTGGTTCAACCTCAGTTTTAGGAAGCTATGAGAATACTTTTTGTGTGCAAAGACAATTTTTGTTTTGTTTGCGCACAAAAAGTATTCTCGTAGCTTTAATTGTATTGTTGTCTATGCAGGGTCAGAAAGTTCTCAGATTTCATCAAAAATATTTTAATTTGTGTTTCGAAAATGAATGAAGCTTTATGCTTTTCCTCATATTTCCTGATATCAATGTGAAATAAGTATAATAAAAATAAATCAATATTTGTATCAATAAAATATTTAAATTAAAAAAAAAAAGTACTAACATTTTATAATATTACAAAAGATTTCTATTTCAAATAAATGCTGCAAAAAGTTATCTCGGTTTCCACAAAAATATTAAATAATTTGACGCTGAAAATTCAGCTTTGCCTTTACAGGAGTATATATAACATAACAAATATTGTTATATTTCACAATATTGCTGTTTTTGTTGTATTTTTGATCACATAAATATAGCCTCGGTGAGCATAATAATAATTGTAATTCTAAAAATATATAATTAATTTTATAAATTATAATTGCTATAATAATTGTTGTTATTATTGTACTTTTTTTGCATTTTAACATGCATTAAAATACTGACAGAGCAAGTGATGTACATGTAATCACAAAATCAGACCCGTTTGAGCCGCAAGTTACCAGATGTAAACAAGTACTTGATGTACAACTATTAATAATCAAGTGCTCTTTCTCCCTGTCTTTCTTTCTCAAGGCAAGCATGTTTATCTCTCCGCCAGGATTGATGGTAATTTGATTGTGCGTCCTTACACACCAGTGTCCAGTGACGATGACAAAGGATTCGTTGACCTCGTTGTGAAGGTTCAGATTCTCTATATTTCTTGTAAAAGCTCCTGGGGTTTTAAATGGTAGTATCAGAACTGACATGCTTCTTTCTGCAGATTTATTTTAAGAATGTACACCCAAAGTTCCCAGAAGGGGGAAAGATGTCCCAGTACTTGGAGAGTTTGAGGATCGGAGATGTGATTGACTTCAGAGGACCAGGAGGTTTGCTGGAGTACATGGGGCAAGGTCTGACTCGGCACATTTACTATCAATATTTGAGCTGAATTTAGATAGATGTATTTACACAGTGGTCACACCTTACACCTACATCTCCTCCCAACAGGTGGCTTCGCTATACAGGCGGAAAAGAAGGCCCCTGCTGAGACTAAGACTGCAAGAACGTTGGGTCTTATAGCTGGAGGAACAGGTAGAGCGTCTTTCTCCTCACTTCTAGTCATAACCAAGCCGTATGATCACTAAAATCATTTGTCCTCCTCCCTTTGTAGGCGTTACGCCAATGTTGCAGCTGATTCGTGACATCATGAAAAACCCAAGTGACACGACGACATGCAGCCTGCTGTTTGCCAACCAGGTTGGCGTTCCATTAGAAAAGGGGTTGTTGCAAATTTACTAATGACAGATTTTTTTGTGTGTGTGTACTGTCCCTTTTTTGGTTTGCTCATAAAGTATTAAATAAATGATGTTCAGACAGATTGAACTGCTTAGCAAGTATAAAAAGAATCTGTTTACCTTTCGTCTGTCTTCCAGACTGAGAAGGACATTCTGCTGAAGGATGAGCTGGAGGAGATTCAGGCGAGGCATCCAGATCGCTTCAAACTCTGGTTCACAGTGGACAGAGCTCCTGCAGGTATATGACTTCCTGCCTAACCTACGAGATGGTAAAGCTTGTTATACACGACCTGTGTTTCTGAAAATCTCGTATGCTCACTAATGCTTCATTTATTTGGTCATAAATACAGTTAAAAACTGTAATATTGTGAAACAGTATTACAATTTAAAATTAACCAATTTTCTATTTATACTTTAAAATGTAATGTATTCCTGAGATGGCAAAGTTGAAATTTCTGCAGTCATAACTTCAGTTTTCAGTGTCACATCATTCTAATTATGCTGATTTGTTGCTTCAGAAACATTCTTTACTCTATTATCAATGTTGAAAACAGTTGTGCTGCTTAATATTTTTGTGGAAACGGTGATGATTTTTATTTTTTTCAGGATTTTTTGAGGAATACGAAGCAGGGTATAGAAACAATTGTATCTATATGAAGTCAAATTAAAAATGTATCATTTATGAAAAATTATTTTTGATTAATTGTGACCCTGCCTGAGAAAACCCAGCTAAAGTCTTTTTTTTTTTTTTTTTTTTTTTTTTTAAAGATTTACTGTTAAAATTGTAAAATCGTTCCTACATACTGTTCAGAACATTCTGTGAAAATACAAACTTGATATCTTTAACACTGACTGAATAAGACCGTGTTAAAAATTGAAATGATAATGACATTAATAGGTGAAATTAGATTTTTAGACTTTAGCCTGGTTTTCACTGGCTGGGTCACAATTTAATGCATCCTTTCTGAGTAAAAGTATTCAAAAATTAAAGTACCTATGATTTTTTTTTTTTTTTTTTTCTCATTTCTGAATTAAAATTCATTTTGTTATTTTATTTGGTTCATAAAGTCAAAAATGTCATTGTAACAACTGTCCTGATTAAAAAATATCAGCTAATTTGATCTTTTATATGACAAGGTAAGGTTAGTTTATCTTGTACATCGTCATGTAGTGCAACTCGAACAAAAAACTAATGATATTTAATAATTTATTTTATTTGTGAAAAAATACATTAATATATTTTACAAAAATAACAGTGTACACATGCATTCAGTGTTTAAGGCACAGTTTACTCGATGGTCACATGACTTTTTAAATCTTTAAACAAAAACCAACATTAAAACATTACATTTCTAAGAACTTTGGGTCATGTTTTAGGCTAGATTTTATTTTTTTTATTATATTTTTTTTTTTCATATATGGTTTTCTTTGACATTTACATGCATTGGTTTCTTTGCAGATTGGGAGTACAGTCAGGGCTTCATCAGTGCTGAGATGATTCAGGAGCACCTGCCTCCCCCCAATGATGACTCTATGATCCTCATGTGCGGTCCACCTCCCATGATCCAGTTTGCCTGTAATCCCAACCTGGACAAACTGGGCTACCGGCAGAGCCAACGCTTCGTCTATTAGACCGTTCTCAAAGCTCAGGGCCCAGACATAAATTACTCCAAAGATACTAAGTTGTGCACAATCGTCTTTAATAAATATGGCATTACAAATCTGATCATATATAGCAAATATCCTTTTTGTGGACGGTATATATTAAATATTAAATGCTTAAGTGCTAGTCTGTCCATAGGTAATTTTATTCTTCATATTAAAAGCCTATAATATGATACAGAGACTGTCTACTGTATCCTCAGGCTTTGTATTGACTTGATTGTGGCTTGATGTGCCTAAAAGCTCACAATAAGATGCTGATACTACCACAAAAAAATTCCCAATTTAATGCACTTAAAAAGGCACCAGCGTGTTACAACACCTGCTTGCTGAATATTAGAATTCATGTGCCTGTGAGACGTGATTGGCATTCATGTTTGATGTATGTATACATGTTACGAGATGCATTTGCTTTCACTTGAGTATTTTTGTATGCATGCTGCACTCCACATATGTTTATCTGTTATGTTAACAATCTTGAATTGAAAAAGCAATGCAGTTGTTTTATATGAAATGCACTAAAGGAGAGGCAACAAAGAAGTTATTATTAAATTGTTTTCACTGGCATCATCTTGTTTTTAATTCCTTTTCACCCAGCAATACATGATGGCCATAATATGATGCTCACATTTGCATTCGCTGAGATTAAAGACCGACTAGGATGAGGATTGGGGATTATAGGAGATTGTAAACTAAAGCCAGCTGGTTTAACACAGAATACTCCATCTTGAAAGACTGATAGTAGGATTTTTATCTTCCTAAAGCTTGCCAGCACGTGCTAGATAAATGTGACCATTACACAAACAAACACGCCGCGGTATGGTAAAGCGCTTCAGGATTTTCTGAGCAGCCCTCAGATGGATTTTCAACCGCCACTGTCTGGTCTTTTACAATAAAATAAATCACCTACTGGAGATTACTGCTCTAAATTTGGAAACCTTCACAAGAACCATCAAATAAATGGGTTATTGCCCCTAAAGAGCGCTGTGGGGGCTTTAGAAAATCTATCGCCGCTTTCCTCCAGCAGGCGGCGCCACCGCGGCATCAATTCAAAGACAACAGCGAGCCAGTTTGAACTCGCCGTCTGACATACAGCAGCTTGCAACTCTTTATTTCTCCACCCTGCTGCTCTTTGGTGGCCATCCGGAAGAGATCCTATTTCTTTAACAGCAGATCCGGACATCAGGTAACCGCCTGCACGATAAAATGCATCATTATTTAAACGTAACGGTAAAATTGTGATTGATAATGTTGTTGTAAACGCATCCAGGCACAGTAACGTTAGTCTAGCGGTGCGCAGCGGTTTCTGTGTCTCAATGCTAACCTGCCCCAATTACATCCCTTTTGGATTTTTAAAGGGCTTTATGTTGTACTGATTAATTAATCGTTGTGAGAGACAACTATGTGAATCATATAGTTGTTATATCATTGTTGCTATGTTATGTATCATGTAAGTGTTGATCATGACGTGTACTGGTGTTTTGGCTGCTCCTCTCCTAAAATTTAAAGCCCGTTGTTAGCCAGCAGGCTAATTACCGTTAGTCATGGGTATGAGTTATGATTCCACTTCATACAGAGATCAATGCTAGTTATAACGGTTATATTTCGAAATCTGCTGAGCTGCCTACCGAGACGGTGTATTTGGAACCATATGTGCGTTCGAAAGTTCGATTCGAATTAGTGGCGAGGATTTTGATTTCATCCCAGTGACTCGAATCTTTAACTCCGTTCACAAAATAAGAATCGCTGACAGCTGTGAGTTAATCACTCAACCGATTCGTCTTATTAAGCTGTAACGTTATAAATAAATTTGTTTGTCTGTGGTTGTTCCGTTTTTTTCAACTGCTAGAAGTTGTTTTTTTGTCAAGCTGTCGAAAAAAGACAACCATTATAAAATAAACAATTAAGAGGACCCAGAACGTCCTTACCTCATTTACAACTACATCTCAACTTATCTGTCATTCATTTTCACAAGTTCACAATTCTTCTTCATGAACAAAATGTCTTACTCGTTTTAATAAAGTGGCCTTGGTTCCCAAAGTATTTATTTTTTCCACATTAGGATTTCACAAAAGTCTTTAAGTGTTATAAGCCATGAACCAAAACAACCAGCTACAAGGTGAATCATAAATACTACAAACTTTGATTTGAAACCAAAAAAAAAAAAAAGGATTTGAAAATCAGGTAAAAAGACAAAAGTACAAGACATTGTGCTCTGTCATCATTTACTCACCCTCATGTTGTTCCAAACCTGTATGAAATTCTTTCTTCTGTTGAACACAAAAGAAGATATTTTGAAGAATGTTGTTAACCAAACGGTTGCTGGTAGCCATTGACTTCCAATTGCAACGACATATAGGTGAGTAAATGTTGGCAGAATTTTCATTTCTGAGTAAACTAACCCTTAAATGAGGGGGGGGGGGGAACTAAAATCCCATGAAGTGTTGCACATTCACATAGTTGAATATAAATTGATGGCTAAATATTAAACTAATGATTTGAAGATTTTGATTATGTATATAGAAAAATATATTTTATGTTCATTCAAATATTTAAGTAGCTTGAGATCATACACATTTTGTCGATCATACAGTGTTTTGGCATGATTTGCTTGTTGCAAAACTCTGATTTCTAGGCATTTCTTTGCAAAATCATGGGTAGATTTTCTCTAGAAATTCCTCTGTTAAACATGATTATTTATGAATAATTTGAAATAATGTGGGCTCAATTAACAACCTTGTAGCTCACAGTAGGCTTGCTTTTAAAGATTTAAGTTATTGTTTAAAGCTCAGTTCCTCTATGGAGAAAATGAATGAGATTTTTTTTTACTACAGAAATGCTTGCACTCTTGAGTCAGTAGATGGTAGCGAACAAGAATGATTTGAAAAACCACAAATTATAATGTGCCTATGATATCCAAATAAGCTGTTGCGGTAAACAGCTCTTTCAGTTTTGAAACACAGCCAGTGTGAACCACTTTGTAGCATTGTGAGCAGAGATGATGCCTACTTGTTGTTGTTGTTTCTTTTTCCCAAGACTGAATGCAATTTCATAGCGAGACAGACATCAGGAGGCAGGTTTAGACCTGCCAGTGTTCAAAGCTCCTGCCAGAGGTAAGCAGTCTCTGTTGTTGTTGTTATGGGTCACTGATGTGTCATGTCTTGACTTTGACTGTGAAGTTTTGTTTTGATTGAATGTATTACTTTTGTTCCTCAGTGAACTGAAGTGGAGGCTTCAGAGGTCTGAGACAGGTCACAGGGCAGTCTACTGATGTCAGGCCAAATCAGGTCTGCCAGTCATGCAGACTGCCAGGTCACGGAGGAATGTCACGTTCCAGCCGACGTGGAGCTGATGGAGCTGGGTCCCCTGCTGGAGGAAAACAGCCCCATAGGAGCCAAAGGAGTCCAGTCAGAGGCAAGCCACGTAATTATTAATCAGAATGCATTACAGAGTCTTTCATATTCAGTGCCAGCAGTATTGCAGGCTCCTTTTGAGCTCTGATTGTGCCCACAGGGAGCAAACGATCTCGCTGATGATGAAGAGGAGGATGAAGAAGTTGGAGAAGTTCTGACGCTACCACTGCAGGCTCACCATGCAATGGAGAAGATGGAGGAGTTCGTGCACAAGGTGTGATCGTCATGCATAACCGTTTTAAATCTTGAACAGAAGTGAAATGAAATTCATGCTGGATCTCTATTCTGCAGGTCTGGGAGGGCCGCTGGAGGGTCATTCCCTTTCACGTCCTGCCGGAGTGGCTAAAAGACAATGACTACCTCCTGCACGGTCATCGGCCTCCCATGCCCTCATTCCGTGCCTGCTTTGGGAGCATTTTCAGGATCCACACAGAGACCGGGAATATCTGGACTCATTTGTTGGGTAAGATTAGGGTTACGGTGTCGAGCTGTCACAGAGAATAGTGGCTATTCTGCACCTCATGCATATATTTAGTGCATTAAGTATGCAGCAGATCAATTACAAGAACAAACACCGCTCTAATTTTGAGAGCATGTTGGATCAGGATAAACCTTTTACTTATGCTGAAATATAATAGCTATTTTATATTATTAACAAATGAAAAAGAAATTTGACATTTAAGATTTTAAGATTAAAATAAAATAACATCAATATATAATAGGGTCAGTGACAAAGCATCCATGATAAAGAAAAGGAAAACATTTAAAAACAATCTAGACTAAAACACATGCCATGCAGTGTTTTTATTGTTACCTAAAACTAAAAATATTTAAAATTGTTTTTAAATAAATACTAAAATTAAATAAAATACAAATATTAGATGGAAAAAAACATTTTTAAAAAAACTAAACACAATTTTGAAATATTGCTAACTGAAATGAATGTTAAAAGTACTAAAGAATTAATGCTAAATAGTACTGAAGTACTAAAATAAAAATAATTTAAATATCTATCTATCTATATTTATAAATGAATAAAAATAAAGTGCAAAACAAAAAATGACCCCAACTTAAACTAAAATGAAAATTCAAGATATAATAATAAAAGCTAATTCAAATTATTAATAAATACTTAATAATACTGAAATAACACTGTGATTGCTTCATATGAAAAACGTTCATAATATTTCAGTCAGGTGGACATTTAACTATTCAGTGTCATTTGGTATTATTTGTTACTTATATGATATTTTTGACTTTATACCCCCTAAAAAATATTCAAATATAAAATTTTATTCAGAAATTAAAAACATTAAAATCATAAAAGATGACTTTAATGTTTTCAAGCCATTGTTTGTATGAATTGCATTCTAATGTATTTTTCAATACATTAAATATCCAGTCAAAAAATAAAATAAGAATTACATTGACCCATTACGTTTTTTTTTCTTCCCACAGGTTTAATCTTATTCTTGTGCCTGGGCACACTTACCATGCTAAGGCCCAATATGTACTTCATGGCCCCGTTGCAGGAGAAGGTGGTGTTCGGGATGTTCTTCTTGGGTGCAGTGCTGTGCCTCAGCTTCTCCTGGCTTTTTCACACTGTCTACTGCCATTCTGAGAAAGTCTCTCGCACTTTCTCCAAGTAAGTTTATTGTCTTGTTATGAACTGTTCTATTTCACGTGATTTTAAGTTACTTTAATCTCTCATGTTCTCTCTCTTTCAGACTAGACTACTCTGGCATTGCTTTGCTGATCATGGGCTCTTTTGTACCCTGGCTTTACTACTCCTTCTACTGCTCTCCTCAGCCGCGTCTCATCTACCTCACAATCGTCTGTGTGTTGGGCATTGCAGCTATTATCGTTGCCCAGTGGGACCGTTTCTCCACTCCCCGCCACAGACCCACCAGAGCAGGTGGGCAGTCACTTGTTAGCCATGATGGTGGCAGATTGTGCTGAAAAAATTGATCCTGAAGTGATGCGATGAAAATTAATGAAAGGAAATATCCATTTATTTATTTTTCTAGTCATGAAGCCACTCAAAAGACATGCAAGTTTGTAGCTTGGTTTGGTTTTTGCTGCAGTGCACTGGGCAGCCCTGCCCGCAGCAAAATCTCATTGGTCTAAAATCTTGCCCTTCATAACTTTAATTTGGCTGTAGTTATTAAATGGAAATTTCAGTTATCTTTTCTTCTATATTTTAATGTTAAACTGCTTGAACAAGAAAAAAAAATTGAGGCTGGATTTGGGAATTGATTAGATAATTAACTAAAACCAGAAAAATATATTTTCGTTGCTTGAAATAAAATAAATGAAAATATAGAATGAAATATATAAAATATAAAATGATCATTTAAAAATATAATATAATTGAAAATTATTGCCAAGACAATGTTTCTTATTTTTAATTTAAGAAAAAAAAAATTTAAATGACAAAAACACCAAATAAATAACGGCTAATTTAAAATAAACAAACTATAATAGTACCTCAGAAATACTAAATAACACTGCATCAAGACAACAGCGCATGAATTCATAGCATGTTGTTTTTGAAAAATGTTTTCTTTAGGAGTTTTCATGGGTCTTGGACTGAGCGGGATCGTCCCCACCATGCATTTCACCATCGAGGAAGGTTTCGTCAAGGCCACTACTGTTGGACAGATGGGCTGGTTCTATTTAATGGGTGCGATGTACATCACAGGTGCTGGGCTGTATGCTGCACGAATCCCAGAGCGCTACTTCCCGGGCAAGTGCGATATTTGGGTAAGATACTGTGTTTTTGTTTTGTCATAGTGAAGAAAATAGTTCCTTAATCTTCTTCTGAAATATAGTGATACGCACATGTTTTACTTACCTACTTTTGCTCTCTTAGTTTCATTCACACCAGATATTCCATGTGTTGGTGGTGGCAGCAGCCTTCATTCATTTCTATGGCGTGTCCAACCTGCAGGAGTTCCGCTATGGCCTTGAGGGAGGCTGCACTGATGACACTCTCCTCTGAGAGCTCTACAAACACATCCCTTTTCAATTAGGATTTTTAGTGCACACATTTCTACTCATTCCTTGATTTGGTTTTATTCCCCTTTGAGTTTTTTCCCTGATTGTTTTGACTTTTATTCTTTTTTTCCTGTTACAGAGAGTCCATGAATTTTCATTTGATGAAAGTGTTTGTGTGCTTAAAGGGCACCAAAGGCTGTACAAGTATCCAATAGCTGGAACATGATGACCCTTGTTATCATCAAACTTTCATTTGAGTACAATCTCTTGGGGTTTGAACTTGTTTCTTTTGTAGTGAAAAGCACTTTCATTGAGCTGTAGAGTTACCCCTCAGAATATAATGCATCTGAGTTTTGTTTATTGTAAACGAACAATTCTTGACATCATTGGATGCACACTCCAAAGTATTGCCCAAACTTTGATGAATAGAGCAATGTGTTTGACTGGAAAATGCACAAAGGGCAAATAATGGTTTGAGGGTTTTTGGTTAAATCTACCTGCTTTGAACACTCAGAATTTTTAACCTTTACTTCTAGGTCAAATAAAACCATATACAGGTCAACTGTTGCACCTTACAGCACAGATATCAAATATCATTGTTAGTAAAGCCTCTGCATGGATATATCTGTGCAGTCTGTAAAGTATAAACTTTCCTGTAAAGTATAAGAATATTCCTGTGCCTTAGGCCACTGGAAATAGGTTTAAAATAGATGGGCCAAAACTACAGTGTAGTAAATTTCATTAGTTACAAGCATAGCTAGTTAATTTACTTAAGCAAGCAAGCAAGCAATCCAATCACATTATTTAAAAGATAACATAAACAAATAAAAAAGTTTGACCTTTATTGATGAACTTTCTCAAACTGCTGTTTGTAAAAAGTAGTGTTTGATCCTTTTTAACTAAATAAGCTAACTGTGTGGCTTTACCACAGAGATTAAACTATCCATATATTCATGTGTTATGTGTAGAGGTGGTAAGTCATTTACATTTAACTGAAATGTGAATGTTTAAATAAATATTTATGGATCATACATTGTGTTTCTTTTATTTGGTGGATTTGTATGATGGAGATTAGTTGTTCACGCAACAATGGAGATTTTGATATGTTCACAATTTAATCTCTGGAAGTCTGTTTTATTATACATTTGCATAAAAACATTCTCCTCCCGAACGGAGACATTTTTGCGAATTATATCTAAATAAATAATCTAAGATATGCAATAAGCCATGTGTGATATATTCTCTGGACTTCGATGTTCCCATCATGCGAACACAACACAGCCAGCGCTTGAAAATGGAGTCTGTGTTCTTCTGAGCGGAACGTAAAAGTCGTCTATTGTTTTCAACCGGTCTGTTTTAGCGGTTGTGCAAATATTAGCAGTAGCCGACAGTAGTCCGCTAGTATTTTCCAACTGGTGTCTATTGTATTTACACCTAAGTTACCATATTTGCACTCAACATTTACAAGACTATACTTGGGTAATACATCTGTCTTAAACCAGATCAGTTTTCCTCATGGTCTGAGTCAGAGGCGAGTATTCTTCTTTCTTAGTCACTTATTTAGCCAGTTAGCTATTTATATTAATTCCATATTAGATGTATTGACAGACCGAGCTTAATCAAGTAATAATTGTTGAATCCTAATTAAATCGTATGTTTTGTTTTCAGTTTGAACAAAGTTTCTTACTAAAATGGATGACAGCAAACAGACCTCCTCTCCCGAGGGATCTGTAGACCCCGCTCTTGTATCAGAAGATGGTAAAAATGTGAAAGCAGTGTTGTGCCAGAGATGTGGCTCCAAAGTGCTCTGTCCAGGCATGGCACTGTTTGCAGAAAAGGAGGTAAGCATTTTAAATATAGTTATGGTTCATGTGTTACATCACATGATAATTAAATATAATTTACACTAAGTAATTTGCAGAATTATAGTCTGTCTGACTGACTTGTCGTTTAAACAATTTATATTATGTTTATGATGATGAGTGTTATTTTAAGACTGTTGTGCCCTCTGTTTTCCCATTTCCCAGCTGTTTCTGCCTGCAATGAGAAAGAAAACCTCCATTGGTCAGTCAGACGGGACGTTGGATGGAGACACATTGACAGCTCACTGGCTGGTTGATGACATGTACACATTTGAGAATGTGGGCTTTACTAAAGATGTAGGCAAAGTGAAGTACCTTATTTGTGCGGATTGTGAGATCGGACCCATTGGTTGGCATTGCCTGGATGACAAGAAGAGCTTCTATGTGGCATTGGACAGGGTGAACCACGAATAGAGCACGTACTGAAGTCACTGTTTGGAAAATTCTATGGTATTCAACTACATAACAAATATGGCTTTCATATTTTATTCTTTCGGCAGAGTTCAGATAAATGTCGTTGGTTTTTTTATAATGTGTTTTTTTTATTGTGATGTTTTCATTCCCACCAAACTGTATGCTTACATGTAATACTGCACCTGTCTATCATCAGTCTGCCAAAAACAAATGGAGATGATCCTTTTAAACATTCCTTAACACAAGCCTTTCCATCCTTCTTCTCTCTCCATGCGTAATACATGAAGTCACTTTTGTGTATGAAAAGATTTATTAGGACAGTCCTTGTCCAGATCATTTCAGCAGACACTTGCAATATCAACTGAAACAAATAAATAAAACTCTAAATCATTCTTTGTAGATTTTTGTAGAAAATTGTTCCTTTAAAATGCACATATATGTATTTATATAAATACAGTCAAGCCAAAATGTATGCAGACACTATCAACATTTCTCACATTATCACAGTTTATGTGCTAAAGTTTAGAAAATGGTGTAAAAAAAACAAAACTCAGAGTTAAACTGTGTCAGAACACATTCATCTTTATAATGTCAGATAACTTTGACAGAAACGTATGTAACGAATTAGGTTGAATAGCTGTCAGCTGTTAAGTTTAAGTATACAATTAGATAATACCAATTTAGGTCAACTAATTACCAAGCAATGCTTAATTTTGTTCAGTCTGTGGTGTGAAAAGGTCGCATTAGCAACTAAAAAAAAAGTCAGAGTGTCTGAATTACTTTCGGTCACAAATTTGTATCAGTTTTACTAGTATTCCACTTCGTGATGAATTCTTGGGTATAATATGTCACGGTTTATTTTATTACATAAATTAACTATAGTGTCCTGCACCCACTAGTAAAAAAAAAAAATAAAAAAAAAATTGTGTGTCTGAATAATGTTTGGTTTGACTGCATGTGTGCATACGTGCATACATACATACACATAATTTTCAAACAAAGTGCAGTTTTGTACTTGTCATGCATCACATTTGAACAAAATAATATATATATATATATATATATATATATATATATATATATATATATATATATATATATATATATATATATACACATACACACACTCATGGTTTAGATCAATATTATACACATACATGTAAACACCCTACCTGGATGTGCTGCTGTAAACAAGAATATTACTAAACATTTATGCTTTAAAGCGATTTGGAGAAAATAAGCCATAACACACACTGAAGTCAAATTAGCAAAGAAGATTTATTAATTTCAAAACAATATCCTTGATATGGTCGGTAACAGGTCAGGCTACTCCTGCCACACCTCAGTCTGCCTCGGTGGAATAGAGCTGTGGCTGTTTCCTGCGATAGGCGGATCAGGGAAGCGGGGATATCTGTCCTGTGTTATAGGGGGCGACAGCTTCCGAGTTGACGTGTGGTACGTGCTCGTAGATATTGCTCGCATGGAATGCTACGGTGGATGTTGATGGACTTTCTGCACAAAGATATGTAAAGACAGAAGTCAAGCGCAACGCCAGTACGGTGAGATACTTTCTGTCTTGGCACAGCATTTCATTTTCCGCTGAAGGATCCCGCATTCCGAAATCGGGTCATGTGACGCTGCAAATGCCCACGGATTATTCATTCAAAGGTTTTTGATGTGCTGTTTGCACGATGTCACCCCACTCCAGAGGTTAATCGTGAATTTAAGTGTCAATCGGGTGGAGAATGGCTAAATTCATCGTCCCTGGACAACATCTGTTACTTCCGAGTGGGTAACTTGAAAGAGTCCATTTAAAGAAGTAATTCCGGTTACAATGAAGCTGTGGTGTATCAATCCGCCCAAGTCACTTCTCTAATTCAATGGCAGCCTACTTCTGCCTTTTTAAAACACTTTAGTGGAGACGTTAAAACGCACAGATGTACGAAAGTTTTTGTGGGGTTTGTCATATATAAAAGCTTTGTTTTTGACCACAGATTTTATGAGAGTACTGTCTGTTTACTTAAAATGTTTACGCTCGAGGAGATAGAGCTAGGGGAAAAAAAGCAAACGCGTTTGAAAATAAAATCTGGGTGACTTTTATAAACAGCTCCGTGTGTCAGAGTTGAAATATAATTGTAGATTTTGTTTGCTATAATATAATTAATTGAACTAACGTATATTTGATGCTTAGTGTATCATGTTGATCATTGCTGACCATTACAAAACCAAAAGCTTTGTTAGCACTGATCGTTACATAAGTGTTGCGATATTGAATAATGCCTTCTTTCTACTTGCCATGCCTTATGAAAAATTAAAGTGTGCATTTGACATTTAAAAAAACTTTTAAAAAAATCTATATTGGTGAGAAAGCCGGATGAGGAAAGGAAATCCAGCGTCTCTACTTTTGAAAGCGGAAGACTACTAATCGCTGTAACGTCTGCACTCCGTCTGTGTGTACGTTTCCCAAAGTGGATGAGGATGTTAATTGTCGGAGTTCAGGTGTAATCATTCTTTAATATGGCATCTTTTCGAGACTAATTAAAACATTTACTTCAACTTCAAACAGTTTACTGCAGTTTCTACATGTCATCATTTGGATCAAGTTCCCCAGAATGACCCATTCACGACCCAACGAGTTTATTCCACCACCGGAGTGCCCTGTCTTTGAGCCCAGTTGGGAGGAATTTGCCGACCCTTTTGGGTTCATCAACAAAATACGTCCAATTGCAGAAAACACTGGCATCTGCAAGATCCGACCGCCCCCGGTAAGTTTCTTCGACATATAACAGAACTGTCAGATGCAGGCCAGCTCTCGGTCGTCTTTTTTTACTCGCAGATCGCAGACCCCGAAACACTTTTTCTGAAGACAGGTTTTTTCAACATGGCGGATTGCGGCTCCAGCCATTGCGAACGTTCGTAACGGCGTGTGCGCGTGTGCGCGCAGCTACTAGCTATGCGTGAATGCTTGCGTGTGGTTTACTCCAATAGCGACCACAATAACATCGCTTAGCGTTACTTTCTTTCCAAGAGAGTTTTATCGTACACTTGCTTTCTTTTGAGTACCACGACAGTTTTTTTTTTTTTTTTTTTGGCAGATACTTTTAATAAATGTTTGCTTGGGGACAGAATGTAACGTTAGTGATTGTTATTGTCTTCCAAAATCAATGTTGGCTAGAATGCATCCACCCAAACAAGAGCAATCCTCGATTGTGAATTTCCAAGTATTATATAACTTTTTTTATTTTACGTGTATTTTAAAACATTTTGCGAATAATCTGGACTTTTTGATGAACATTTATTTTTTTTATTTTTTAAAATCCATGCAACTTCCTATTTTACCTTTTAAAGTCAAAGCATTTGCTTTTAAATATAATATTTTATTTGCTTATCTGATGTTGAAATATGGCGTTAAAGTGTCTGTTTATTATTAAAAAGTGGATCAAATGCATTTTGTACTGTTTATTCGGTGCTACGGAAAGACTGTTTTGATTAACAATGACCGCTTTTGCTAGCAAATAACGTAAAACCGCTGCATTTGTCAACAAATTTGTCGTTTATCAAATACTTCAAGGTTTAAGTTTAATCTTGCAACAAACATGTAAAAAATATTGCTGAAGTTTGAGGTGGCGTAATTTGTCTCTGCCGTTGTCCTCCATGTTGTGTGAGTTGTGTATTTGCATTTGGCCGTTGAAACTGAAATTTGGTGTAAATAACGCAAGTGAGAAGTGAAATTCAGTGTAGGTCGCGTTTTAAACGTTTACACAGATGGTTGTATTAGCTATGCTTATTTTTGCGTTCGTCTCGTTATTCACAATTGTTAACACCCTAAAAGGGCCTCAGTGGAAAGATAAAGAAATGTATTGTAGTCTTCTGTACCCATCCTAGTATGCTGTGCTGCGAAAATGCTTTTATGGCTGATGCTTTATCACTTAAATAAATAAAAAAAAAATTAAAAAATGTTAATGTTTCCAGAATCAGAAGAATTTTTTAACTTTATTTTATATGTTTACTATGAAATTAATACCTACCTTATGACCTATAACGAAAGTGATTTAGTGGAAAACAAATCAGGAAATCTTGAAATTAAGACAATCATGATATTGTTTTGAGTACTAGTATGTATGTATTTATTTATTTATTTATTTATTTTTATTTTTTTTTATCATCTTTATGGAGCATATTGTTATCACTTGCATATTGTATTCATAAGCATCATTGTTCAGTAGAAAGATGGCATGATGAAATACCCACATGCAGATATAAGCAGAAATAATTGTCTTCCGTTAGACAGGACTTTGTCTTGTGGCAAATGGTAAGCATAAAAGCTTAACACGTTTTTTTTTTTCTTTATGTCAGGGTTGGCAGCCACCATTTGCCTGTGATGTGGACAGACTGCATTTTACGCCACGCATTCAGAGGCTCAATGAGTTAGAGGTGAGACCTTTTTTTATTTGTGTCCTGCTTGTTAGATATTTTGTATTTGCAGATATGTTCATGTGGCCTTATTAAATCTAAACAAAAACCTGCAACCAGCGTGACCTCTTTTTGGTCTGCCACACTTTAAAGCACAGGTTTTAGTGTCAACTTTGAAAAGGTCGCTAACAAAAAGAAAAGTTCTTATTGTTGTCACCTCTTTTGGTTTCTCAGTTTTTTTTTATTTATAGATATAGATAGTTACACACATTTCTGTTCACAAGTTTGGGGTCGGTAAGATTTTAAAAATGTTTTTGAAGGTGTCTCAGAGGATTTTTTTTGATGAATAGAAGGGGGAACTTTTTTTTATTTAATTTTTTTTATAGAAAAGTTACTGTCACTTTTGATGAATTAAATGCATCTTTGCAGAATAAATGTTTAAAATCTAACTCGCCGCAAACTTTTGAACATCAGTGTCAATTTTAATATAATTTAAATTCTTTTGAATATGCAATGCCATGATGTTTTCTCCTTTGCAATCCAGATGCTTTTGAAAGAATGAGGACTTTGTTTGATTTGTATTGTTTTATAGGCCCAGACCAGAGTGAAGCTCAACTTCCTGGACCAGATAGCAAAGTTCTGGGAACTGCAGGGTTGTACATTGAAAATTCCTCATGTTGAGCGCAAAACTCTGGACTTGTATGTGCTTTACAAGGTAGGACTTGGGTTATGTCATCTTTAGTGGCCATGTGCAAAGTCTAAAGCATATTACTTGATTTCTGCAGTTGACTGGTAAATTAGGAATACTAAAGTCGAAAATGCTGTCCTATACTTTCTCAGTGGCCTTTTTGAAAATGAAATATGGATGTAAACATGTCTTTGACCCCCTGTCTCTGTCTAGCTGGTCAAAGAGGAGGGAGGCTTTGATGTGGTCTGTAAAGAGCGGAGATGGACCCAGATCGCACTGAAGATGGGCTTTGCTCCCGGCAAAGCAGTTGGCTCTCACCTTCGTGCTCACTATGAGAGGATTCTCTACCCATATTATTTGTTCCAGACGGGAGTTCATCTTATGGTGAGGTCGTTAAAGTACTTGTATAACTTGCCCTATCAGTTTTTAACTGAATATCATACAGTTTCCATCCCTTTTCCTGATAAATGTTCTTTGTTATGGTGCACACATGACAGCCATTGTCCTTTTATTTTTTATTTTTTGGCAAAGAACTCAACTGTATCTGAGTAGAAAGGGTGTCCCAGTTATTGAAGCATTGTTGATAAGCGGCCTAGTTTATTTTCACCATATATATTCAGTGCAGATTAGGTGGCGCGCACAGTAGTTTGCATAAATGTCTTCAGGACATACAACTATGAAGTGCAGTGAACAAACTTGAGGTTGGTGTTCCCGTGTATGTTTTTATAGGGTGTCTTTTGTTTTTACTCTTTAAGTAGTGTCTGGTAGGCTGTTCGTCTGTGTTTTGGTGTTCCTGTGGGTTCAGTGGTTAACAGCTTTCTCTGAGATGCATGTTTTTTAGTGCTGTACCCACAGCCCCTTCCCCCCCACCCATAAAGGGGTGTGATTTTCATTCAATGAGCCCTGAGCTCTAGGCCCACTCGCCTGCTGCTTTTACCCCTTGGTTAATACCCTAGGGGTGATCTGCTTTGCCTCTCACTGTTACTGGCTTTAATAATGTCCACCCTGCTGTCATGTGGCTCTCCGGTTAATTAAATAAGAGTGAAGCCACATGTGTACACTTATAATGGTGTTATAAATACAGTTATGCATTTGTATTCTTTGTAAGGTTTTTTATTGTTAATGTATGGGTTTGTTACTTGCATGTTGTCAACATTAAATGTCTTTCTCCAACAGAACTCTCAGAAGCCAACTCTGACTAATGACACCAAAGACAAGGAGTACAAACCCCACGACCTGCCCCAACGTCAGTCGGTGCAACCAGCAGAAACCTGTACTATCGCCCGCAGAGCTAAACGGACCAAGGTAAAAGACAGATACAGAAATCTGATTCATACCTGGACCAGGTAGTAGTGTCTACTAAATAGTAATGTCTTAATTACTGATGTTGCCTGTTTTCAAAGGGCCGCTGTTTTAAATCAGAACCGGGTGAGGTGTGCGAAAAACCCAACCTGAGAAGGAGAATGGGCTCATATGTGGCAAAACTAGAACCAGGTACAGATCCATATTTTTTTATTTCTACATTTTCTTTTAAAGTTCTTCATGGCGTAGTATTAACATCATCTATGAAAAATATATATAAAAATATATGTATATATATGTTCGTTCATGTATGTGTTCAGAAGACTTTTACCTTGTTATATACATTTCTATTTCAAATGAATAAAAATCCTAAAAAAATAATCACGATATCTTGGTTTCCATAAGATAAGTTTCTTGAACACCAAATCAAAATATTAGAAACAATCCTTCAAAAATCAATGACATTGAAGACTAAAGTAACGGCTGTTGTTTTGCCTTCACAGAAATACATTATATATTAAAATGTATTAATATAGAAAATGATTATTATTTTAAATTGTAAAATTATTTCACATTGTTTTTACTGAATTTCTGATCAAATAAATGCAACCTTGGTGAGCACGAGACTTTTTAAAAACATTAAAAATAAATTACATGAAATTCTTCCTGAAATCTGAAAGAGACTTTTAATCTGTCAAAACAAGATTTTATCAAGTGGTGTTTACAAGATGTCGTGTAGGTCATTGACCCATGCCTTTTTGCTTAAAGGCGAAGACCCAACACTTCTGCAAGACCCCCCTTTCCATGAAACATATTTAATTGGAATGTCCCGATTTAAATGCAAGTAGAAAACTTTTTTTTTTTATGAAGTATGCTCACTCAGGGACTACTAAGATTTTATCAGAAAAAAAGATTTAAAAGATTTTAGATTTTTATCATATGTTAATTTAAAAAAATCTTGTATAATTTTAACTGCTGTATATTTGTTTACTTGGTTTTTATTTTATGTTTATGTAACTCTTTGTATTATCCCAGCTCAGTTTTTGCCATGAAGATAGCCTTAGGCATGGCAATAAAAATAAATATCTACTGTTACTACTCAGAAACATTCAAAAAAATCTTAGCGACTCCAAATTTTAATCTCAATGCAGTGTGGAATTTCAAACTTATTTACTTTATAAATTTCTTCCAGTAAAGAAAATTCCAGTGCAAGTGAAAGAAGAACCCATTGAGCAACAAGTTGAAGGTGAAAAATCAAAGGTGAGGGCGGAGGTCAGAGGATCATTTGATTTTTCACACAACAGGAAGTATGCAGTGCGTTCTATTATGTCAATGTTTTTGTTTTTTCCCCGCAGGTGGAGCAGTACATGTGCTTGGTATGTGGGGGTGGAGGTGATGAAGATAGACTCTTGCTTTGCGATGGGTGTGACGACAGTTATCACACCTTCTGTCTGATCCCACCTCTCCACGATGTCCCCAAAGGTGACTGGAGATGCCCCAAGTGCCTGGCTCAGGTGAGCCACTCCTGACTGCATTTGCAAATGGATGTCTTTGTCTTTGTATTTAAGTAAAGGTTTACATGAGGTCACTAAACAATCATGTGACAAAGTCATATACTTCTAAGCTTTTTTTCATAACTAAATTACAGCTGCTCCTGTTTTTGTTCACTGCTTGGTAGTACTGGATTGTATTTTAATAGTCATTTGCATTTAGTTTGTAATCATTGGCCTCACTATTCTCCCTTTAGGAGTGTGGTAAGCCACCGGTGGCGTTTGGGTTCGAGCAGGCCTCCAGAGACTACACCCTTCGCACCTTTGGAGATATGGCTGACTCTTTCAAGTCTGACTACTTTAACATGCCTGTTCATGTATGTCTGTTAAAGAACACTTTTGTGGGACTAGTATGGTTGCATACCATGTGGAATATGAAGTGACCGGCCTTATTGTTTGGCAGATGGTTCCAACAGAGCTGGTGGAGAAGGAGTTTTGGAGGCTGGTTAGCACCATTGAGGAGGATGTCACTGTAGAGTATGGGGCTGATATTGCTTCAAAAGATTTCGGAAGCGGCTTCCCTATTAAGAACGGCACATTTAAGGTCTCACCAGAGGAGGAGGTACAGAAATGACCTGAAATGCTTTGTTCTTGCAATCTGTATGCTGGAAGCACAAACCTAAATCTTAAGATTACAAATGCAGGTTCATGAAATCATTTCTTTTTGTCCAGGATTATCTGAGCAGTGGCTGGAACCTCAACAACATGCCAGTTTTGGATGCATCTGTGCTGACTCATGTCACAGCGGACATCTGTGGGATGAAGCTCCCATGGCTTTATGTGGGCATGTGCTTCTCCTCCTTCTGCTGGCACATTGAGGACCATTGGAGTTATTCCATCAACTATCTGCACTGGTAATCCACTCGCACTTTCCAGATCGAAAGTAACCTGTTTTACGTGGTAGATTGAGCGAGTGTACCTGCTCTTCGTGTACATGGCTTATTAACTCTTTCCCCACCAGTCACCGCCAGCATTTTTGATGATTTCTATGATCAACTAGAGATGTTTCTGTGTCTGTAAAGGCATCTCCCCTCACTGACTACTACTGACTAGATTCAGAATGGTCAAAACATGATCTACATATATGATCTACATTTTCTCTGATCCTTCCGTTTATGCTGATCTTCTTGTATTCGCACCCGGAAGATCCGGAAATGCCATAACTCTTTCAGGACATGCGCTAGGGCTTTCCTTACCGTAATACACCTAGAACACGGATTCCCATAAAAGATCATCTTTGGTGGGGAAGATATCTTGTCAATAGCGGGGGAAAGAGTTAAATTGGTTGTTTGTGCTTCATTTGAACAGTTTCTGAGACAAAAACAATTCATGCTCTGAGATTGTTGTTTTTCCCATTCTCTTTTGTTGTTTTGATTTGCAGGGGAGAGCCAAAGACGTGGTATGGCGCTCCTGGCTACGCTGCTGAGCAGTTGGAGAATGTGATGAAGAGCCTGGCCCCTGAGCTCTTTGAGTCTCAGCCAGACCTGCTCCACCAGCTGGTCACCATCATGAACCCAAATGTGCTCATGGAGCATGGAGTACCAGTGAGTGGAGTTACGGACTAAACAAAGACCATTAATAACACAATATGGAGTCATTTTTATTCATGTGAGGTTACCTCATCCTTTTTCCTTTTAGATTTACCGTACAAACCAGTGTGCTGGAGAGTTTGTCATTACCTTTCCAAGGGCCTATCACAGTGGTTTCAACCAGGGCTTCAACTTTGCCGAGGCAGTCAACTTCTGCACTGCAGACTGGGTAAAAGGCATTTAAAGTTGACATTAGGGCTGGGCGATTAAAACAATTATTGCAATATAATTTTCCTTCATAAATATTATATCAAACTCTTGTTATCGTTTTAAGCACTAAAAGTAGAACAAAACATTTGAACCATTCATCTATGATTTTAAACTAATTTAAAGCAAGATGAAACAGTGCTGAGAAACACTGTGCACAGCTATACAGTGAGAAGGCTTTTAAATCTACAATTCACCATGGATTTAGTGTAGTAACACTAACTGCGCCATGGTACTGTGGGATATTCATAGCCAATTTTATTATTATAGTAATGTAGACATGTTAAATGAGTAATGGAATATAATTATAGTATTATTTGTTTGTGTGATGACGCTGTAGTGTTTATGCATTTAGACCAGGCTACTGTTTTTCATAAAAATACCTAGAAACCACAGTTGCATTTTTGCCATGGTGTTGAGGTGCTATATATGGTTTAATGATAAATGTATGTTACTATGGAAGATCAGTGGTTAATTTTAATAAAACTCAAACAGTCAGAAATAATTACATTTCACCATATAAAAATGAGGTTGTTACAATTTTTACAGATGTTACTGTTTTTGATAAGGAACGTAAATTTACATCTGCATCCTAACTCAAGCTAATACTACTGAAACTGCACTGCACTGCAAACTGTGCTGAAGATACACGTCATCAAAGTCAGGCAACGCAAACCCGTTTCATGATTTGAAACATTATCACCATTAGAACAAACAGAAACTAAGAAATACATTTTTCTAATAAGATTTATTTTAAGAATAAATGACTGGAAATGTGTAAAGAAGTGTTTGTCATGTTCTGACCAATCGATAAGTTTAATCTAGTCTGTTAATACAACTTTCACTCAGGAGAAGAAATCTGCCTTTAAACTTGAAAGAAATATTTGAAATTTATCATAATTATCATTACTGACTAATAGTAAAAATTGTATCGGGATAATGATTTTGGCCATATCGCCCAGCCCTAGTTGGCATGAAATTAAAATTCGCACTGTTTTTGTAAATATGTGTTGTTAATCCAATTGTAAACTATTCATCCATGCATATATAATTTCTAAAATGTTTTTGACTTTGTAATGCGTAATCAATATCATCATGTCTTTTCTCTAGTCATTCAATCTGCTCAAACCCTTCCTGTTTCTTAAAATCGACTGCGAGCTTGCAATTATTATTATTATTTTTTTTTTTTGTGCAACACCCACATCTTACAATCCAATGAACCACCAGTGGATTGCTAATCTGTTATACTCAGGTGTACGTCACAAAACAGTGATCTGTCGCTACTTCAGTTTGATTGTGACTTAAATGTAGGATAAATGCAAGTTATGAAGCATAATGAACTCAAATACGGTCTTGCGTTTCAGATGCCTCTTGGTCGGCGGTGTGTCGAGCATTACCGGTCCCTGAACAGATACTGTGTTTTCTCCCACGATGAAATGACCTGTAATATTGCCAACAAGGCAGACTCTCTAGAGTTAGAACTGGCCTCTGCTGTCCAGAAGGACATGTGTACCATGATTGTGGAAGAGAAGATGCTCCGTGAGAAAGTCTATAAGCTGGTGGGTGGCTATTTTAATGGCTGTTAGCCCATTTAAGCTGCTGTAATTTGCACTTCATGACCATGTTGGTTGAATAACCACAAAATATGCATCTTATCTATCGATCTATAATATTTTATATATGCATGAAGATAGACTCTTTAAATAAATAAAAAATATTTATATATTTTTTTTATTTACTTGAAGTAATTAAGCCTGCAGCTCTGTCTCTGTTCACTTTGTTTGTATTCAAGGTCTGTCTGTCTGTTACTAATTGATCCCATTGTGTTTGTGTTTCTCTAGGGCGTGTGGCACTCCCAACAGGTTGACTATGATTTACTGCCAGATGAGGAAAGGCAGTGTGCTAAGTGCCGGACCACCTGTTACCTGTCTGCCATCACCTGTCCCTGTAGCCCCGACCAGCTGGTCTGTCTCCATCACATCGAGGACCTCTGCTCTTGCCCTGCTAGAAGCTACACGCTCAAGTGTGTGTTTGCAAAAGCATAGGACAAACCTCTGAATAATAGATCAAATGCAAATTTGATTTAATTTAGGAGGTTTTATTAAATGAACCTTTTTGTCTTTTACTTGTACAGCTATAAATATACACTTGCCGAGCTGAAGCCATTGTTCCAGGCTTTGACGGCCCGTGCTGAGTCATATGAAGATTGGGCATCTAAAGTGAACAAGATTTTGAAAGCAGATCAAGATAATAAAAGTGGTGAGTTGTTGTTGCTATTGCAATGTGTTTGTCTTTATCCCTTAGAAATCCCAAGTATTGAACCCTAAAGCCCAGTGTTGCATTTTATTACACTTTATTCATGTATGTTCAAACTTTCAAGGCATGATTCATTTATTCTAAAAGTGTTTCAGCTTCAGACTTCAGCCAGCTGAAGCAGTTAATATGCACATCCCCCACCAAAACTGTTATTGTGTTTAATTTTTTCACATATTTCATGAAAGTTAGGTATTATGTAATTGCTTTCTTCAAATGTGGCAGTTCTGCAACAATGGGTCTCTGAGTCAAAAGCTTTTTTTTTTTTACTTAAAGTAAGGGATTCTGCTTTCTTATTAGATTTGGAGGAGCTTCGTTCATTGGTAGTAGAAGCAGAGAAGAAGTCATACCCTGAGACTGACTTGCTAAGTCATCTGCGTCGAGTCATTCAGAATGCAGATAGGTGTACCTCAATGGCCCAACAACTCCTCAATGGCAAGAGACAGACAAGGTACATTTATTCTTTCTGGATTGTTGACCTATCTGAAGTTCTTGCACATTGACTAGTTTTAAATGGATGCAAATCTGTATTTGTGTTAATAGATATCGCTCCGGTGGGGGGAAGTCTCAGAACCAGCTCACTGTGGAGGAACTGAGGTCATTTGTCAATCAGCTGTATGACCTGCCCTGTACCATCCGACAGGCCCCTTTCTTAAAGGTACCCAACCACACAACATGCTTGGTGCAATTCTCCTAGATGTCTTTCCCAGATGTTGATCTGACGTTTTCTGTCTCTACTTCCATCTCAGGCTCTTTTGAACCGTGTCGAACAGTTCCAGCAACAGAGCTCGGATCTCCTTGCAGAGGACGTGCCTGGTTCCTCTGCTCTTCAAAGCCTCCTAGATGAAGGTGCAGGCTTGGATGTGGAGTTGCCTCAGCTGGTGGTGTTGAGGCAGAGGCTGGAGCAAGCCCGCTGGGTGGAGGCCGTTCAGGAAGCCAGCGATCAGCCAGCTGACCTCAGTCTAGACTGCATGAGGAGGCTCATAGATCAAGGAGTGGGCCTGACACCGCATGCCTGTGTGGAAAGAACCATGGCCCGCCTGCAGGAGCTGCTCACTGTCTGTGAACACTGGGAAGAAAAGGCCCATAACATGCTCACTGCTAGGTTTGTATTGAAGTTAAATTTTAATGTAATGTAAATGGATGGTTCACTCAAAAAGGAAAATTCTATCATTATTTACTCTCCTTCGTGTCTCTGTAAAAGTATTTTTGAAATAATGAAACCTAAGACTTCACATCTGCAAGGCTGGGTGATCTTTGATCACCTAAACTTTGATGCTTCAAAATTTCATTAAGAGAAAACAAGAATTTTTTAGGTTTAAAAAAAATCATGTTTTGTTTTAAAACAATTAATTTCTCATGCGTTTTAGAATGACACAAGCTCTGACATTTCCACTGACAAGCTTTTGTGGCAACAAGCAAACTCTTAACCACTTTTATCAGCAAGATCTGAGAAGTGAAAGCAACTCCTGGTGGTTTAGGTTTGGCAGTGTACATGATCATGTTGCAACAATAATTTGCAAACTATTCTGGTAAAATTTTGCTTGCAAATTTTTATTTTACCTATTTCTTTGAATGGCTTATGGTTAATACAGTTTGTGTTGCATGTTGTAAAACACACACACACACACACACACACACAGGTGGATGGTTGAGCTAGTTCTGATGGGGAATAAAAATGTGCCTGGTTAGCATTTTGACTTAAAGCTGTTTCCTGGCAGATTAACTGGATCGATCTATTGTGACATTGAACAATGTATGGACAGTATAGGTGACGCACTGGGCAATGTACTGTTCAAAGTTTTGGGGACCGTAAGGTTTGTTTAATGTTTTTGAAAGAAGTCTCTTACTCACAAAGGCTGTATTATCAATGTTGAAAATGGTTGTGCTGCTTAATATTTTTGTGGAAATTGATAATTTTTTGATGAATAGAAAGTTCAAAAGAACCATTCATTTTGAAATCTTTACTGTCACTTTTCACCGGTCTCTCATGCATCCTTGCTAAATAAAAACCTTAATATATTCCAAAGGTATAATTGTATTAAAATACGTTTATTAATTTAAAAAAAAAACTGACCCCGTAATCTAGGTTAGTGCAGCGTCTTTAAAGTAAAGCAGCATCTTAACTATTTAGATATGGTTGTTTGATCTCGACCATTTAAACCTGTTAAATGTAAACTGTCTTTTTTTTTTTTTCTTTCTTGCTTATTTTAGACCTCGTCATAGTATTGATACACTTGAGGCAGCTATACAGGAAGTGGACAGCATCCCAGCATACCTGCCCAGCTGTCTTCAACTTAAGGACTGTGTAAGCAGGGCCAGAGAGTGGATAATGGAAGCAGATGCTCTTCAGGTATGTTTTACATGTTTGTATAATTCTATATTATTCATAACCCTGTGATTGGACAAAAAGAACCTTGTGCAAGTAGTGCTTGGTCCATTTAAACATTTATTGCTACAGGCTGGAGGCCGAATTCCTGTTCTCGCTGCCCTATCTGAACTTGTGTCAAGAGCTAGAAGTATTCCGGTAATGTTGGAACCACTGTCTCGACTGGAAAGTTTAATATCTGAGGTACAAGCCTGGAAGGAGAGTGCAGCTAAAACATTCCTGTTGAGGAACTCATCCCATTCTCTCCTCGAGGTACATACTTATTTACAACAGTACTTTTTTTAGAATGTGAATAACTATGTGAATTGTGTGAGTAAAATGTATTGTTCTGTTTGTGTCTTTAAGGTTTTGTGTCCTAGGTGTGAGACTGGACCACAGAAGTCAAAGTCTAAAAAAGCCAAGGATGTCTCAGTACCCTGCAAGAAAGCTGAAGTAAAACTAGACTCTCTTTTTGATGTGGAAAAGGTGCTTTCTACAAGCAAAGATACAGTTTCAGCAGTAAGTCACATTTTAGTTAGGTTTTAGACTAAATGCAAAACAAACCATTCTGGATAGTGCTACTGATATATTTTCAGGATTTCTGTTAAATGTAAGGCCATAAATGTCTTAAAGGGGTCATGAAATCAGAAGTCATTTTCCTTGATCTTTTCACATATGGGAGGTCAATGTACTATAAAAACATACTGCCAGAAATCAAAACTTCCTTGTCATTCCTAAAACAGCTTTTATTGAAACCGAGCTACCAAAAGAGTTTTATATTTGCAAAAGAGCAACGCTACTTCTACTTCATTGCCTCTTTAGCCCAACCCACTGATTCACATATGTAGTAGTAGGTGAGTAAATATGATAGAGATGTAAACACAAGATTACCTGAGCAACAAAAAAAACAGAGATGGCTCTGAGGATTACAAGATGTTGTGGAAAAAGTCTTTGTATCGCCTTCCTTCCTCTGCATCCTAACTGTCTACACCTGGCACGACTATTGTTGTCACATCACATCAGAAGTCAAATTTTCCTTAAAGTCAGAAGTAGCACAAGTGCTCTGAGTATGTCAGAAATAGAACAGGGGCATCACTTTACTGTCAGGGATTTGTCTGGTCGCATCACAACGCGCTGCAGCCAGTTTAGACAGTCACTAATAATAATGGCTTCCAAGCAGCCAAAAAAGTTTTTTCATTTTTCATATAAACATACGAAACAAACTGTTGGGTTCCATTTGCTTTTAGTCGTGAGGCACTGGGCCGTTTGTGGCCGACACTGTGTAGCGTTGGGAAAAAGTGGATGAACTTAAATGGCACACTTAACAAAACATTGTTTACGAAACAGTATAGAAAATAGCCTGTTACTTCTAAATTGATGTTTTTGCTAATATTTTATGATCTTGCTCACATTATAAATGGACCTTTGGGAACATTATAAAATAACAAAAATGCAGTTCATGCCCCCTTTAAATGGCATTACAAAAGTCTATCATTTAAAAACAGGAACTGCAGTACAGTCTAATGTGGTGATTAAATTTCAAATTTAATAATCACATTAGCTGTTGTTGCACATACATGGTTCGGTTTCTGAGCATTCCAAAATATGTTGTAGATGGTGCCCATTTTATCTTCCTCATCTTTTCGAATGAATGGCTGGTAGAAGGAAAGCATTTCAAAATAAGAGTCCCAGTGTATTTCATAATTAAATCTCCCACATTATGCATAAATCTTTTTTTTTTTTTTTTTTTAATTAGTATTTTGGTCACACAGTAAACTGGCACATTGCTATAATTCTGTGTTTTTGTATGGACATAGAGTATTAATTTAATTTATGCAGGACTTAAAGTGGTATTTAAATCTTTGCAGAAACTTTGTTTTTCCCCTGCTGGGCTGTAGAATAACCCATCCTTAATGTTGAGTCCCGACTGTTCAAGTCTGTGATGGACATTTGGGTGTCTGCTCAGACTTGTATGTTCTTCTCCAAACAGATGGCCACTCTCAGTGAAGTGCATCAGAAAGAGCTGGAGAGCCTGTCTATGTTGAGGACCTCAAATGAGTCAAAGTTTCAGTCTTCGCCCAGCTGTTTGGCCCCTACAGTGTGCTTGTGTCACACTGTCCCAGCAGGCCCTATGCTACAGTGTGAACTCTGTCGAGACGCCTACCACAGCGGCTGTGTGCCAGGGTTCAAGGACATCCAGACAGGTCTACCATGGTTATGCCCGCTCTGCAAGCGCTCCGAGAAGCCACCCCTGGATAAGGTGCTTCCCCTGCTTGCTTCCTTACAGCGGATTCGGGTTCGGCTTCCAGAGGGTGATGCCCTGCGATATGTGATTGAGAGAACGGTGCGCTGGCAACACAAAGTGCAGCTGGTTTCTCCTACACAGCATCCGAATGGAAAAGTGAGCTTAATATGTTTTGAATGTAGTCCGTTTTGTAGAGGAAAATCAATTATAATGTGACACTTTTCTATTTATATTCATGTTCTGTTCTATTTATATGATGCAGGCAAGACATATTCCTGGAACAGCATCATCTCAGACACTGGTAGGGAGCAACAGCTCTTTCTACATGCTGCAGCCATGTATTCCTCTCAATGGTGAGACAACTACACCTGTTTTACTACACACTTTCCGAGTAGATGGGAAGGTTTGGGTGTAAACATTTGGGATTGTGTCATGTGTTACAGAACTCAGTACGGAGTTGGAGGAGCTGTTGATGGAAGGTCTTCTGATGCAGGTGACTTTACCTGAGCTCCAGCAGCTTTATAGCAGCCTGCTCAACAGGTTTTCACCATCCCAGCACTCCGTGCAAAGCAGCGAACACGATCACCAGTATCACATTGCTCAAGACAGAAGTCCACCTCACAGGAGCCCTCCGCACAGCAAAGGACAGGTGGGAGAACGTCCCCAACTTGTTTACTAATCCTTCAATAGCATTAGTTTTGTTGCATTTTAAACTCCTCTGATTTAGACAAAGGATTTCCAAACTAAAAATATTTACTTCATATTTATTTAAATTAAGTTGATTTTCAATAATTTAGCACATTCACGTTTAAGAGTCTTTGATGTTAGTTGATAGTCATGTGACATGCAGATAAACAAAATATTTAATCTTTTTAGTAAGTTTTTATGGATGCGCAATTCTGCCACATAGGAAAAAATTATCATGCTTTGATGACATAAGTTCATAATTGTAACACGTTATAATTGACATTTATAAGAGAAAAGGTTTACATTCTGTCACCTGATATTTTGTAATAAATGACAGTCAACCTTGACTTTTTCTTACAATTTGGACTGCCATAATTAGGACTTATGAGATGCTAAACCATAAATAAAAACCAGAATTTGACTAATTCATTAAAAGTTAAAAATTGTCTCAATTATGACTTGATATAATTCACTTTTTCATCATTTTGACTTTGAGCGTCATAGTTTCAACTTTTCATGTCATAATTTACCAAAGCTTTTTTTAAGTGGCAGAAATTGGCTTCCATGTTTGTTTGTTTGTTTGTTTTTTGTTTTTTACTATTCATCCTAATTTGAGAATAAGTCCAAAAAGGAGAGAGAAATTATTCTAAATAAACGTGTATTTTCTTCAGTAATGAATCTGAGTATTGCTAAAAATAGTTTATTCTAATTAAAATATCTAATATTTGTGTTTTGTATGTTTACATACTTAGCGTTGACTGTTAAGCACGGCAGCATACGTCTTACAGTACGTCTTACACTGAGTGTTGTTCATGTGAATTTCAGCCTATGTAGAGAGTCCACACCAGCCACAACATGCTGACTTAGAAGGCAGCCGCTTATGCAGGCGAGACTGCTCACTAGGTTTCAGAACGGAGCTTTAGACTTATTTAGATGTGAATTCATTCTATCTAGGATGGAGTTCCAGAGAGCAAGAAGGAACCTGAGAGGCTTGAGAAGAACAGCAAGCGACGTCTAGAGAAAGAGAACACGGAAGGGCAGCACAGAGACAAGATAAAGAAGCCCAAGAAAAAGAAGCCTAAAATGAACAAGGAAAGGAGAAGAGAGGAGAAACGAACCACCTCCCCCTCCAACTCTCTTTCTGACTTGTCGTATTCAGATGACTCGGAGGAGGATTGGTCTGTGTGCTCGGCAAAGCAATGTCAACAGCCAGAAGGAAACGAGGTTAGTTTTAGTATAATTGAAATGCTCTAGGTTTTGTTTTCTAATCTACTGCATCGTTCTTGCTTATATAATTGGGTTATTGTGTGTCTCTTTGCCTGCATGAATAATTATTGCTCTTTCTCGTCCTCACAGGTAAACTGGGTCCAGTGCGATGGCAGCTGTAACCAGTGGTTCCACCAGATTTGTGTGGGAGTGTCTGCTGAGCAGGCTGAGAATGAGGACTACATCTGCGTCAGCTGCGCAATAAACGATTTGACAGAATGAGGACCAAAATCATGTTTTTCAAAGGATAGTCAAAAGGCTCCCCGTTTTGCACATAAGTTACAGCACCAAGAGCGCACCAGATATCATCCTCTTACTGAATCCCGCCCCCTCTGTTCCCTTGGTGCTACTGCCTTCTTGATAGGACTGTTAACAAAAATCTGTATGATTCTTCTGCTTTTTGTTTTGTATTTTTGGAGATTTCCTTCTATAACATTTTATTTCTTCTCTAGAGAACGTGATGCATAGACGTACCTCAGGGGTTTCCATCCCATGAATGCAAAACAATGGGGAACTTCAGCTTCCCTAAATGTATTTTTGTTCATATTTATTGTTGTTTTTTTTTCTTTTCTTTTTTTCTTTTTCTTTCCCCAGTCACCTTTAGAATTTCTAATGTGAATTTATCAATCTGGGCTATTTACACCAAATAATATTAATTGGACTAAACAAAATGGTCTAAAATTATTTTTGGAACCCGCTGTTTTGGTACATGTGTCTAATAATATAAAATATTATTTATTTATCCCAGCAATAACTCGGCTGGTTACCCTGATTTTTCAGTAGCTTGAGATCTGCTCAGATCTGTTGCTTGATGCATTAGAAGTGTTTGTACAGGATCCTAATGTAGGTTGTCAGACAAATGAGATGTAGCAGGCAGAAGAAAAAGCTGTGTGAAATATACTTTGTGATGTATACTGTGGCTTTCTTTAAAACTCAAAACAGATCTTTCCGATGTTAATTCAATTGTGGAATAAAATGGTTTGTTCTCACCTATAAATACTGATCTACTTCTGTTATCATGAGTCTTTCTGGTCTTTATTTGTGTGCAACTCGATATGTGTTTATTTGCATAAAGCAAACGCATAGGTTTGAGCATCAGGTGGCGCCAAAGTAAATTAAAAAAAAAGGGCAGTTCAGTGTAGCTGTTCAACCTCCATTCCTGTGGATGGAGCCATTATGTTCAAGAAAGCGCCAATGATTCACGAATGGCAACATTTCATCGTTTCATAGTCCCTCCCTAAACGTGCATTGGCGCGCTGTGCATCCTTCCGTCGGGTCCCCGGTCATCTCTCCGTTAGCCTCAGCAAAACTGGCGAAAATATGGCGGGTATGAACGCGTCGGGTCCCGGCCCGGTTTCAACTCTCGACCAGGTTGATAAAGGACTGAAGGAGACTCTTATAGACGCGCTGAACGCCATTCTGTCGCCGGTGCAAGAAGTGCGTGCCGCGGCGGAGGAGCGCATTAAAGTATTGGAAGTGACGGAGGGTAAGAACTGACCTGAGATGCTGCCACAACATTCATAACACCACGTGAAGTGCAGATTTTTACACGCGGGCCTTCCCGGACACACGCTTTTCATTTCGGATGAACTGTGGCTGGTTTTATGACGCTTGTCGACCGTGTTTATCATTCATGTAGTCGCGGTGAATTTGTCAACACATTGGCTTGAATTGGGGAGGCAGAAGCATGTGCAGCCGAATCCAACATGTTCCATTTTCATTTGTTTGTTGTGAAGTCATGTGAAAAGATTCTAAGTGAGAAGTTCGGTTCTGTAGATCTGTATTCAGTTTCACTTTTAAATTCACTAACGTGATGGTAATTTAGGGTTAATAAATACGCGTCGTCTTTGTGATAGTTTCAGGGATAGTTCACCCCCAAGAAATAAAACAGTCTGTCATTCACTCACGCTCATGTGGTTCCAAATCTTATTCATTTTCAATGTATCGTTTTTTAATTAAAGTGAATTAAACAGTATGAGGGTGAGTAAATGATGAGATGAGTTTTGGGTGAGCTACCCCTTTAAGAGACTGTTTCCAAAAGTTCAGTTTTTTACATAATTCTTTTTTTGTTTGTTTGTTTCTCAATCTTCTTTATTCATTTCCTGTGAATGAAATAACACCTCATCCCATTTTGCCTTCTGACTACAACACCAAAGCATTGAGATTGTGAATTGGGGTTTGCTTTCTTGGAGTGTCCGTAATATTAAATCTGAAATCTACCCACTATCATCAAGTTTACATCACCCAGTATTTTTTGAAGTTCAGATATTGCTTAGAGTTTTGTGGCTGTTTCATCATCTTTTGGGAGGAAAAAGAGCAGAATCTTGTTTATGTGGTTAGATGTGAGTCAGTAGCTTTGGCCAAAGGTAATATTTAAGAATAATGTTTAAGAATCAGTCATTGGAAAAGCAAATGATTTTTGTACACATTGTATGATATATATTTTATTATGTTCTCCTCATATTGAAGTATGATCTTTATTCATTTTCTGAGAGTGAATGGTGCATCATTGTAGCAGAGCTATTGTTGTATTTTGTTGTAGTTATGATATTTTATGCGTTATTTATAGTTCCTTGATGATGCAATTGTGAAATGTTATTACTATTTAAAATGTTTTATGTTTTGCTCCATTTGAAAAAAAAACAGTTCCTGTGATGGCAAAGCTTATCAATGGCTTTGATCCTTCAGAAGTCATTCTAACATGCTGATTTGGTGCTCAAGTTGCATTTCTTATTATTGTCAATGTTGAAAAGACGTTTCATTTACTTGGAATAGAGATCTTTTGTAGCATTATAAATGTCTTTACTGTCACTTTTGATCAATTTAATGCATCCTTGCTGAAAATCTTAATGACCACAAATTTTTTGACCAGTTGTGTATTTGTGGACCGACCGTACACTATATTTTTTATGTTTAGAAAGAAAGCATGCCCACTTAAAGGTAGAAATGCCCTTGATAATCAGTTGGTCAGGGTAACCCAGTGGGTCGCTGGCTGTGGCCTCTCTTTCAGGGAATCAGGGTGTTGGGTGTCAGCAGTAGCATTGTCTTTTGGCCACCAGCATCTCATTGAGCTAAATCCATGGATGATGAAAGATATGGTAGTGCTTTGTTGCTGTAAATCAAGCATACATTAGACATTTAGAGTTTTTTTTTTAATGTACTCATCAGACTTGGCTTCTAATGCATTTGTGGTATCAGAAATTGATTGTTGGTTGTGCTTTTAAACTAAACTAACCCTATATTAATATGTAACATTTTTGATTTGCCTGTGGTTGCTTTTGGCCTGGCTATGTAATATTATTTCACCTGTTTTGTAGAGTTTGGAGTTCACCTCGCAGAGCTCACTGTCGACCCACATGGAGCACTTGCTATACGCCAAGTAAGACTTGATATCAAAGCATAAATTAACAGAAAAACAAGTATTTGGTTCTTACAGTAATATTTATGTCTCTTGTAGTTGGCCTCTGTCATTCTGAAGCAGTATGTTGAGACACACTGGTGCGCCCAGTCAGAGAAATACAGGCCCCCAGAGACGACTGAATGGGTAAGAACTGAATATTTATGTCTGGATGTGACATTATCTGAGATGTGACGTTTAATGAGTAATTTGTTATCCATATCCCTTTATGTTCAGGCTAAAGCTGCTATCCGTGAGCTCCTGCCAAGTGGCTTGCGGGAGGCCATCAGTAAGGTGCGCTCCAGCGTGGCCTACGCCCTGTCGGCTATTGCACACTGGGACTGGCCTGAAGCTTGGCCTGGGCTCTTCAAGCTCCTCATGGACATGCTGGCTAGTGGGGATGTTAACGCTGTACATGGCGCCATGAGGGTCCTCACAGGTAATCACTCTGAACATCTAGACCTCTTCCTCACAGTTCCAACAAGTGACACTGTTTTTCGCCATTGCTAAGCAACATATTATGTGTTTCATAGAATTTACCCGAGAGGTGACGGATGTACAGATGCCGGATGTTGCACCTGTCATTTTGCCTCAAATGTACAAGATTTTTACCATGGCAGAGGTATTATACTCAGCTTAATAAAAACACAGTCCTTGCTTTTGAGACAATCATGTGTAATGTATATCATTGTCAAAAACACTGTTGTGTTGTTACTGTTGCAGGTTTACAGTATTCGCACTCGATCCAGAGCAGTTGAGATCTTTACCACGTGTGCCAATCTCATCTGTGCAATTGATGAAGTAGCAAAGGTAAAGTTTCAGAGAAAGACTTTTGTTTATAGGTGAACAGTAACACTTTGGACAGTACACGCATTTCAAATTTTACTTGTTTATAAAATGTATCAGGTTTTGCACAAAAATATTAAGCCGCACAACTGTTTTCAGCATTAATGAGAAGTGATGTTTCCTGTGCACCAAATCAGCATATTGGAATGGTTTCTGAAGGATCATGTGACACTGAAACTGCTGAAAATTCAGTTTTGCCATCACAGAAATAGTTATTTTAAACTGCATTAATATTTCTCAGTATTGCTATATTTTATCATCAAATAAATGCAGCATTGGTTAGTAAAGAGACTTCTTTTAAAAACATGATAAAAAAAATGTATCAACCCAAAGGTGTTGAACTCTAGAATATACATTTGTAATGCCACACTGTATAAATTAACCTAAATTAATAAATGCAGTGAAAATTGTGACTTCTTAATACTCAGTACTTTACAATAAATATTAAATGGGCTACTGACATTTTAAAACAAGTATGTTTGATTTTAGGGTGCTGCCAACACTCTGATCTTCCCGGTGGTGCAGCAGTTCACCGAGGCCTTCATACAGGCGCTGCAGATTCCAGATGGACCCACTTCAGATAGTGGCCTGAAGATGGAAGTACTAAAGGTGATTAGCTGTTGCATTGTGCAGAAAAATACTTTTTTCCATTGTGATGTGAATGTAATTATCAATCGTCTTCCCTTCGTAGGCAGTGACAGCTCTTGTGAAGAACTTCCCCAAACCCATGGTGTCCTCCATGCAACAGATTCTACCTATTGTATGGAACACCTTGACAGAAAGCGCCTCTTTATATCCATTCATTCATTGACAGCTTTTACCACGTGTTTAACCTATTGCCATTAAAGGAAATGTTCACCCAAAAATGAAAATTGACAAATACTCAAGCCATCGAAGATGTAGATGAGTTTGTATATTTATCATTACAAATTTGGAGCATTACATCACTTGCACACCAGTGAATCCACTCCACTGAATGGGTGCTGTCAGAATGAGAGTCCAAACAGCTGATAAAAACATCCACTCGAATACAGTCCATTAATAACGTCTTATCAAGTTATAAGCTGTGTGTTTATAATTAACGCATCCATCAAGAAATTTTTAACTTATTCAGTTCAGTTATAATATGAGTCCATAATATTGCCTTCTCCACCTTAGAAGGTCTGAGGGCGAGCAAATTGCCATTTTTGGGTAAACTATTCCATTAATATCTCGGACCTATTTGTTGTTTTTGTCAGTGTCAGTAATTTCAGTAAAACAAAAGTATTTTTTTTAACCAAGCGTGTACTTATGTGAGAACTGAGGTCAACTACACAGAAGAAGTAGATGATCCTGTTGACTCTGATGGTATGTGGCACTAGATTTTTGCAAGACTTGATCAAACTTATTCAGATTGGTTTAGTAGTAAGCGTTGAGCTTTGTTAATTCATTGTCATTGTCGCAGGTGAGGTCCTTGGCTTTGAGAACCTAGTCTTCAGCATCTTCGAGTTCGTCCACACATTGCTGGAAAACAAGAAGTTCAAGAGCACAGTGAAGAAGGCTCTACCAGAGCTCATATATTACATCATCCTCTACATGCAGATCACGGAGGATCAGGTTTGTGGGCGGGGTGAGTGTGTCATATGTCTTTTTTTATAAAGCTTTGATCACAGCATTCTCATCCATCTCACAGATCAAGGTATGGACAGCCAATCCGCAGCAGTTTGTTGAGGATGAGGATGATGATACATTCTCTTATTCGGTCCGGATATCGGCACAGGATCTGTTGCTGGTGAGAGTACAGAGAGTTTGTTTGTAGATGTTGAAATATTTTCCCTCTTTTATGTTTAATGCATCCTTTCATCCATCAGGCTGTTGCTGCCGAGTTTCAGAATGAGAGCGCTGCTGCTTTAGCGGCGGCAGCAACACGGCACCTTCAAGAGGCAGAGCAAGCCAAGAACACAGGCAGTGAACACTGGTAAAGAGAGAAAACTATTTTCTTTTTCAGTGTGTTGCTTTACATCAGGGTTTCCCAAATGGGGATTGGTGGGGGAATTGCAAGGGCTTTGTGAGTTGATGAAAAGCTACTAATTAAAATAAACAAATGTGGTTGTGCAACCACGCAATCAGAGAACCATAAACATGCAAATGTGTCATTAAATTGTTGAAGTATTAACTTTATCTCTGGTGGTACTTCAAGTAATATGTTAGGTCTAAGGGGTTAGGCTGACAAAAACGTTTGGTAACCCCTGACTTATATTAGTGTCTCTCCATGGGTATGCAGGTGGAAGGTGCATGAGGCTTGCATGCTGTCCCTGGGCTCAGTCAAGACCATCATCACTGAGAATGTAAAGAACGGTCGTGTGCAGTTCGATATGCATGGATTCCTTGCCAGTGTCATCCTTGCTGACCTCAATTTACCAGGTAGCCTTATTCTGGCTGTTGATTTTGATCCTACTTACTGAGGATCTGATCCCCATGTTATTCAACTCCCAGCAGCCTCACCATTCCTCTTGGGTCGGGCCTTATGGGCAGCCAGTCGCTTTACTGCAGCGATGTCCCCAGAACTCATACAGCAGTTCCTCCAGGCCACTGTGAGTGGTCTTCATGAGAGCCAGCCACCCTCGGTCCGCATCTCTGCTGTGAGAGCCATCTGGGGGTAGGACTTTTATTTCCAGTTTATAATGTGCAGGGTCTAATAATTTGTGCAAAACTGTATTAATTTTTTATTTATTTTTTTTAATTTAGGTTGGAAATTATTATTATTTATTTATTTATTTTTTGTTGTTAGACAGGCTTAATGGGGCAGATCTCCAGCTAAATAATGGGTAGCACATTATTTTAAGGTGTCCTTGTTACACGTTACATGTACTTACCATTGTAATAACAATAAATTATACATAATTACATGAAAGTAATCCTAACCCTAGCTATATATAATAAGTACATGTATATAATTAATATTACTCGGTACTTAAATGTGTAAATACACTGTAACAAGGACACCTTGAAATAAAGTGTAACCAAATAATGTATAATGTAATATTGCTATTTGTAAAAAATGTATTTGCCATGGTTATACACTTTCAAATTAGATGCAGCGGCTTGGGCTACTTCTAAGCAGGAATCTTATTTGATTCTACACCTTTTAGGGATGAAAAAATGTCATGAGAAATAAATACATATGTGGTTTAAACAGAATAATTAACAATTTTATAATTTATTCAGTAACTCTGATTCATTGTCCTTTTTTTAAATAATAAAGCAAGAATGCATTAAATTGATGATAATCACATTTACTAAAGTATAGTAAAGATTTCTATTTCACATTAATGCTGCTATTTTGAATTCTTTGGTTATCAAAGAATCCTGAGGAAAAATATCAAGATTTCCACAAAAATAGTGATCTCTCTTCATATCTGTTTCACAGGTACTGTGATCAACTCAAGCTGTCAGAGAGCACTCACGTCCTGCAGCCGTTCCTGCCCAGTGTCTTGGAAGGGCTGGTGCAGCTCGCAGCTCAGTTCAGCTCTGAAGTTCTCACTTTAGTCATGGAGACCCTCTGTATTGTTTGCACCGTGGATCCGGCTTTTACCACAAGTGCTGAGAACAAGATCTGCCCGCTCACCATTGCCATCTTCCTTAAGTATAGTAATGGTAAGATCATTTTAAAGTCAACAGTTAGTATCTTCTGTAATTTAGATTACCTGTGGCTTATGTTCTCTTTTCCATTTTTGTTAGATCCTGTTGTAGCGTCTTTAGCGCAGGACATCTTCAAGGAGCTTGCCCAGATTGAAGCCTGCCAAGGACCCATGCAAATGCGCCTCATTCCTACCCTTGTTAGCATTATGCACGCACCACCTGATAAAATCCCGTCTGGCCTTTGTGCTGTAAGTTACACTTCTCAATTTGTTCTGCTACTTACTGTATTCAGTAAGTAATACACATTTTTTTGTTCTTACAGACATCCATAGATATCCTAACTACGGTTGTTCGTAACACTAAACCCCCGTTGTCTGACATGCTTGTGTGCCAAGCTTTCCCTGCAGTGGCCCAATGCACCCTCCGTACAGATGACAACACCACAATGCAGGTGACATCTCACAGAAATAAATGCGATTTGTCTTTTCAGAGTCCTCATGTCAGCTGATATCTAACTCTCATCATCATTGTTTTTTTTTTTTTTTTTTTTTTTTTTTTTTTTTTTTTAGAATGGTGGCGAATGCTTAAGGGCCTATGTGTCTGTGGCACTGGAGCAGATTGCCCAGTGGCAAGATGAGCAAGGCCACAGTGGCCTGTGGTATGTCATGCAGGTTGTCAGTCAGCTCCTGGACCCCCGCACGTCTGAGTTCACCGCTGCTTTTGTAGGTCGCCTGGTGTCCACTCTCATTGCCCGGGCTGGCACTCAGTTGGCTGACCAGCTGGACCAAATACTGCGTGCTATTCTCAGCAAGATGCAGCAGGCCGAGACCCTCAGTGTGATGCAGGTGGGGTTGAATTGACACCAGAATTTTGACCTAACTACACTTCCACAGGGTCGATACTAAACTGATACCTTGGCGTTTTTTAAACTAAGGACTGGGGGCCACAAATGTATGTGGAAAATTTGGGAGAACCAAAATATTTTTTACAAAATGCATTTTTAGGGCATTTTAAATGTCAATTAAATATGCTTAATGCAGTAAATTGAACACATTTACTGATTTTGGCATTATTACAGTTTCACATTTTTTTCATTTTATTTAGTGTTTTGGTGCATTTTATTTCATATTTGAAATTAAGTCCTCTATCATATTTGGGGGTCATTGTTATCCAGTTTGAAAACCTCTTCATTCTTCAAAGTAAGCAAGGTTTCCATGGTCATGGAAAATTTGGAAGTATCAGAGAATTTTAAAATTGTGTTTTCCAGGACCGGAAACATCATGGAAATGAAAAAATCATGGCAAAGACTGTTTGTTAAAAATATTTTATCAGCTATTCGTTAAGCCATACATGTTTAATTTATTGAACTAATCTTATTGAGTCATTTCTTTTCAGTAAATCGTTCAAAACAGTTCACAAAATGGTCTGAATGATTCATAAATGTTTGAAGAAATACCCATAACCTCCAGTCTTCAAAAAAAAAGTGTAAACTAAATAAACACCTTAGGCAAATTATGAAATCAAACTAGGACTACAGTAGATAATATCAATTATTAGTGATTGATTTGTAGTTGACATGTTAGAACATTCAGTTTCATGTAAGCTATGAAAACAAAATGTGGGAAATGTTAGGTACCACAATGCTGAGCTATTACTGCAGATGTGTGATGTAGCTAATAATAATAACTTTAAACTAATTGTTTGCTTCTTTTTGCATATTGAACATTAATTGTCTTGTGCGACAGATAGCTCTGAATTGTACTGTAGCTGCTGGCTCAAATGAGGTGTGAAATACATTCTTGCTCTTCATTTTACAGTCCCTGATCATGGTTTTTGCCCACCTGGTCCATTCCCAGTTGGAGCCCCTGCTGGAATTCCTATGCAGTCTTCCAGGTCCCACAGGGAAACCTGCCCTAGAGTTTGTCATGGCTGAGTGGATGAGTCGCCAACATCTGTTTTACGGCCAGTATGAAGGCAAAGTCAGGTGAGGGTTTCCAATCTCGTCTGCATTGTGTTTGAAGAAACTACACAGCGTCCATTTGAAATAACACTGTAATCGCTTGGTCCACAGTGCTGTTGCCTTGTGTAAACTTCTCCAGCATGGTCTGAACACAAATGACAAACGCCTCCAAGATATAGTCGTCAAAGGAGATGAAATTTTTAATCCGGACGAGGGAATCTGTACACGTTCCAAATCAGCCAAGAGTAAGTTAATAATCTCTAAACTGCCAAATGAATGATTAATAATTGTTTTTGTCTCTGATATCTTACTGATCTGTTTCTCTCAGACCCACAACGGTGGACCAACATTCCTTTGCTGGTAAAGATTTTTAAACTCATCGTCAATGAACTGTCTTCCGTGGTGGAGGCTAATGCAAATAGAGCAAATCCTGCAGATTGGAGCCAAGGTACTTGTGTGGTTTAACTGTTTACCCCTAGTATTAGTATTGATTGATGACATTGAAGTACGGAGCCTTCTTTTGCAGACTCTGGTGGAATGTGGGATGATCTGGCAGATGAAGAGGATGATGATGAGGAGGAAGATGAAGGATTAGCAGGACAGCTACTCTCTGATCTCATTGCCTCCAACAAATACGGTGAAGACCCATAATACTAAAAATTTGCATTTGTACATATGCATTTGGCATCTAGAGTGACATTTAAAGTACACATTTTATTAGTTCACACATTCCCTGGGAATCAAACCATTGTTCTAAGCATTGTTTAAAGGGTCCTTGTTCTTTTGCATCCATTTTTCATTTTTTAACTCAGAAATTAAATATGGAAAATGCGGTTTCTTGTTTTGTGGTTCAAACACTGATAAATAGAATAAGCAGACACAAACTAATTTTCATTATTAAAAATTCCAATGATAAAGCTTTTCTTTTTTTTATGTATTTAAATGCTAAATTTAATTTCTAGCTTTTTTTTTAGCGTCTCTGTAAAGTACACTATAAGTGCCCTCTCATGTTGCTGTCGTGGCTACCGGTACCCTTATGAAAATCTTTGGCTTCGTTACTTTTATGATTTTTTACACCTAAAATCATGTATGAAATACACGTTACATATTTCTTTGTAATTAACTGTATCCAGGGCCAGTTCTATTGGAGTGCTAGAGGGAAAGAAATGAAAGCAAGAAGATACTGGTGAAACATATTTTCCAAACGCTCCAGTGTGTATTTGTGTTTGAACTCGGTTTTCAGTTTTCAACGTGTTTTTGTAGCACTGATCAATGCAGCCAATCACTGACATTTTTTATTGAATTCTTGAACGCAATGGATAAATGTTTTAAGTTTTAATCCACTCCACACCACAGTTTTGTTCAGTGCTGCACGTTTGGGAGTCTCTCATTGTAACAAACAAAGTGTAACATGACATAAATAAGAGTTTCATTGAGCAGTGTAGAGCTTCATCGATTATAACAGAACTTTGTGAGATTGCGATAAACTCAAATTCAATTATTCTAAGGGGAGTGCTCTTTGCGCTTTTTCTTGGCTATAGGCTAATCCATTCAGAATTTGAATAAGTTTTGTTTTTCCATGGTGTTAATAGGACGTGACCGCTTACATGCTGCAAAGTTTCAGGAGTGACTTTTGGATATAAACGCGGCATTTAAAGCGGATGTCACTGGACAGGGCAAAATAGATGTACATTAAGGCTAGAGCACCCTCAGTGATTTGATTCTGGCTTATCTGTATCTGGAGAAGTAGGAGAAATTATTTGATATATTTCTATATTATGTTTATATATTTACCCCATATATTAAAGCCTCGTGTGTAGCACTCTAACAATGTACTGTACGTGCTTTGAGCGACCATGCATGTGCAGGAGAAGCATTACTTGGCCAAAACATTACATTACTACATTAATTTGTACAACAAGACAACTTGTAAAATCAACATTTTTCTATAGCAATTTGTGCATTTTTCAAATGTTTCATTAAAGGTGCAATAAGTCATAAACCAAAATCTGAAAAGAAGTCAATATTTTACTTTTTCAGGCAGCATTTTGTGTGTACAGTTCTAATTCAAATTGTGGTTTTCAGATAGCATTTAAAAATACAACAACTGTTCTTTTTTCATTTTTTTGGTCAAGGTTAAAACGGAAAAATGAATGGACGCAAAAGTATACGGCCCAAAAAGTTTGTCAACAGTGTTATTTTTGTATTATTTGTTTACTAAGCAGTTTTTATTAATATTTAGAATTAGAATTATTTTTTTTATATTTCAGCTTATTTCAATTTACTTTGTGTTAGTGCGTCAGTTTTATTTCAATTAACAAAAATGTTTTAACAGTTTAATGTATTTGTGGTGGGCAGACGTGCCATTCTTTAAATGTTAGAATTTATTAGTAAAGCAAAATGACAAAAACATGAGTAAAACAGTGAAGTGCACAATGCTTTCCACATATTCACCACCTTGTCTTTACTACAAATAATCTTTAACGATTATTGTAATTTCACCATAGACGACGATTATTATGAGGATGACGATGAGGAGGATCCAGATGCTCTGAAGGACCCCATTTATCAAATTGACCTTCAGGTAAGTTATTTGGCATTGTCTCTGAAGTATTGCTGTAACCATACTTCATGTCTTCACTGCTCCTGTCTCCATGTTTTTTTCCATAGGCATACCTGACCGATTTCCTTACCCAGTTTGCTCAGCAGCCATGCTATAGCATGTTTTCAAGCCACTTGAATGAAGTAGAGAGAAGAGTCTTGCAGTCCATCGGTATATGACCTATATCCCCCAACCAAAATTAGCTCCTTGTCCTTTGTTTCCGTCTTTGCCACTCAGTCATCTTTTCTTCAAACTTGAACATTCGAGTGGACTCGTAATGCCTTTCAGATGACGCTCTTAATCCACAACCCAAAAGAGGACTTAAAGGTTTACGTGCCTCTCCCTGTGTTATTATTAAGGGAAGGAATGGACATTGATTCTCGGGGATGTTATAAGAGCAGGGCATGAGGGGCAGGTTCTTAGCATCCAGACAGGACTGTGTGGGTGCATTTGAATCGGATGTCGAAACACTACTGTGCTTTGATAGACCTGTCTAATATGATGAAAAACGTTTTTTGCAAAGGGACTGGTAACAGTAAAGAAATGATTTAAAAGCATCATCTTTCCATTTGTACCTTCTCACTTGACTAAATCACAATGGTTACAAAATCTTTCTGTGGAGAAAGGAAAAAGACTTCTGACAGATGATGAATCTACACTTTGAAAAGAAGTTGGAACTGTTGGCGGCCTTATTAAAGTTATCCATGTTGTTTGTCATTACGTGGTCTCATGAGCATGATCTTTATGGCTACACTGGGTGAGCATGAAGAATAATATAGTGTTACCATAGTGATCCTACAATCTTATTAGCAGCATTGTCTCCATTGAGGTATGAGAAGAATTTCATAATAAAAGGCCTGTTAAGGTCTAAATTTGAAGTGTCTACATTCAAAATTAAGTTTTAGACATCTGTTTGAATGTTGTTGTTTTTTGTAGTAACTACATTGACATTTAACTGATTTGATTATGCACATGCAAATAACTATTTTAATTTTATATATTACATATAGGACATATATTATGTTACTAAGCATCGTTTTGCTAACAAATGGTGGTTTCAGTTTTGTTTTAAAAAATACACTATTACACAAAAAATACACAATTAAATTAAGATTTAGGCAAATACGGAATCCATTACTGTTATTTACAGATTTATTTGAAAAGTTTTAAATAACATGTTATTTACACATTTTAAATACATATTTACTCATTTAAGATGTGTATTTTAAAACTACTTAGATTTGTAGTAGACAAATATGGGAGTATTTTAACTTTTGAGTTACAGGTGATATAACAAAATGTACTACAATACTTCCAGAGCTCTCCTGTCTGTATCACAACACTATGTATGTATGTATATACACTATATGGACAAAAGTATTGGGTCACCCCCTTCTAATGAACAGGATTGACTACTTTAGTATTTTCCATGAGTACAAATCTTAATGTTAAAGCATATAATGATATTCTAAGGCAGGCATCCTCAAATCTGGCCCACTCCTGCAGAGTTTAGCTCTAACCCTAATCAAACACACCTGAGCATGCTAATCTTCAAGATCATTAGAAAATCACAGGTAGCTGAGTTTGATCAGGGTTGGTGCTAAACTCTGCAGCAGATTGACTCTTCAGGGAAAGATTTGAGGAACCCTGTTCTAGGGAATTGTGTGCTTCTAATTTTATAGCAACAGTTTGGACAGGACCCTTTTCTATTCTAACATGGCAATGCCTGTGTATGAGGCAAGGTTCAGAAAGAGATGATTGATTCAGTCAGTGTGGAAGAACTTGATTGGTCTGCAGAAAGCTAAATCCTAATCCCAGTTGGAACACCTCTGGTGTGAGTGAGACTTTAAATGCAGACCTTGAGCCAAAACTCATCACCAAACACCAATGGCATGCACACATGGGTACAGTCATTTTAGTCACTTCCAAAACTGTTGCAACAGAGATGGAAATGCAATTTCTATGTTTGGTGATTAGTTTGTGTGTGTAAATTTGCAAACTTGAATGCACTTCATAAACTGTAATGTAACCCTCATCCTTTCTGAAAAGATAGTGTATTTTCTACATATAATGTGAATGAGTGTATTTATTATCTCCAGAAATGTGAAGTATTCAGAGGGGCCGTCGCGCGCTGCTACAGGAGCCCACGGGTTCCATTTTTCCTCGTGGAATTTCGCGCGTCTGCGGTCAATCTCCTGAATAATTCCATCATTTCCCCTCTTAATCTGCACGCATTCCACGCGTTGTCCTGCCGAAATGAACGTCCTTTGATTTGATTTTATCAATGTGGAGGCTGGTACTGGAGATTTGGCGTGCGGGCGTGTAGCGTCACGGGCGGCGTGTCATTCCACACAGATCGCATGTTGATCACGAAGCCGCTCGATCCGGAGCTCCGCTATCTGCGAGACGTGGCAGATTATATCATTTTAAAGCCTTTTTTCAAAGGATGCAGATGTAACCGTTTTTGTCTGGTGTAACGAAAAGTGTACTGGAAGCAGGATGTCCTTCTACGCCGTCATTATACCGGTCCTTTGTATTATTTTCTCTGCTTGGCAGGGTAAGACGATATTGTAGTTTCTTTACAGGCCTCATTGCTGCAAACATGTACTTAGAAACATGCTTTTGTTTATAATGTGTTACCGTCATCAGCGAGAAAACCATTATATTACTCGGATGTCATGTATAGCTATTATCTAATGCAATTTGCATAGCTGCCATAATTAACATGGCTATAAACCATAAGTCATTTCTATAGCAACAGCCCTCAAACCCCTCAGATTTTTAAGTTCACATGAGGCTGCGGTTGTTGTTCTTCTGCGTTCTGTATAGGTAGGTCATTCACTGCAGAACCAGCACTGAAACGTAACCCAAGAGTTGAGAACTTGAAGCAGGTGGTTAACTGACCTACATTTAAGATACTGCAACTGAAGATGAAAACAAAGATGCAATTTCTGCTAAAAACTGTTTTTAGATGTTTTAAGAGGTTTTTACTCAAAATAGATGTAAGAAATGACTTCGGCATTTCAGTCATTACTTTGGGTTAATTAAGTGAGCGCCTAAGGAGGTAAGTAATCATGAATTAATTATTAATGTACTTATGAATTAATGTGCTCATAGTGTGTGTGTGTGTGTGTGTGTGTACACATTCAATTTATTATGTAATAACAGATTACAATGTGTTTTATTTATGAATGCATATTATATTACTAAATGTTACAGTTCCTCAAATATATTAAAATTTATATTGAAACTTCTTTTTTTTTGCCAGATTTTTTTTATTATATTATATTATTTTATTGCATTGTATTGTAATTTTTTAGTTTTATAGGATTTGGCATCACCTTCAGAACCTGATATCCAATATTTGTTAGTATTTTGATATTTATAACCACTAGTTTTGTTTTTATTTCTTTTAGTGAGTGCAAATGAGGACTGCTTGTGGTACGTGGACAAAAATGGTACCTGGCACAATGGCTTTGACTGCCCGCTCATAACCTTCTGCTGTGGGAACTGTCACCGCCGTTACTGCTGCCTGGATGGCTTCAAGATGATCACCGAGGCGGGACAGAAGCGCTGCATGCTGTTCCATCTCAGGTACACTTTTCAAGGTTCTAGATTATTGACCACCTAGCGGCCTAGAGAGGCTCATTAACCTCACATTAACACTGATATATAAATAAAACTAATTTGTTTTTAAAGATAGCAAATGTGTGACTGTTATTAAAGAAGTGCTAATCTTAATGGTAAAGGTGCTAATTGCTAGACCTAACAGCAAGTGTTTTATTTTACATTTATTCATTTAGCAGGTGCTTTTGTCCAAAGTGATTTTTCTGTGAGTTGCTCCCAGAGAAGTGAGATCATTCAGAATTGGTGTTGGATAATCAGTGAAGTTTTCTGTCCTGCCTCTCTCAGCCCTTCCACTATAGCTGGCATTGCTTCATCGATCCTGCTCTTTGTGGCTGCTATAGCAACCATGGTCTGTTGCTTCATGTGTTCCTGCTGTTACCTGTACCAACGCCGCCAGCAACGTGGCAGAACTCCTTATGAAGGTACATGCAATTACTTTATTCTCTTCACAGTCCATTCTGAATTTACTACAAATACATATGAATTCAAGATAAACAAAGAAAAAATCTGTATTATATGTAATATTTAGTATGTATTTGAATGTATTTTTTTGCTTTGCTATTGAGTTGTTGTTCTTGCATGATATATCATGTAAGTACATTCAATCTTAGCTGGATATACCTATACAGTTGGTTATAATATCAAGCAAAACTCAACAGCTTGATTGTCTGTATCGTCGGAAAAGGTAAACTATATTATATTACATCAATATACTAAAAGTTGGATATATAAAATGTAAAGTCTATTATCGCAAAGCTCTATTTGTAAAGTTGAATAGTCCAACTTTTTCCATATACGTACAGTGCGCTCACGTTATATACTATATAGCATATCACAACTGCTTTATTGTTCATATGTAACTATTATCATCGCCCCAGTTCTAATCTGCTAAATGTGGCTATAAGGCATGAAGTTATTAAGAATTGTCATGTTTTTGAAGCTGCTTCAAAACAATGTGTATTGTTAAAAGCATTATATAAATAAATTTGACTTGATTTCTAATTTTCTTTCTGGTGTTACAGTTGCATTGCTTTACTTGTTTAACCACTGGCTTTCTATTGCTATACCCCGGCTAATGTTCAAAATGCTTGTTCAAAATGTTTTTATTCTTTGTAAGAATAAAAATCATCACCTACTAACGCGAGTCTCAATTTTTTTAGCCCAGCATATTCCAATGGCCAGCTATCCCGTGGAGCACATGTACGATGCTTCTGGTAAACCCATTGGACATCCTGATTATCCTGGATATCCAATGGTGCCGCAATATCCAGGTGTCCCCCACCATTATCCTATGATGCCCCAGGGTCCTTATCCTCCCAATCCTTCTGATGCAGGATACAGTCAAGCAGGTATACAAATGGCCTCTGTCAGAGATCACATACTACACTCTTAAAAACAAAGGTAGCAAAAGGGGGTTTCACAGTAATTCAATAGAAAAGCTTTTTTGGGTTTCCCAAAGAAGCTTTCGGCGAACCGTTGTTTTAGTGTGAGGAACATTTTAATAATCTCAAGAACCCTTTTCCACGTTAAAGGATTAGTTAACTTCCAGAATAAAAATTTCCTGGTAATTTACTCAACCCAATGTTATCCAAGATGTTCATTCTTTCTTCAGCTGAAAAGGAAAACATTCCAGGATTGTTCATATAGTGGACTTCAGTGGGACCCAGTGGGACACTCCAAACTGAAGAGTCAATGCAGCTTCAAAAGGGCTCCCCGTGATCCTAGCCAAAGAGTATCGTTCTTATCTAGTGAAAATTTAAATTTATATACTTTTTAACCACAAATGCTCGTCTTGCACTAGCTCGACTTCATGCATGACATAGCTACGTTGGAAAGGTCTCACGTGACATTTACATTTATTCATTTAGCAGATGCTTTTATCAAAAGCGACTTACAATTGAGGATTACAATAAGCGTAGGTACTTCTGCCTATGAAGTGACGTAGGCAGAAGTACCAACCCAGTGCTTGCAAAGGAAAAGTGCAAAGAAAGTCAAATGCCCTTTACAAAAAAGGTACAGTGGTTTGCTGTAGTGCTTCAGTAGGAAATATCGGTTTACGTTTCCTAACATTCATTTTGCCATAAATTTGAATAATCCAATGAGATATTTTTTTTTTGGACAAGGAGTCTGAAAACAGCCAGTGCTCCACACAGTATGTCTGGAATGACATAAATGAAACAGAACAAACTGAAACAGACTAAATCCAGAAGAACTGTGGCAATATCTCCAAGATGCTTCAATAAACCTACCTGCAAAGCTACCTGAAAACTATACGCAAGTGCACCGAGGGCAAAAGCTGCTTTAAACGCAAAGGATGGTCACACCAAATGTTGATTTTAATTTAGTTAATAGAAGTTAATTGATAAAGAAAATCAATTTGACATTATTTTTGACAGCATCCTTATTTTACAGCATTTTTTCACAAGTGCCTAAAACTTTTAACAGTACTGTAAGTTTTCAAGGCTTTAAGGTTTCTTGAAGCCTCTTGGAGACATTGCCACAGTTCTTCTGGATTTAGTCTGTCTCAGTTTGTTCTGTTAAGACCCATATTCCTCGGCTGGGATCATGTAGAGCCCTTTGAAGTTGCATTGAAACCCATTGGGTCCCATCGAAGTCCAATTTATGGAGAAAAATCCTGGAATGTTTTCCTCAAAAACCTTCATTTCTTTTATACTGAAAAAAGAAAGACATGAACATCTTGGATGACATGGGAGTGAGTAAATTAGAAGGAAATTTTATTCTGGAAGTGAACTAATCCTTTAAAGAACCTTTTGTGCAACAGGTTCATGGATGTTGTAAGTTCTTCGTGGGACCATCAGTGCCAATAAGAACCTTTAATTTTTAAGTGTGTAGTGGGAAAAAAACCCTACACTTGCATATAATAGCACAGACAAACATAACTTTGTCTAAGTTGTTATTTTTCTTTTCAGCTCCTCCGCCATATTCCCCTCCCCAGTACCCAGGGCACTGAAAGAGCTGAAGTCCCTCAGCGAGGAGAAGATAACCCATAGAATGGGTGATGAAGAGGGCCCATGCTTGTGTGGAATCCCTTGTATGAGAAACCATTTAAAAAATGATTTATGTTATTTATTTCTTGATTAATTTGTGGAGTGAAGCATGAACTGACCTCAGAATCGCCTCACGCGTCGGAGTGTTTTCTTGTTTGATGTACTGCTTTTATGTGTCACTAATCAGCGAGACTCCTCCCACTTTAATCCAGCAACTCACAGACTCAAAAGACTGCTTTAAATGTGCCATTATGTTTTGTCAGACTCTCCGAAATGGATTGTTAAATATGACTTTCCTGCAGAAGAGACTGACTGCCAGTTCGGACTCATCCAGGATTTCATTCTCTGTTCAACCAAATAAGAAGAAGCTTGTGTCATTTGCACTTTATTCTGCAATAGACATGCTTGGCTGTCTCTCCTGGTTTGTTTGTTCAAAATGTATTTATTTGACCGCTAATTCAATCATGTCACTTGCATCATTAACATCAATTCACGCTGTATGCTTTTCATGTCTAATAGACAGCTAACATGTGGACATGAAACGTAGATGTTAAATAGACAGTTAACATGCAGTATGTAAATAAGAGAGAACTTACATTAGGAAAGAATTTCATGTTTCATAGCGTCCAACTAAACTTCATTCTGTGCATTTAAAGGTCGTCAACTCTCGCTAGATCTGGCTTGAGGTTGAGCTGTAATGTTAACACCCCTTAGATTTGCATGTCTTTAATTGTACCTAGGCCAGTTGTCAAGGGAATCACAAAAATGTGTGCATTCGGTTAGCTGTCCATCTGTGCATTTTTATTTGTTTCAAAAAGCTTTCACAGTCATTTATGTTGTTTTGTTATATACAGTGAGACAAGTTTAAACAAAGTTTTAGTTTTTAGCTTTAGTTTTCCCTCCAAATTCTGAAAAAAAAAGTCTAAATAGAGAGATGTAAACTCAGAATTCAGGGAAAAATTCATAATTGCAATGTCACAATGGTGTGGTCATATTTACTATTGTTTAGCAAATTTTTGCAGGCAATATTGTTTATCAGTATGAATCCACGCATTCAGGAATTTCTCATGCAGGCGTAAGATTTTCTAATGCCAATTTCCCATTGGGTTCATTGGTTGTGCAAATTCGCAAATTCTTGGTTTGAAAGCGACTTCTGTGTGAGCTGTGCTTCATACAATACTGTTGACAACAGACAATGGACCGTTTTTGCCTGCAGATCTTTGCCAAAATTTCACTAATGTGACTGCACGTTAAAGCGTGACTGCCATTGCTGCCATATTGAATGTTCCAATTTTTTCCACTCATATAACCACGAGTGGACCATCCTAAATTAATTTCAAAGTTCATCATAAATGGAACTTTTCAATGATAAATTAGAATGTAAATTAAAAGAATTAGATTCTCATTTAATTGTGTATCAGCTTAAAATAATTCACCAGGTACATTTGAGGTGCGATTTTTGATTTAAAATGATTTCTGCTACCTCCTCATCTCACATTTGTAAGATTAGTTGTGATGCTTTTTGTCCACAGTTTAAATAACTTGTTAGTTATTTAAATTAATGTATAGTTAACAGTGTTGTTTTTGCTATATACAGCATATGCTACTGTATTTGTCACTTTGGAATGTGAAGTACAAATAAGAAAAGGATCTATAAAGAGGAATTTGTACAATGTGGAATATTAACAGGTATTTTCAACTTGGGGGGGGGGCAATTAATAGGCTACTAGTGTTTGAACTTGCACTAATCATCCTATAAGAGAGGTCTAATTGAAGGAGTATTGCATAATTCTCTTTTTACAATAAAAACAGAATTGACTTTGCATGCTGTCTCCATTAATGCTGTACCTGAAATCAACATTGGCCTACTGTCATTATTTAATGCCCAGCGTGAATTTGTAATATATCATAAATATTTTTTATATACCACAAAATGACTGTAGTGTTTTCTGAACAGTTAAAGATAGCTATAGGCTATTAAAGGCTGAATAAGACAAAAAAAAAAGTGAATAGTCCAATGATTTGCACTAAGACACAGTCGTATATTGTGGTGTGGCTTGCTTCCATTAATTTACTAGAATGAAATATTATCTCTCCAAATTTATGAATAGACTAGGCTATTCTATTGAACCACATCTTGTAATAGCACATCAGCCTATTATAGTATCCAACCTATTTCTATAACATCACTGGAAAAATATTGTCAGTACTCCAGGAATCCTGATTTCCTTAGTGACCAGGAAGTAACAGTTTGTTTCTGGGATGCTTCTGAGTTTTAGTAAACCACAGTCTTCCCAATTGCCTTTAAAGGACTATGTACCCCCATCTAAATATGGGCATGAGCTCGCGATGGATTTCAAGGAATGTCCGAGCACCACAAACTTGAGCTGATACTCCATCGCGTCTGGCGCTGCTCCTCGGGTTTCCAGAAAGGCTTCAGTTTGACTCTTTACCTCCTCCTTCATTTTAAACTTTAACTGTTTATGAATAGTTTTTTCGAAAGGGAAAAATAAGGGAAAATCAGCAGAACATCGTAGGCAGGCAAATTCTACATCAGTCTGTGTCACTGCTGAACGCAACTATGTCCCGGAGGAAAGTGAGGGGACTCACTAAAACCGGGCGACAGGTGAGCGAGGACCCAGACCTCGACAGTTTACTGTCAAACCTGTCGCCCGAAGAAATGGAGGAGCTGCAGAAAGAGGTTTCCGTCGTTCCCGATCCAGATCCGAGTGAAATAATCGTTGTGGACCAAACGGATTTAAAACCAACCGCGCCGGTTAAAAAGGAAACACAACTGAGCAGCCAGACCGATGACTTCAGATCCCGCTTCCAGAGAAACCTGTCAACGGAGGTAAAATATTCACTACATAACAATTTCATCTGTAAATGTGAATGCTTGAGTTTAAACCAACATTCTTAATACAGCAGGAGCTGGAACGACATGGCAAAATAAATAAAAACAATAAAATAACCTGCAGGCTTCCGATTTTTATGGTGTTGAAATGTTTATAATAGCCTATTTGTATCATTTTATGACCCTTGTATGTCTTCAGCAAAAGGTAAGCTTATTTTTATATATTATGCATTTTACAACTTTCACAAATTACTGTAACTGTAAAGTGGTGATGGGTAGCCTATGTAAATGTTTACTTTTTGAGGCATAATGCAAACAGGAGAAATACATGGAGACGTATCTATCTTTGGATGTTAAAAGTCTCTTGAAATGTTGGCCCGGTTGAAGTCCCTTGGTTGATTGCTCCTTTGCTCACTGCCTTTTAAGGATAAGTCTGCCAAGGCTGGAGCTTTCCAGTGCAAAACAGTGCGGCTCACAAATCAAACACTCAGCCACTGTGAAAGTTAACATCTTCTCTGTAAAACAACCGACTGTGCATAGTGTAAACATCCAGTGTTCATGCACTACAGATTGTGTTTAACCATCTGTTTCGAAGCACTGGCTTCATTTGAACATTTTAATATTGATATGTAGGCTTAAGCCACTGGCATTTCCTCCAGTTGGCTCCTCTAAAACAAAAAATATATATATAACATTTGTTGGAATGACATCTTGTTTGTCCATAATTCATTCATGTTTGATCCTCAGGGAGAGCCGAAGAAGGAGAGCCGGAAGCAAGAGTACCTGCGTAAGATGGGCCTGAGCCAAGAGAAGAATACCTGCGCATCTGATAGCAAAGATGGAGGACTTCAGAGGACCCCCTCCAGCTCTTCGTTCTCTAAACGTGATGGTAGAATGGAGGACAAGACCCGCAGAGTCACAGAGGGCAGCAAAGATGATACATTTGGCCCATCTGCCCTTTCTAGGAAGGACGAGGAGAGTGAGAAGAAAGTAGAGGTGAAGGATCAAAATGATGGAAGTAAATTCAAAGATAGAAGAGAGATGAGAGAAAGTAGTAGCAACAAAACCAGAGAATTAATATCCAAGCTTCAGGAGAAGAAAGAGGATAGTAAAGAGAAAAATAGAAAGGAAGACGGTTGGAAAAAGGAATCTGGGGAAAGTAGAGCAAAGGAGATGATCTCTAGGATAAAGGAGAAAGAGGAGAAGGAAAGGGAAAGAAAGGAAGAGATTAGGAAGAGGGAGGAAAACAAAACTAGAGGCTATTCGTCCAGGTTAGAGGAAAAACAAAATCAGGTTTTAGAAGATAAAGTGAAAGAAGAGAAGAAGGACAATGAAGAAACCAAAATAAGAAGGTTAAGTGAAAAGGTGAAAGAGAGCCCCTTGTTGGAAGTAAAGGGACTTCCTGAAAATAAAGAGAAAGAACCAGAAAAGGCTGTGAGGAAGACACAAGAATTTAATGAAAAATCAGTAATAGATAAGGGAACAGAGGATGTTCAACAGCAAAATGAAATCGTAAATGAAGATCATGAACCCATTAAGGAAGAGAAAATTGGAAACTGTGTCTCAGACACTATTTCAAAAAGTAAGACAAAAGAGGAGGAAGAGGAGGATGAGTCGGCTAGCATGTTTGATGAAGATCTGGAGAGGGTTCGTCGCAACGATCCAAGCATGACTGACCTCAACGTGAACAATTCTGAGGTCATAAAAAACAAAACGCTTATTCAGTTTGCAGAGGCCCTAAAAAACAACACGCACATCAAAGTGTTTTCTTTGGCTAACTGCCGAGCCGATGACCATGTGGCGTATGCTATAGCAGAGACCTTGCGCAATAACAAAAGCATCACTAGCATCAATTTGGACTCCAATCTTCTTACTAGCAAAGGCGTTATGGCCTTGATCCATGCCCTCCAACACAACTCCACACTCACTGAGTTACGCTTCCACAACCAGCGACACATCATCGGAGGAAAGTCAGAAATGGAGATGACCAAAATCTTGAAAGAAAACACAACTCTTCTGAAATTGGGCTACCACTTTGAGTTAGCTGGCCCTCGTATGACCATGACCAATATTCTGAGTCGCAATATGGACCGTCAGCGGCAAAAGCGGCTGCAGGAACAGAAGCAGGCTCAAGCCCAAGGCACTGGAGACAAGAAAGACTCATTAGGAGTTCCAAAACCTGGCTTTGGTAAAGGCTCCCCGAGAGCTTCACCCAGGCCGTCTCCTATACCTTCTCCCATACCGTCACCCGCCCCGTCGCCCAAGTTGACTCATAAGAAAAGGGTCAGTGGGCTTGGTGGTGGACCACCTCCTCCACCACCACCACCTGGAGGTCCACCACCGCCTCCGCCTCCAATGCTAGATGGAGATTTCCTGAAGAACTCCCTGACACCCGTGTCAAAAAGAAAGCTAGACGATAGGAGTGGCAGAAGAGGAGGAGCTCAAGAGAACTCAAGAGACCAACTTCTTGCTTCCATTAGAGGCAGCAATATCAAACAGCTCAAAAAGGTAGGAAATCATTTATATTTATATATAAATCTACAACATTGCAAGTTAAATTTTTTGGAATTATCCTCAAACTTTCCTATTGGGTCTCATATTCAGAAATTTTTCCCTGAGAAAATGTTGAACATTTTAACTCACCATTATTTTATTTTTATGCAGGTTGAAATACCAAAGCTCTTGCAATAATCCAGCAATGCAGAAAGATAGTTATGGGTGAAGAAAAAGACAGGAATGAAAGGACAGACATCTCACAGACCTTGAGAAGATCATTACTCAGAATCTTCCATACAGAGTCTTACTGCTGCCCTATAATATGGAAGACATGCAAGGACTCGTATATAATAGAATGCACAACTTCTACCCAGGAGTCTTTGTACAAAATACACTGGACGATGGAAAGAAGTGAAAGTGTTGGGCAGTCATGGGTGCTCAGAGGCTTCAGTGGCCTATGGAACTGCGGAGTTGATTCCTTGCTTGTCATTTGCACTAAATGAATCATTTCATATGATAGATTTACTAGTGTGTGTTTGGAACAGTATGTGTGGATGTTGAGAAGATGCAGTAGAATTGGATCCTCTTACAGCTGACTGAATTGAACTGTGTAAGAAACAATAATTGTCTGGATTTTATCCTAGTTATTTTGGATTTGGGAATCTCTATAGTAAAAGCTCTTGCTCATCAGGGAATAAAGGTGGGATTCTAAACAATCTCAAATAAAGGTATAGTTTCCATGGTACAACAGATTTTTTAATTCCTTGTTTTGAATGATTGAGTGTGAAAGAGAACAGGATTACAGCATTCAAGAGAAAGCGATGGATAATCAGATCTATGTGAATATGACTGCCTAAACATACAATATTTATTTTGATCTGAGTTTTCCTTTAACATTGTATGTAATCCATTGAGTATATAAATGTTGATCACTGTCAAGTGTAATTTTTTACCATCCGTTTGTAATTTATCAAAAAAAAATCTTAAAAATGTAGCAGGTTTTTACTTTGGGAATGGAAGCAGTCTCTGCACAAAACAAAGGTTAATGTACCTTACATGCTATGAAGACCATATATTTTCATGCTTGTATGAAAGTCTCTTCAAGAGCACATCTAGTGAAGGCTATATGTATGCTTAATGAAAATAAGCAGTACCAAACATAAATTCACAAATCTTATTTAAGGTTTCAATGTGAGAAATCAAGCTGAGTAATTCAATGTGTGTTATTTTGAAAAGAACATTTGTTTTGGACGAATCTGACAGATAAAGATATGATTGGTCCGACAAACACACCTGGTCATGTGATTTTACTTTATTATTTTCAGGTCATTGTCAGAAAAATATCAGAACCCTTCATGTGTGTTTCATTTTATTTTATTATTTTATTTCATACCTGAAACTAGTTTTAGTTGTAGTTATCAGTGGTGTGTTTACATCAAGACAAACTCCTTAAAAGGGTAGTCCACCCCCCAAAAACAAGTCTGTCATATTTTATATGCTCCACTGATGAAATAACTAGTTTTGTAATGAGTAAAATTATGACTATTCCATAGTCATCCAGAGTCATACAACCTAAAACAATGCTAAGTAACTGAATTAATCTTTTTTGTTTCCTAGCCATTTTATGACGACATAAAAGCGCAATAAAAGCTAGCGTCTAGATCAGAACCCTAGATAGTAGCACGAACTATCACATGATCACACAGATCCTAATAAAGGGCTGTAGCACGCTTCCAGAGCTACAATGAGTTCCTTGGGCATGGAAAAGTCAGTGATCTAATGCATTGTTACAAATGCCACGTAATTCTGCTTAGCTCATTTGTTCACTAGAATAAAGAGCCATACATGAAGGCTATGTAGGACACAGGAACACACTTTTTATCATTAAGGCCACTTAATGCACTTAATGCAACTGCAAATTACATCCAACTGGGTCACAGGTTACATATTTTAAAACTATATAGCAGATGCTTATTGCAATGTATAGATTACTTCATAACTGCTGGATTGCAAAGGTCTGATCATCATTTTCACAGCCTTTTAGAAGTAAACTTCTCCTTCAGAGTTTGAAAGTTGATTGGAATCGAAGCAAGTTTGTTTATATTTTGATTGGCCCAAGCCAAACTAACTCTCAGCACTGCTGAAATGTCTATATTTGGTCATTTCTCAATGCAGGCTCGGTCTGCATCTCATTCCTTTCCCCTTCCTAATAATGGAAACATCCAACAGCCTGTCGGACTCAGAGCGATGACTTAAAGGCGACACGAGCGAGAGAGAGAGATTCTTGAGTTATGTTTTAATGCAGTGCCATCTACTAATTTATAGTGTTACTCCATCTCCTCCGGGCCCATCAAAAAGCTCTAAAGGATAAGCTCAGTTTTATTAGCCACTTGACAACTTCCATTTCAAAATAAAACATGCTAATTGCGAGATGCTAAAGTTTTTCAGGAATAATTGTAATAATCTCAATTACAAGACAAAATGAGCAATTGCCAAATTTAAAAGCACAATTAGCCTAGGCCTACAGCATTAGTTTAATCCCTGGTGAAAACCATGTGTGGGGGGCTAGTGTTGGGCAGTAACTAGTTACTAGTAATTTAGTTACTGTAATAATATTACTTTTTGCAGTAACTAACTAATTACTAATAAGATTTCAGTAATAATATTACAGTTACTTTCCATAAAACAGCTTAGTTACATTTTGATGCCTCAACCCGGCTGATTTCAAATCTAACACTCAGATAATTCCTAGATTTGTTTTCATAATTTTCACTACGCTCACATGCATGTGATGTCTCCAGTGCAGCAGGCAAGCTTGGAATATAGAAAAGCTTACATTCAGCAGATAGAAATATTGCATTATATTGATTTTGTCAGGAAAAAAGATCTGGCTTTACTTTACTCTGGCATTAGATCCCTCTGATCAGCATGTGGTACATTATATTAATATAATTTAAAAAATGTTTTGGAAAATTAAACAGTTTCTTACAAACTCATGTGATTTGATAAAATACATAACAAAATTTAATCGTATATGGGTAACGGAAAAATTACTTGTCACTAATGCCACTATCAATCACTACTGAGTGTTTGTAATAACTTCTGACTGCGATCCAATGTGGATTTTGGTCAAATGATGAGGCAGAAATATGTTGTTAGTAACATTCTAGAATTTTATCTGGAAGATACACAGTTACAACTTCTGTGGGGCGTGAAGAAAAAGTAATGTAACTAGTAGTGAAACTAATTACTGTTGACAGAAAGTAATAAGTAACAATATTACTTTTGAAAGGAGTAGCCTAACTAGTAAAGAGTAATATATTACATTCTTTGAGTAACTAACCCAACACTGGTGGGGGCCATCATACCCTCTGAACCAGATGGAGTTTACACATTTTGGGGAACTCTGCTTAATATCTCACTGTATGTATGTATATATATATATATATATATATATATATATATATATATATATATATATATATATATATATATATATATATAAAACAGTTGGTAGAAATGCTGCCACTAGAGGGGCCTCTACACGACGATCGCAAAGAAAGAGACAGCAAAAGAACACGCGAATGACCTGACGTCACCCGCAGCAACAGCACGTGGTTGAATAACGTTACGTCAGCGCGAGCAGGAAAAGAACAAAATGGAGGAGTACGCGAGGGAGCCATGGTGAGCCGACAGCCTCAAACAACTTACTCTTGTACACGTTTGAACTACTTATATTTTTGTTGGTATAGCTGTTAAAATACTCTTCATTATTTACGCGGGCTTAGTAATTGTCAGGCCGTTTGATGCTCGAATGATCGTGATATGGTCGGTTTGATGAACGTGATGTCCTTCGTGCTGTCAGTCAAGCACATGACCTTGTTCTGCCGGCTTCTGTGATCAGTTGATTTTGTTTTTATACTTTGTTTACTAACAATATCTATCGTTTAAATGTTTAAACTATTAAAACAGAATATGTATATAGATGTATAAAATATCTGTTAACATATGCTCAACCTGCTAGGAATAAGAAGTGAAAACACAAGCACTAAAGAAGTGGCATATGTACTGTTCTCGTTCTCCTCATCATGCCCTCTGCTTTCTTAGCCCCTGGAGGATAGTGGACGACTGTGGGGGTGCGTTCACCATGGGGGCCATAGGTGGTGGGATCTTTCAGGCCGTCAAAGGCTTTAGAAACTCTCCTTCTGTGAGTCATTCTTCAAGCTGATGATACAGTGATGCTGTTTTGTTTGAGGTTAACTGCATGTAGTACTTCTTGGCTCCAATGTGATATCATTGTTTATGTTTTTCTTCTCTTCAGGGAATGAATCACAGAATGAGGGGTAGCTTGACAGCCATAAGGACCAGAGCTCCACAACTAGGAGGTAATGTGAAGTTCAAAGGCTGTCTATCACACGATTGGCACATGGATGCAGAGTGATACACTCTGGAAAAACTGAAAAGTTTGGTGTCAGTAAGATTTTTTTTTAAAAATGTTTTTGAAAGCCAAACTGTGTTTATTTGTACAAAAATACAGAAAAAATAGTAATACTGTGAAATAGCATTACAATTGTAAAATAATGTTTTATTTGTATATTTTCAGCAGCCATTAGTTCAGTCTTTTAGCGTCACATGAACCTTCAGAAATCATTCTGATGTGCTGATTTGGTGCCCAAAAACATTTCTACTTCTGATCAATGTTGGAAACAGTTGTGCTGTTTAATATTTTTGTAGAAACTGTGATGCATTTTTCCAGAATTCTTTGATGAATAGAGATGCATTTATTTATTTGAAACCTTTATTTGTAATCTTTGTAACGTAATATTTTAAATGTATTTATTCAATTTTTATTTAAGTTCATGCATCCTTGCTGTAAAAAAATCTGACCCCAAACTTTTGAAAAGTTTATTATTGTGTTTTTTTTTTTTTTTTTTACATTGTCTGTCTCCATCACACATCTTGGCTTTACTTTAAAAGATATTACAAAATAAAAGTGTTCATGATTATTAGGAAGCTTTGCTGTGTGGGGTGGCCTCTTCTCCATGATTGATTGCGGGCTGGTCAAGGTGAGGGGCAAAGAAGACCCCTGGAACTCAATCACAAGTGGAGCCATGACAGGAGCCATTTTAGCAGCAAGAAGTAAGTCAAATCCTAAAGAAATGTGGATAATGACGTGGTCTTGTGAGTTGGGTGCTGAATCATGCCAGTTTATAAATGTTAAATATCTTTTGTCTCATCACAGATGGGCCGGTGGCCATGGTTGGCTCTGCTGCAATGGGAGGTATACTGCTTGCATTAATAGAAGGTGCAGGAATTCTGCTCACGAGGTTCGCCTCAGCACAATTCCCAACTGGTAAGTGTGCAAAATCATCCTCTGAAACGGAGTAAAACTTTTACAAATGCAAATAGTCATAAGAAATATTTAAATCAAAACAGAGAAACCAACATCATCTTTTTTCTACAGGCCCACAGTTTGCAGAAGAACCCTCTCCCATGCCTGCTTCGTCATTCGGAGACTATAGACAGTACCAATGAGAAGCCCTTTAAAACTCAAGGCCTTTTCTTATTCCATGAACTCATATGAGACACTGAAGTTACAGTGTGGACCTCATTCATCAACAGAGCATGCCACCAACCACGAATGACTGACAAAGGGAATATGAAGGGCAAACACTATTGTTCCTGTCCTTGCGTTTGTCGTTAGTATGCCTTTTGCTATCCTCAGCTCTGTCATTGTCCTATGGGTCACCCTATTTAAGTCCAAACTCAGCTCTATGTTTTCATCCACATGTTCCCTGTTTTTGTGTTCTGCGAACTCATTTTTTGCTAATACAGCTGGAAATGTTTGCTGAAGCAATAGGTATACTATTTAAGTCATGCTAGGTTGTTCGAGTTAAGCCCCAGTCAGTTGGCTGTATAAAGTGTTTGTTGTATGTGTGTGTGAATGTGTTAATACTATTGTTTGTGTGTGTGTGTGTGTGTGTGTGTGTGTGTGTGTGTGTGTGTGTGTGTGTGTGTGTGTGTGTGTGTGTGTGCGTGCACATAAGAGTTTAATACATGCCTGTATACTGATTGTTTGCCTTAATGTAAACTTTCTCATGGGCCTCAACAAGATCATATATACTCATTGGAGATTTTTATTGACTGTTCCAAGCCAAACCCTCTCTTGCAGAATATATTCCTTCTCAGTTTACTTTTTGAAGTAGTTATTTATTTTATAGAAGTAAAACTTCCTTGTTTCAAGATGTTATGCTGTATTGTACTTTTAAGTATTTCTCTACAGTGAATGTTAGGATCACAAAGGATGCATCAGGAAAAAAAGGTTTGTGAATGGACAGAATTAATAGTCACTTCTGGTGGACATATGAGCCAAATTAGATTAGATTCACAAATCATAAATAAACTATAGTTATTACTACTATGGCGGTCTCTGTGTGAAAGTAATGAGATGTTGTTTACCATTTAATAAGGTAATGCTTGTCTGTAGTAGTTATACAGACAGGATATAATCTCCATTAAAATGAAAACGGTAGTGATAATGTCCACTAGAGGGAGGTATAGACTTAAAGTGATGCACAGAAATTGTCAAGTTGAAACAAGAAATGGTCTATATTTAGAGACAGAAAGAAAACACATCAATTAAATACACTAGTTGTAATGAGAAATGTAATTTTCATTGAGCTTTTGAGAATAAAAAGAAAAAACTGCAAAAATACCTAAATTTCTGCAACGTCCTGACGTCACAAAAACATTTACACGTCAAGCTTGTATATTTTCATTTTAAACAGCATTTGGATTAAGCTATGAACTGTAAATCGCACGATATATGGTTCTAGAGAACATGTGATTGGATTGGGAGAAATTTAAGTGTTTAAACTACTGAAAGTTACTTTGTCAATGTTTACAAGTACACCAGCAGATTGTTTCACCTCATTGACCAACACTATGCCCTTTTAATATACACACTATATTGACAAAAGTATTGGGTCACCCTCTTCTAATGAACTGGTTGACCATTTTAGCAATTTCCACGAGTACAAATCTTAATGTTAAAGCATTTAATGATATTCCACAATCAATCAATTTTTATTTATTTATTTATTTTATTTTTTTAACCTTGCCTTATACACAGAGTCATGTTAGAATAGATAAGGGTCCTGTCCAAACTGTTGCTATAAAATTAAAAACACAATTTCCTAGAATTTCGTTATCATTAAGATTTATACTCATGGAAATTAGTCAAACCTGTTCATTAGTTAGAAGGGGGTGTCCCAATACTTTTGTCCATATAGTGTACATGAATTTGTGCTTACAATTCATTGAACACACGACTTCACCAGAAACTATGGTGGATGTCCACATTTAAAAACACCGTTCCGCACTGCTTACACGGGCACGGACACACAGTTAAGTGAATGGCTGTTAATTTGATTTGATTAGTTGACTAGTTTGTATAGAAAAATAGTTTCTGGAATAACCAATGTTTTTTGTTGTTCGTCAATGCTAATGACAAGCGTTGCTCTTTATTGGGCTGGCAACAATATCAATTTGAAGTGGTGGGGGTTACTTCTATGAATTAGAATACTTATTAACATGAATAAGGAAACTTGTTAAATGAAGAAGCATTCACAAATGTGTTGAACTGTTATTGATGAGAGAAAATTCAGTGCGTTTAATCATTTTCATTCTCTTCGCATGTTGCTTGACAAAAAGCATTCTAGCAGACAAATGTGTTCCTTTGGAAATTGCACTGAAAATCTGCTGTTTTCATTGGTTTTGTTGCGTTTCATGTCATTCAGCTTTTTGCTTCTGTGTCTTTTTAGCCTTGCTGTTTTATGAGAAAGTAATTTTCTTTGACCTTTTGCCTCAGCATTCACAGGTCCAAGTGGTTTGGCTTGACTTCTGATTTTCACTCCAATCCTTCTCATTCAGTAAAAGCATGTCTCATATAAAAAGCCCTGGCGCTTTACCTCACACTGCCTCATCCTGCTTGCTTGCATGCAAGTTTGTTTGGAGACAGCAGCATCAGAAGGAAGGTCAGCTTGTGGTGCAACCAACTCATTAATAATTTAAGGCAGCAAACATGACTGGTTGCTAATCTACATAGCTCCTAAAAAGTGCTGTGATTATTAATTCAGGGCTTTTGAAGGCACTGTGGGAGCGTAGCATTCTTGATTGTATACAAGAGCAATGAACAAGCTCTGGCCAGGCACTCAAGATGTTTGGTGAAAGACTCCAAAACTTTCTGTGTTGCTGGAGACGTGGTTTGTCTGAATGAGGAAGAGAGAGTGCATGTGGCATTTTAAGTTATAGTGAATGCTTACAGAATGACGTATACATGCTAATGCAACAATCTCAGACCTATCTGTCCATCTATGAGCACGAGATCAAAGAGACTTTTAATTAGATGTTTTCTCACTTGAGGCCTATGCTTTACCACCAGAGGCACACTAACTAGCTGCTGTTACTTATTGAGCTGCATGGTATCAATGTTTGAAACTGACTGAAGCTGGATATACAAGTAATTTATAAATGAGGAGACCTTTTCTTTTAAATGATTTAAAATGGTGTACAGATGTATATGTATTATTTAATAATTCTGAGTCATGTTTTCCAAAAATTCTATAGCAAAAAAAAAAAAAATGTTACTGAACAATTGAATTAATTATTTATTTTTTCTTAAAGGGATAGTTCACCCAAAAATTAAAATTTGTTTATCTGCTTTCCCCAGGGCATCCAAGATGTAGGTGACTTTATTTCTTCAGTAGAACACAAACGAAGATTTTTAACTCAAACCATTGCAGTCTGTCAGTCATATAATGTCAGTGAATGGTACACACGGCTTTGAGAGAAAAGAAAACATTCACAGACAAAACCAAATTAAACCCTGCGGCTCGTGACGATACACTGAGGCCTTTAGACACGAAACGATCAGTCTGTGCAAGAAACTGAACTGTATTTATCATTTTTTACCTCTGAAGCGCAGCACGGTCCAACTGTCCTGAGCTCATTCACACAACAGCAGGTGTGTGATGCTTCTTCTTCTTGCTTTACTGTGGATCGCAGACTTATAAGTGCATTACCACCACCTATCTCTCAAATAGAGCATTGACACTCTATCTACAATCTCAATTAGGATGCACTTATAAGTGTAATTTTCATTTTTGGGTGAATTATCCTTTAAATTGAAGTAACAGGGCAACATATCAACTGGGTCACACAGTTTATTGATAAGAAAAGTAAAAAGAGAATATCTTTATTATTTGTCTTTACCAAAGCATTATGTATTTGATCGTTTGTATATTGAGAATATTAATATTTTAATTTATATATATATATATATATATATATATATATATATATTTCTTTTATAAATTCAAAGTTAATTAATTTTAACATAATTTGAAGAAGTTTAATTTTGTCAAATGTGCCCTAAAGAATCTGAAGAATCACACTTATATTACTTGTTATATATTGCCTAAATGATAATCATAAATAATGATCATAAATGTTCTTCAGCGGATGAATCAAGCTTTTATTTTCATAAAAGACTGTTAATGGTGAAACACTGACATCTCTGAGCAGCTCAGTGAGGCATTTGTGTCCAGCTGGAACCAATGAATGCCATAAATCTTCCCTTTTAAATTTTCTCCTCGTTTTCATCACTCTCCTGCTCTGTCCTTCACTACTGCCTGGGAGAATTACAGATCATTTTTAGATGTGAGGCTTGCAGGCAATTGCATGGAATAAACGGCAGTTCATAAATGTCATATTAACTATTTATGTGAATAATCAGAGTCTGCCGTGCGAACAGTGGCAAGCGGAAAAAATAAATAAGACGGAATACATTAGACATGACAGCATGATGTACAATAGACATTATCACTGTTGGTGATAATGACCCTCAGATGTTTGGTGGAATGCTGTGCATTTAATGAGGTCTTGGTATGCTGAGACTTCTGTAACACAACTTTTGGAAGTGACTGCATTCACTTGTGTCATGCCGACACAAGAGTTTTGCTTATAAATTAATCAAATAAATATTTCAGGTCAGCTCGACGGACAACTTTAGTGGCATAATGTTGGTTACCAGAAGAAATCATTTTGACTCGTCCTTTATTTCTTTTAAAAAGCAAAAATCAAGGTTGCTGTTACAGGGCTGACGAGACGTGAGACGTACAGATCCATATGCAGGCTTGTATTAGGCAGAGACGTGGTCGTACAGGCAGGGTCAAACAATGGCAAACAGGTGTAACATGGGCGAGACAAAGAGTAAACTAAGACAAGCGTGGGTCGATGATCGGCGAACAGTATCCAAAGGGGCGAGACAGGAGAGGTAGTCAAAACGTCAGCGATAGTCCAGGCGCAAGGCAAGGCAAGGCAAGGCAAGGCAAGGCAAGGCAAGGCAAGGGGGGCTCTGTAGGACAGCGATAAAGAATACAATACTAGGCAACGAGGGACAGAATGTCCAGGGTTGAAATAGTGTGTGTGATCAGGTGTGATTGGTGCAGTGAGTGATTGGTGACCGCTGTGATCAGTGTTGGATGATGGGAATTGGAGTCCATGTGATGTGTGGTGTGAAAGTCCATGTGGTGAACGGGTGACCTCTAGTGGTGAATGAACGGGAGTGCAGACCAGATTCGCGACAGTTGCAGTGCAGCACTTACAATGGAAGTTAACAGGGCTGATTTTTAGAGGCTTTAAAAGTAGAAATGTGCAGAAATTAGTAGAAATTTTATTACATGATTTTTTTCAACTGTATTAGTTGAGCTGTTAAACTGTTAAAAAAAAACCTTTCACATTCATTTTAAAGTTTATGCTGCTAAGTTGTAAAAGTGAATTTCATTTAAGTAACCATACTTCATCTTTTTCCTTGTGATTTCTAAATTGCCTAAATTGTTTGGGTTTTCATACTTGCTGATGGTAATGACTAAAAAATAGTTTGACCAATAGCATGCAGGCATTGTACACTAAAAAAAATCCGTAAAATTTATGGTAATAAAACGTCAGCTGTGGTTGCCGGAATTATACCGTAAAAAATACAGTAACAACATTTTAGGTTTTACGGTTTTAACTTAACTTTACAGTTACATACCGAAATTTCATTAACTGATATAATGTTAATATTTATACACTGAAATCTGTTTTGTATCTTTGAAATACACTGATAACCACCTAATGCCGGTGGTGATGAGAAAGTCACATGATGAACCAAAGCCCATCACAAGCAGCTTTTAAATAATAACATTAATAAGGTGCACAGTGTCCTTCACACAAGCACTAAACACCATCATGGTGAGACTCATTAAACTGAAATATGCAATAAACATTCATTTAACAACTTTAGACGTAACATACAAACCTAATAAACATAACTGATAAGAAAAAACTAAGAAGAAACATAGTTATTTCAAAGAAAAAACATCAAATTGAAACAAAATTTGAAATGCAAAGCAGGGAATTCTGGGAAAGTCAGTTTATGGTTTTTCCCTGTAAATTTTACAGGAACTTACCGTTAACCATTTAACAGGTTTTTACTGTAGCATTTTCACAGTCTTTTACCGTTAAAATCACGATCATTTTTTACAGTGTTGTACATATTGATCAATCATGGCGTGCGAGAAGTTACAGTCTACAGAGAACAATAAAAGCAATACACATTAAAAGGAAAAATATTTTTTTTCGTGGTAATTAGCATTGTTTATTAAGTCTTTTATTGAACCCTGGATTATTCCTTTAAATTTAAATTGGATTAACTGTCAGAATGAGCACTGCCATTCCATGACTAGCTATACATCAAGCCATAGGAGGAACACATGGGTAGTAAATCCGCATGCCACTCAAACCTCTGTGTTGTCGCTCAATATTTAAGACACCACCATTCAAATCCATTGTGACGGGCTCCTTCCCTAAGGTAGCCATGGTGATCACAAGGGCATCAACCGATGGATAGAGACGCTCTTTGAGCCGTCAGGAATAAAAGAGGAGCAGTTTTGAAGAGGCAGTGTGGGGTGATGGAGGAGGGATTCAGGCCCGAACAAAATAAAATACCCATAGAGAATGGACTGCTTTCAGAGGTAGAGAGGGGTTGGTCTAATTTGCACAAAGTCTTCTCCTTCTCAAACCAGAGCTGACAGCAGACGTTTTTATCAGTGAGGAACACACTGCATGGAGAGAAACACATTCATTTCAATGAGGAGTCTTTTCCAAGGACAATGGCCCAGCAGGATGGAACATTGCCGTCCTTTTCGGAAAATCAGAGTAAACATTATTCCGCCTTATTTATTTGCCGAGCAAACAACCGTGCCCACGGAAACTAAACGTGGCTTTTAGAAGAAGGCTAGTGTTGTTCAAAATGCAGGTGGAACTGTTTTTATTCATGGCTTTTATGTACAAGCTTTTCTTAGTTCAGGAAGTTCACTGTCAGACAAAAGGTTGAACACATCTTTGTTATTACTACTACTGTATTTTTCATGTTTTTTTCATGCATCTTCATGGTATTCAAATGAAATGCTTTTTGAGCAGTATTGAAGGACTTCTGGGCCTGCATTTTATTCATTTGGTCTGCAAAATATAATAAAACCTCTTAGAAAAGCAAATCAGTTGTTTTATTTTAGAATATTGTTTTTTACATGTTTTACTTATTGAAATTTTAGAACATTTTTATTTTACAATAAACATTTTATAATAAAATTAAAAATGAAATCTCTAATGTCTCTATGTAAAATATTAGTTTTTTAATTATTATTATTTTTTTTTTAATATATATAAGCCTTTAGATCAAAAGGTTCATGAGGTCATGGGAAACATTTTAATCAGGTGTGTCCAAACTTTTGACTGGTAGTGTGTTTTCAATTAATAAACCCAAAACATCTTTTCCAACCCTACTCGGTGGAGGCCTCATATTTGTGTGAAATCTGGTAATTGATTAACGTTATGGATAAAATACAACAAACCATGTCCTCAGGAGAAATGACATCAGTGACAACCTGTTCACCTCTACATCTCCATGCTGAGACGGGCCAAAATCTCACAGGATCTGAATCCAGACAACTCATTCCTCCTGGGAGAACGTGCATTAATAAATCATGGCTTTCCATTCAGTGATGAGTGTGTGTGTGTCTGCACATGTCATCTCCTCTTCAGAACAACATGTTTGTCTCTAGGGCTGTTCCAGCTGCTCATCTCCCTGACTATTGTGTCTCTTTTTTCATTAAATCTGTGATCAGAAGTGACAATTAGTGACTGATGTGTGATTTTAATCACCTGCCAGGCAGTTCAGCTGCAGCTTGGACACTAATTCCACATGCATTTAGGCAGATTCAATTTCCTGTCCAAACCTTTATTATATATATATATATATATATATATATATATATATATATATATATATAATTTTTATTAGAAAGAGATTGAAGAGTTAGCTGTATCGTTGGCACTTGATCACAATGCAGATCTATCAAATACAAATAAACTCTTTATTTGTTATAAATTAAATTTAGTCAGTTTTCTGATGTTATTTTTTCCCACAAAACAGAGAGAAAACTTTAGTTGTTTGACGGCAATAGTTTCATTTTCATTAGAGATGCTGCCTGCAGCCCCTGAGATATACTGTATGCATGGAAGGGGTGGATGAGTGATTAGATGTCCTCTTCCTCCGATCGTTTGTGCCTCCGTGCAAATAAATAACCTGCGAACGTAAATAAACAGAGGCATCCATCATGAGAGCGTCCCAAAGACAGTGACTGATTTCTGTGCGAGGCTCCTGAGGGAACAGGATACGTGACACTGGCACTTTTATTGTGAGAAATGGCAGCTGCCAGTGCACCAGTATGCACGTGGGTGACATTATCACTGAGATGCTCGAGACGCCTGCACTGGATGGGTGAGCAGGCAAGTGTGTGGTTTCTGCTGGAGTTTTGTTTATCGTTTCATGTAACGTGATTCTATGTTGATGAACAACATGATTAGATGTTTCTTTTAAAAAATTGTGTTCTTGGGAATTGATATGGGCTTAAACATTGAGATTGTCGCAAAGACTAGATGTTTTCCTAGTGTGTGTGTGTGTGTGTGTGTGTGCTAAAGTCACAATTGCTAGGGTGTTCTTGGCTATTATGCATGGGCTATTACACATTTGGAAGAGTGTTCTGGGTGTTGGTATGGAGTGCAATAGTCGGATCCAGAAGTAAAAATCCCATTCATTTTGACAGGGAATTTGATTTTTAATGATAACTTGCTAACTGTTCAACAGCAGAATTCCAGGTGAAAACTGCATTATACATGATTTTGCAAAAAAAAAAAAAAAAAAAAGTTGAAAGAGTTGTGTGGCATCTGCTCACTCCCATGAAGCACACTGCAAATGACAGTTTGCCTGCTTGTATATTTGTATACATAATATTCAAGTAATACTCATAGAATATATATATATTTATTCCCCTAAGTTGTTTCAAACCTGTATTAACTTTTTATTTATTGAATTTTTTTTAACACATAATTTTGAAGAATGTTGGTAATCAAACAGTTGCCGGTAGCCATTAACTTCCATAGTATTTTTTTCCATGCTGTAGATGTCAGTGGGGAGAAGCAACTTGAAGGCAGTTTTATGTACATTGTCTTATACCTTTGTATTTTATCCAATTTTCAAATACTTATTTGTTTCGTATCAAAGTTTGTAATGTGATTCATCTCGTAGCTGGTTTGTTCAAGGCTTATAACTCTAAAAGACCTTTAAAAAAAATCCCTATGGGACAAATCAATGGAAAAAATATACTTTGTGAACCAAGGTCACTGAAAAGTGTACAGGCACTGAACTACTAAGTTGAAAGAGTCCACACTGGCTCACACATTATGGCCTCTTCATTGCAATTTTTAAAATAGTTTTACTATCCAAAATGTGGAAATTGTAAGATAAGAACAGCACATATCTTCTCAGTAAGCCACATAATAGAAAGTACTGTTAAAGATATTGAATATAATGATAACAAAAGGTTTGCAATATCATTTAATTCATACTTACTTAATGAAGCCAGACCCCTTTCACTAAAGCCACACTTCTTTTGTGAGCACTTAACTAAACCATAACCCAAAACACTTTCTATAAATGTAGTGTCTAGTCTATTTTACTTGATTTGAACTCAGCATTACTGCAAATTGTTGATTCCTGTATGAAAAAAAGTCACTTTGGTTGAAAGATTTAATTGAATTTTAATTTAAATATTTGAATTCATTTTTTAAACATTGAAATAATTCTATTTACTTATTTATTTACTCTTCTAAGTTCATCTGTATGCATCTAATTGTGTCCCACTTTTTTTTTTCACAGTTGTTTCTTTGAGCACTCAACTTTGCAGTTTGTTCGTGCCCCTGTTAACAGCCCTCTGCTCTCCAGTGCTTCTGATAGTTGCCAGCCCAATAAATACTGTCTCTGTACCCGGCGATCCAGTCCCCTGCCCTCCTGCTCTAAGATTGATCCCTTATCCCCACCCCTTCTTTTCTCTCGTCGCTGCCAGACCCGCAGCTTTAGAACCCATGTGAATAGGTGAAACTCTGAGGCTCCAACAGATGGCCAGAGCTGCCCTGATTCAGTCACACTGCTGCCGGATGAATACCAGCTCAGAGAGCCCAGAAAGAGTGGAAAAAACAGAGTTTGAGGAGAGCAAAAGAGAGATAGTGAGAGTGATAGAGTTTCCCCCATGTGTGTGGGAGAATAAGGGGAAACAGGGACGTGTTAATATGCATGAGGGGAAGAGTAACTGTGAGAGAGAGGGAAAGAGAGACAACAAGAGAGGGGAGTGGACGATATTGAATTGTAGATTGAGGGACTTCTTTCCCTCCCGCCCTCTTTTATTTATCTGCTATGGAACCACGCCTCCTTCCTTTCACCTCTCCGTGTGTCTATATCAGGGGACCGGCTATGAGAGAGCCCACTTGTAAGGCTGGCAGAGGGGGAGTCGAGTCAGAGGTGGTCTGGCGAAGACCGAACAGGTGACGGATCATCATATCCCTGACTTTAACGCCTCCTGTAGTTGCTCTGTTCTTCAGGAAGGATTCAGAGGTGGGCATTAGTGAGGTACGTGCCTTTGTCCCTAATTATTGCTTTGTAGCACTACCTCTGCACAGGTATATTCCTCCATTGTTAAAGCAGATTATAATTTTCCACGCTCTCCAGATTGTAATATGCAAAAAATCTGCAATTCTGAAATTACTTAACTGATATTTTGTATTCATTTTTCTTGAATGCTTATAAAATGTCTAAATTGATGTCTTTTAAAGCCCAAATCATTGGCATTGGGAAATTCAGATAGTTGTCTGTTGTGATTCTTGAATTTCTTTCCATTTATTAAACAATTTTTAGGTTTGTTTCTTCTAGTCTTCTCAGACTCTTTGTGTTGGTGGCTTATAGTTCTTGGTTTTCATACCTCAGATATTTGTCCCTCATACTCGCAGTCACTTACAATGCTTGAGTCCGGTTTGTGCGTGATTTTGGCTCTTTTAAGGACTTTAACAAGAGTCTGTCGTCACCATTTTAAAATGCTACATGACTCACGTTGCATTTTTGATGGTGAAAAACTGCTCTCTGGGTCAAGTAGGTCTCTGGAAGCAAGTGATGTTTGAAGGGATTCGCTGGCTAAAATATGCATCAGTGAGTGTTCGCTTGTGTTTGCCGTCTGAGGCTATGAGGTAATGACAAAGGTGATGGGGGCTGAGAGATCTGTGCCTTAGACATTCATTATTTAATGTTCACTCTGTCTCCACTCAGCCCCATAACAACTGGCCTCCTTTTTCCTCTTCTGCTGTCTGAACCAGAACTGTGGACCAGGTCCTATGACGCTTAGTGCATCAGACCTGTACAAATGAGTTCACATGGTCAATGTCACATATTTGCTTCTTTGATTAGTGACCTAGAAACAGTGCTGAATTTAAAATATTCTTTTATTCAGTTTACATGTTGAATCTCAGATTTAGTGGTCTCGGATTTTTGGACCCTCTGTACAATGCATCCAATGCATATTCTTTCTTTTTTCAGAGATGTCATAAAAGTAGATCAGCAGTAACTTTAGAGCTGAGGGAAACTGCTCATTTGGGACCTCTGTCTGACAGCACAAAAAAAAAAAAAAAGAAAAAAAAAAGGAATTTGATCTCAATTTTCTAATTCCTGTGTGGGAGCTATTTAGGGTTCATTTGCATACGTCCGTCCCGGCCTCAATAGGGTTTTTGTATGTTGTGATGATTTTATCCAATTTACAAGATAGAAACCACTTATTTCTGCATTCCTTTGTCTACATATAACAATACAAGTTTGTTTTAGCATGAAAGACCACATAATGGACTTATGTCATACAGTAGCTTCATTGATTTTATGCAAGGTACAACCCAGAAGTCAAAATAACCAAAATGGTAAATGGATATACATTTCAAACAAACTATGAAACCCCACTCCTAGCCGAACCTTATATCTAACCATTATTGTAAAATCACTCTGATTATTTTTTTCTTGATTGTTCATAATTTTTTTCGTAAACTTTTATAGGAGGCTATTTCTTGTGATTCTTGGATTTCTTTCCATTTTTTAAACCTTTTTTGGTTTATTTCTCCTAGTCTCAAACTCTCATGTTGGTGTCAGGTTAAGTCATCATAATTGTACATCCCAACTTACAGTACAATATTTCACCATTTTTGTCCATTTCAAACTTAAACCTAACCATAATTTCTCACTCCTAACCAAATCTGTAATTTAACCATGATTGCAATTGTAAAACCCTATTAAAGTTATGTTTTCGTATGATCCAGGTCACACAATATCATATGATTTTGTCATCATCAGTTGTAATGAGTGTGTTAGCAGTGTTTGAGCTGGTAATCGACAGACTAGAAAAGAACAGATTTGATACAAATCAGTAAGGAATCATTGACTTTTCTCAAGGTTAAACCATCAAATCTTTGAGACTTTTTAATCTCTAGAGTAAGTTCACATTTGATATTTAAGCATAAATATTTTGAGTCGGATTTTGTGGTGAAATGAGTTCTGGAGATCAATAAATGCAAGACTTAAATAAAATGATGATAAACATTGAAAGAGGTTGTGCACATATTTTTTATCTACTTATATATTATCACAAAAATGAGCAAGATTAAATGGGATGTGGAAAATGTGGAACATCTCTTATGAAAACCATCCACCACACCCCAGAACATCCGAGTAATTTTTTTATCAAAGAGTCTGGACACCAGACAAATCCGAACCAGCCTAGAGCACGTCTACGTGAGACACAAAGTCTCATTTTCATGAGCAGCTGAGAGCAAAACAAGGCCTGATATGAATCTAAAGTATAATTTGAGCCTGGTGCCCACCGTCTTACATGTTAATGCTGACTGGAAGTCTTTGATGAGTGATTTGGAGTACAGCACCTCTGGCGGTGCCCTCTGAGGCAGTGACTGCATTACAGAGCTGTGCCAAGATACGGCAGGTGTCCAGCCGAGATCTGTAATTACATTCTGCCAAGGATATGGAGAACATCAATCTTAGATCAGAATCAGAATTTGTAATCAAAAGCACTTTTTTATTTTCAGTCGAGATCAATTGTGAATTAACTTCACTAATCAGATAGCTGGTAAATGTTTTCAATTGCGTTTTGAATGATAATATGCCATTGCTATAATATTACCTGTTTCATTACTCATCACTCAGACTCCTCCCACTGTAGACCACACCCCTCTCACCTCCCAGAAGCCATGGACATTCAGTACTAGAATCCATCTATCGTCTCATGTAACATAAACATCTGTCACAACAGCAGTAAGTGGCTCATTGGTGCTTAGATGAAATGAGTATGTTGGATAATGGATGTGGCAGTTTAGGTTTCAGGCGCCCTTGTAGATTTACATTGAAAGAGAGAGTTTAACCTGAAAATGAGAAGTCGCTCCAAACCTGTATGACTTTCTTTATTTTGCAGATAACAAAAGATGTTGTGAACAAAAGATGTTTCCAGTTGTTTTTGTCCATGCAATGGAAGCCATTGGGCTTCAAAACATCATTGGACTCCACTAAATGGATAGTTTACACAAAAAATCACCCTCATGTCGTTCCAAACCCGTAAGACCTTCGTTCATCTTCAGAACACAAATTAAGTTATTTTTGATGAAATCCGAGAGCTTTCTGACCCTGCATAGACAGCAATGCAACTGACATGTTCAAGGCCCAGAAAGGTAGTAAGGACATTGTTAAAATAGTCCAACCTTAATTTTATATTATAAAAGTAATATTACTTTTTGTGCGCAAAGAAAACAAAATCAATGACTTAATTCAACGATTTCTTCTCTTCCGTGTCAGTCTCCGCTGCTCGTTCACAAGAGTACCACAAAGAAATGTCAAGTAACACATTGAATTAAACATGAAATTTTGAAGTAGAAAGACTGAAATAGTATTTTATTGTGAAATCAATAACCTTTTCAGCTTCATTTGAAAAATCACTTTTTACAGTGGATGCTAATAAAGATACAAGGCAGCCTAATTTCTTTTACGAGGATGTGAGAGCGTGCTTGGCCATTGACTTTATCTTTGGGTGTTTTGAATTGATTTTAGCAGGAATAGGGAAGCGGTGGAGGAACTGTAAAAAGCAGCGATGTGATGTGGAAGTATTAGGAAAGTTTAATAGAGGTGCTGCAGCATGCAGGATGAGCTGCAGAGGTTTGATTACATACCCTGGGAAACAATTGTGACAGTCATTGGGACTAATGGTGAACTGCGCACCAAAGGAAATTACAGTGATCTTAAAGTGATCAGAAGCACTTATGGGCAAACAGAGAGTCTGTATGAGAATGTATAGAGTTTTCCGAGTGATGTTATTATTCGTTGAGTACTGTTTTTAAAACATTGTGCATATACTCGACATATAAAGATGTGTCTTTTAGCATTTATTTTCCCCATTTTTGCCGTTCTTCTGAGTCACGTACCCTCAAGGTTCTCCCAACTGGGTTTTATAGGGTCTCACTCAGACTTCAGCTCACATCTACCCATTACTCTCTCTGGCTTTCTCTCTCACGCCGTATCTATCTCTCACTCCCTCAGGAGCTCAGCAGGCTTTGTGGCTGCTTATTAACTTTTATGGAATTATAGATTTCTGAAATTGGATTTTCCCAACTCTCTAAAGAAAGGAGATTAGCTGGCTACTCTTACATGCACCAGAGTTTTTCTGGCCTGAAACTTAACTTGAATGTTTGAATGTGGACAATTAGTTTACATGGCAAGTTTATCTGTCTCTTTCTAGTATTTTTTCCCCCTTCTCTAGTAGAATCAAATCACAATAGCCTGTGGTAGCTGTAAGTTTAGATGAGCACTTTGTCTTTATTTGTGAATGGGGATAAAACTCAGTGTTTGTTGTTCTCAAAACAAAAATTTACATGGACTGAGGGGCATTTTACATTACACAGTTATTGTGCATTGAAAAAAAAAATATTGTGAATTTATTGTATATTTCTGGATTATACTTGCTTTACTTTCACAATTATCTTACAATAGTTAAATACAAAATGTAATTGTATTACATTTAATTATAGTACAAAAGTGTATAACAATTAAAATAATACCACCCCTGTACTGTATATGAATGATCCTATTATTTCTGTTCTATAACATATAACAATGCTGATGTAGACTGCAAATTATAATCAGACATCAGAGTCAATAATTACTGTTTGTTATCTGTTAAGAACCTGTCAAATGTTCAGTGTGGTGATTAGAAAGATACAAAATAGCTGTATAGAAACCCCCAAAAATCAGGGGGGCACTGCACTAACTCAAGGGAGCTTCTTCATAGGCACACATCACGATTTTAATTGGGTAAATGAAAGGCTTTTGGAATAGACTGAGAGAGATCTGGACCAGACGGAATCAAGCAAACATGGCCTGAGGGCCAGTCTGCACCAGAACTGATCTGAAACTGCTGATAAAGCTCCCATTGCATAGGCTACATATTTCTCATAAATTAGAACTAATGAGCTGGTGATGTGCACATTTCTGACATTAATACTTTAAACTTATTATTGGCCTTTTCCCAAGTTTTTATGTCTGATACTGATATTTTACTGCTAAGCAAATGTGCACAAAAGTATTCTTTAGATCATTTAAAACAAACATTTGTTCTATAAATTATTATACTTCTTTTATTGATTTTATTGTTATTAAATATTTCTATTCAGCTGTTGGAGGAATGGATTCATCATGATTTCATCATAGCAGACGTGTGAAGGTGGAGTGATGACTGCGAGTGTCAGCTTTTAAGTGTGAATCATGGTAACTGGCATCTGTGAAAATACAGAGATTCATATCGGAGGGAAGCATTTACTTGAATGAGCCATATTGGATGACTTAGATAACACTTGATATGGGTGTTTTTTTTATCAAACTAATAGTCTGTCCCAGACACAGATGTTAAAACACTCAAGTTTATCAAAGTTCAATCGTCGGCCCAATGGTTCCAGAACATAAATTTGATACAAGGCCCAAGTTAAATGGTTTGTGTTATTAATTGCATTGCGTTGAGTTCCTACTCTGAAATATTGCAGAAAATATTCAAGTTTAGCTCAGCAAATAGTGTCCTATATGTGTTTGTATGAGAAAGTGCTTAATATTTAGATGTACATCCTCGTGTGTGCTTGTCTCCTCAGTGTTACTTTCACTATAATTGGTTGTGGGTGGCAGCGCGGTTAAGCCTGATTTGGGACTGGATTGTTGCCTAGTTTCTGCACAGCCCCAGAACAGAAATAGAACTGGGCCTATTAGTTTTTATCTCGCCATGTATCCTGCAGTGAGTCAAACAAACAGCCCATTACACAGTTAGCTGTGCACTGAGTAATGATGCTCAGCCTTCATAAGAACCCACGTTCAGGAGCATCTCCGCTCGTCATGTCATTTTGAGTCCTCATTTATATTAAATAGCTGCCAGAGTCACTAATAGCCACCTAGACAGTGGGAGACAGAGAAGATCAGTAGCTCAGGATGCTGTGATCTCATGTCTTCATGAGTGTATGAAGTAATGCAGTTTTCATGAGCTTTCATGAAAGACCTGGCCTCTGGACATAATCAAGACCAAACCAAAGACTAATGCGTTTTCTGTTCTGTACATAATTACATCCGTGTCTGGGGTGTTGATCTTGAGGTGGAGCGCTGACAAATCACACCCTGGAGGTTTAGCGCAATGTTAATGAATTGTAAGAATCGACGTAGCTGTCCATCAGCAAATTTGGATTTGAGGCTGTGATTACTTTGTGTACTAAAAGGACTTTTGCTTGGTGATATTACAGGAAGCAGATATGTATTCAGTTATTCTGTTTGAGGCATGATCATATACTTCAAAAGAAAGTGTGTATACTTCACCTCTCGTCCCCTTTCAGGCACTTTTTTTGAATTTGCCTTTGGAGCAGCAAGATAAAACAACCTCTGCCACCTGGAAGAAAGTGAAAAACTCTTCAAAGACATAGTAGAAATGTTGATATATATATATTTTTTCATGATTTTTTTTAGATGTCCAACAAGCTCTTGAAGTTTCTTATTCTTGCACATTATTGCATAAAATCCTTTGGTCTTCCTAAGTCTCTCCCCATAAAACCTTTCTGTTTACATAATGGTCACAGTGGCTGACTAAAAGTTTCAAAGGTGTATTTATTCTTAATGGATTCAATTTTGAAAATCTGTAAAAAATAATACTAATGTATGATATTGTGTGATATTATAATACATAATAAATAATTGTATGTAAATTCTAAATAAAAATTATAATAATGTAAACTTGAAAAGCGATGAGCTTGTGTCTCATTGGATTTTTTTATTTTTATTTTAAGTATATAAGTAAAAAAAAAGGTAAGATTTTTAATGTTTTTGAAAGAAATCCCTTATGTTACCCAAGTCTGCATCTATTTAGGCAAAAATAGAGTAAAAACAGTTATTTTGTTAAATATTGTACAATTCTTATACATTTTAAAACTTAAAATATTTTAATTTTTTAGCAGCCAGAACTGCTAAAAATTCATTATATCAGAATATCAGAATTCACTCTGATATGCTGATTTAAGAAAAAATCTTATGCTTTCATAATGTTAAAAACAGTTGTGCTGCTTATTATTTTTGTGGAAACCTTTTTTCAGTATTCTTTGATTAATAGGAAGTTCAAAAGAACAGCATTTATTTGAATTATATTTATTTTCGTTTGTAACTTTGTAAATGTATTTACTGTCACTTTTGATCAATTTAATTCATTACTGAATAAAAGTATTAATTTCTTAAAATCTTACTAACCCAAACTTTTTTGAATGGTAGTGTACATATTAAAAACCCTGATCTACGCACACCAGGGAGATCCCCCTGCGATCTAATTAGGAGTCAGATATTAAAACAGTGAGCTGTGTGCTGGGATAATTGATTCTTTCCACTCGATGCACACGAAACAAGCAGACAGCAGGAGATACCCAGCTTTGTCAACACTGGGCGATGTGCCTGCTTTTTAAAAAAGGCGCCCCAATGAAGCTACGTGGATTGTGCCAACAGACATCCCACACACAAAGGTACGCCACATGCATCCCAGTGTGTATGGGGATGAATGAATAACCTCCTGTTTGTATGAGTGGGTTAGCCTGGCAGGTCAGAGGGAAATCATACGCGCTTTTTCTTCCCGCACTTTTTGGCTGTCATCAGAGGAACAGTCTAACTGTCTCTCTCTCCTCCGGCAAAAACACTCAAACCCTGATAATTACCCTCTTCCTTTGAGAGTTATCAAAATGGACAACTCTCCCGCTGCTTTGCTAATTACTTTAATAGGTTTAGATAGAGATTAGCAACAGACTAGAAGCTTAGGGGATGTGTGATGTTGATAGTAAGTGAATAATCCCTCTTACCTTTCTTTGATTTTAAAATTCAATCTTGTCTATTATATTTATATATTCTGTCTTAAATCTGCTGTATTTATAGCATCATTCATGTTGGGAATGGAACCACAGAACATCAGCTCATGAGCATTCATATTGTTGTCCACTGACCCTAATGTCGAAGCCATGACTGCGTGTCTGTAGAGTCATTCACTATCACTAGAGTCATTCGTTTACAGCCTGTTTTATAGAGGCTGGGTCAGACTCAGTCTCTCATCAAGTACCTTTAGCTTTGTGTAGCCCTTTCAGCCCTGAAGCAGATTCCAGCCGACCCTCTCAATTAGTAGTGGTAAACCACCTGTGCTGGTCTATTTGTGAATGTAACGACCATTGTGATCAGCAGGGAAGTAAATGGAGGGGAAAAGGAGTGGAAATTGTAGGAATGGTAATAGTCTTTTTTATGGATTACAGATTACGATCATCAAAGGGGCAGCTGAGAGGGTCTAGTCTCGCCACAGGGTAAAAGACGCATACACTGGTCCCAATGACAGCGTCATTAACGAAATGGGCTTTAGTGACGCCACATTAATGGCCAGTTATCAAATGGAGGGAAAAAGTGGCTATTGTAACCAGATACCACCATGTAATGATTAGGTACTGCATTAGCTAAATGTATATGGTATGTGGGAACTGTGTTATACGATCTTGGGAAACTGCATATTTTCCCAACATGGTTCCATTTTCATTCATTGGCAGATGTGTGTGTTTTTTTTTTTTTTAAATCTAAAACAATTTATATAGGATTTAAACAGATAGTTCACCCAAAAATAACAAATCTGTCATTAGTTACCCTCATGTCGTTCCAAACCCGTAAGACCTTTGTTAATCTTTGGAACACAGATTAAGATATTGTTGATGAAATCCGAGAGCTTGCTTACCCTGTATAGACAGCAATGCAACTGACATGTTCAAGGCCCAAAAAGGTAGCAAGGACATCATTAAAAAAGTCCATGTGACATCAGTGGTTCAACATAATTTTATGAAGCTATGAGAATACTTTTTGTGTGCAAAGAAAACAAAAAATAATGACTTTATTCAACAATTTCTTTTCTTCTGTGTCAGTATTCAATGCACGTTCACGAATGAATGGATGAATATCTTAATGGTCATTGTACTAGTACAACGAAAGTGAATGCAATCCTTTGGATGCATAGTGTAACGAAAAAAATCAATAATCTAATAAACAGTATACAGATGACAGGATCTGTAACATAGCATTACACACAGAAGACGTCTCACATTCAACAGTCGGTTACACGACTAATATTCTACGAGAGTACCACGACTACCTTTCTGGGCCTTGAAAGTTTCAGTTGCTGTCTATGCAGGGTCAGAAAGTTCTCGGATTTCATCAAAAATATCTTAATTTGTGTTGAGCGAAGATGAACGAAGGTCTTATGGGTTTGGAACGACATGAGGGTGAGTAATTAATGATAGAAATTTCAATTTTGGGTGAACTATCCCTTTAAGGTATACGGTTTATCCCTTCAGTGAAAATGGCCATTGAACTTGATGTTGCTAATGCCATGCTCTGTTGATCTACTGTTTGAGCAACTGCTATGTTTGGAATGCTATGTTCATTAAGTTTTGGCCTGCATGTCTTGTCATTGATTCTTGTGAATTAGCATTAGAGGGGGTTTTAGGATCAAAGGCATGGTAACATCAAAAAGATCATTTAAACAGCTGTGACAGCAGGTGACCTGAGACTTAACTGTCACCTTGACATTCTTTCACCTGTATATTGTTCACAAGTTAATTCTCATCTCTGATGTGTGGCTTACCAGTGAGATCTGTTGGAATTACTGGAATTAAAGGAGCCGCTGGCATTTATTCTTTAGTCAAAGTGACATTTATTTATTTATTGTTTCTTTGGTTTGTGCTGATTCTGAGGGGAAATCTGTGGATTTAAATATGGTAAAATGTCTTAAATGGAGCTGGGGATAGTCTATGATTGACAGGAAGGTTTGATTCTGAGTAAATCTTTGGGTGCCAGTCATGGGTCGTTGGTGATATGATTAAAGATATTCATGCACAATTAAAACACAATGTGACAGAAATGAGACAATGATTTTCACCAGCTGTTTTATCAATTTGGCACTTGTGTCTGACAGTGGGTGATTTATTTCTGTTAAATGTGTGTTTATGGTTATGTGAGTGTGAGAAACTGCTTTCGATATGGACTACTCATTATTAGGTCCAAATTCAGCAGGACAGGAACGAATGATAATGATAAGTACGGTCCAGGAATGCAACTTTAGTACTTTCTTAATCAGAGGCTGCAATGGCATATTAAATAAACTATTTATAATATGAAAACGGAGAAATGCTGAAAAAAGAAAGAGAGATGTATAATGCTTTAGTTGTGAGAGTCACTGATACGGGCAGCATGCCAATGCAGACACTGGTTATGCCTCAGTTGTGCTCAAAACAGAGCATGATTGACAATATGGGCCTTTGTTATCACACCATCTAAATTTTAGAAACAATCACACACATTACAAGTAAAATGAGATTTTTAAAGAAGTCAGTTAAAGATTGTTCAAATTCATTCCACTTTGTGTAGCTTTTATGCAGGGTCACTTCTTAGCATTGTTTTGATGTGGTGTTCTTTTACTTATTGGGAAAAGTATCTTATTAATGACCTACAATATTTGAAAATTTCAAGGTCCATATTTCATAACTGTTTCATACTTCATTAGCTGTTTCTTTTCCCATATAGACAATCAAAGCAGTTTATGTCTGAAGAGCTGAGATTTCTTATGAAGACTCGGGTCATTGTGCTGGGCATCGGACCTTGTCTAATTCCTCTTTTTAAGTTCCCATCCATCCCTGCTGTTCTTAAAGCCCTTGTGTGTTTTTGGCAATGAGGCCTGTAACATGTATAGATTTTGGAGGGGCTACCACTAAGCCTGCTAATCTAACCACAAAGAGAAGGAAGGGAGAAGGAGAAGAGGATTAGGATGAGGAAAGTCAGAAAAGGAAAATACCAACCAGCCGCACATCCCCAGGGACAAGCTCCAGCGAAGATTAGAAAATCCCCACAGTGGCCACACTGACAGTGGGAAGCCCTTTCGAATCACTGCTAATGTTCATGTGCAGGAATCCACAGGGGTCAGAGACGTTGAATGTGATAATTACACTTTCTGCTACTCCTTTGGTAGTAGATAGGGTTAGTGAATGGTGGCAATTGGGTTTATTGTGGTTTTGAAAATATACTTTTTTTTGGTTTTTAGTTTTATTTCATTGGATTTACAATTCCAATTTCATTTTAGTTCATTTTAATTGTAAAAAATATATATATTTTTAGTTTTTCTTTGGAAAAAGTAGATTGTATTTTATTTGCATAGTTTAATTTCTTTACATTACTGTGGCGAAAAGTGAAAGTTGCATGCAACTGGTTTGTTCAAAATGCTGATTCATACAGGAACGAAATAAGTCACCACCTTTATGAGTGAGTCATTCAATCTTTCAGTCAACCAAATCATTTAAAATCACTTACTAATACAGAAACACCATTACATTTTGTTGCTTAGAGATATGCAAAGTTCCTTTTATTAACAAAATAATTTTATTCAAATAATAAAAAGGTGCAACATACTCACACAAATTTTAAATGACATTGTCATCAAATTTTTCTGCTATTTTTATTTGAGATTTATTTGATTTGATTTGAATTTTCTGTTGTTGGACTACGTTCTCTATTATAACTATGTTTATTTTAGGTAATTAAATATTGTTATTTATTGTTATGCTTGTTATTTCTGCTTGAGTCACTCACTGAGTGACCATAAAGATTTATGTTTCTTTGTATTCACCACTGAGCCAGTTTACTGAAATAAGAAACCAATATTGTCTGTAATCATCATTAAGTCAGGGCCATTACCCTTCCCCTCTCCCACAAGTCATTTAGAGGAGACAAGAAAAATTGCAAGTAATTAAAAGAGAATGAATGATGTGAACTGGCATCCTGTAGCGTGGCAGAAAGCAGATTATACGGAAAACTGATACTAATCATTGGACACAAACAAACAAATCTTTCACTACAGACTCAGATGTTTCATAGATAAAAACATAAAAATAAATGTAATGTCCTTGGATATGCTATTCCTGGTTTTATTATGGATATAGTCATAGTAGCCTACTTGTGGTTTTAATGTGATGAATATTTTGATGAGCAGCACAGTCCTGCTCTTAGTTGCCCTTAAGGACCGAGGTACACTTCTCCTTCTGCATTAGAATATGCAAATGAAGTAACTAGTAGTTTTCATCTCTTTCTTTTGTCAGAAGCGGATGAGTGGGACCAGTGGCTGGTAATCCCAAAAGATTTTCCTAGTGGTTAGCAGTGGAAAAACACTTTGTTGAGGTTGAAACATTTACCAGTTGAGATATACAGGTTCCACATGAATCAATCACAGCACTGCTGATAGTTGGTACAGTTGGGCCAAAAATTCTGAGCTAACTAGTGAATATAATTCTCTTTTACATTTGCTGGTTTAATCCAATATTGTCGTAACAAGTTTTTTTTTCTTTGGTGGGTTTGTCCCCCTTTTACTTCAACTCAAGCTCCATGAACTTCAAAGTTACTTTTTTTTTTAAACATTCCCTATGTTTTTAGGCCTGAATTGGATTTTCAATCCCAGATTTCCATCTTCGATCTCAGACTTTTGGACCCCACTGTATGCGGCCCCTCTGTCCTTCTGTCACAGGACAGACGGAGGGCGGTAAAGTCACCAGGGTGACCCCCACAAATATCCCCCACTGGCCACAGGGCTCAGGACCACCACCCTTGCCTAGTGAATGCCATATGGTTCCCGACAGATACGAAGGATGGGGACTGGATTCCTTTGCTCCTGATGGCAGGAATACAAAAGTACACATATCATTTGTTAATCAGTTGCTGGTTAGACACTGCGATTAGTAAGGGCAACAACAATTATTAGTACCTAGGGTTCCTGTCTAGTTTTTTCAGATTTTTAGCCTTAGCAACAGTGCATACATTTCAAACCACATTTATTTAAATTCAGCTAAAAATAATTCTTTAGTGCATTTGATGTCTTGCTTTTTTTCCCTCCCTTTGTTCTTTATTCTGAAAATTGTGTCAGTGTCATTTGGCTTTAGAGGAAGCACCAAAACACGGCTTTTCATCTGTGCGTTATTAGCTGATTGCTACGATAACAAGCAGATGATTGTGATCATTAAGGGTTATTCTGACCTTTCTTTGGTGTTGTTTGAAGCTGAAACAGAAAAGGCTCATCATAAACTCAGTCGGATATCAGTTCAGAGAAGCTCAACTAGATTAAAGTGTGCTTATACAGAACTTCTATTAAATTAATATTCTGGATTCAAAATATGAATGACAACATTTTTTGGCATAAAGTTGATTACCACCAAAAATAATTCTAACTCGCCCCTTGTTTTCTTTTCTTTAAGAAAATTAAATGAATGATGATGCACTTAAAATGGAAGTGAATGGGGCAGAAAATTTAATAAGCACTTTTTGTTAATATTTTGTATATTGAATATTTTAGCATTTACTACCATTTTAAAGAAAGGTATAAATATATATAATATATATATATACGTATTTGGTAATCTACATTATGCCACAGTGTTGCTGATTGCGCTTAATTTAAACCTGAAATACTAGAGAAAATAGGTACTTTAGCCATCCTCCGTCTATTGTTTCTCACTTGAGTTGAGTTGCTCTCTGATTTGCTCGTCAGCATAGTCGTGTGATGTGTCTCAGAGGGTTACATGTCAATGACGATTACAGGACTTAAGGTGTTGACTCTGACCGGTCTAATTAGTTTAGTTGTATGATTTAGAAGCCCTTTGTGTTCACACATTGCTGACATGTAGCTTTTCGGCTGTTTATCATATTGCTGATCAAGGCAGAAACCACCATTTGGTCGTGATAATTGTATCTTCAATATTTGCCGTAGGAAACTGCCCCTCTGCGACTGCTCACGCCATCATTAAAACTCACGAATCAATTGTTGTAGGTGCCATGGCCTATATGTTCCACTCCAAACAAGTAAGGAATGATGGATACTGATGTTGACCAAATCCGACGCAAGTCCGTTTGGCCACAGTCTACCACAAAAGGGTCTGATGTACAGTATTCAACTGGAGAATCCACATATCCCCCCACCTCACTTTAAACTAGCTGGCAGATAAAGGTCTTCTCCATGAAAGAGGCTTGTCAGACCATTTGCATCTGAATGCCAACTGCTGTTGGCAAATTCAAGGAGACTTTGGAAAGTTTGCATACTGAATTGGAGGGTGGACGCACATTCCCCAAGCCATGCCAGCATAGTTATGAGGGCAGGAAGTAGACGGATGGCGGTACTTGAGAGGCCCAGGGCATGAAAGTCGGGTCAAGTGCGCCCTATTTCACCTGTGTCCAATGGCTCTTTTTGGTTTCAGTTGTTCCGCCATGTTTAAGACCTTGCATAAAATTTATTATTACATTTGTCAATGAGACTGTCAGTAGTGCCTTCATTCCTACAGAGTTACTACTTTTTTTTTTATTTTGTTTGATGTTTGTTATTGAAATCAACCTGCTTGTAAGAGTTAGCTTTCACACACACACATGTTGGTATTGGTTTACAGGGACCCTCCATAAGCTTAAAGGTTTTTATACTGTATAAACTGTATTTTCTATCACCCTACACCAACCCTACACCTAAACCTACCCCTTACAGGAAACGTTGTGCATTTGTAGATTTTCAGAAAAACACCATTTAGTATGTTTTTTTTAAGCCTTTTGAATTATGGGGACACAGTTTCCTCATAAACCACAAATACCAACACACACACACACACACACACACACACACACACACACACACACACACACACACACACACACACACACACACACACTCACACACACACTCACACACTCACTCACACACACACAAATGCCATATAAAATAAAATGAAACAAATGTCTTAAATGTCCTGTAGACAATTGCAATCAATTATTTTGCAACTTAAAAGGGAAAAAAACTATATATGTAAATCTATATGTTAATATTAATCTTTACCATTAAAATGACATAGTTTTATACTTGTTTTAATTGTAACCTTATACACTTGGTTTATGCTTAAAAAAACTAAAATGGTAATAAACATTTGCCAATGGGTTAAGACAAAATTAAATTAAAACTTGCATATCGGGATATTTTAATATTTTTGTAATATGTTTTAGCTACATTTTGCTGTATTTTATATATTCAATCCTCTGTGGAACATTTTTAAGGCAATATTTTTGAATAATAATTTTAAAAATGTACTCTACCTTTCATAACTAGCTCAAAATTGAGAAATGTTATTGCATTTTTCCCCTACTTTTGAGTGAAATTTGATATTAATTTAAAATTGGTTTTCTGAGGTTCAATTTTTTTTTCATTCTGGCATTCATTATATCCCTAGGTTTGCCACACCATATCATGTCATCCCAATTTACCATGCAAGCTGATCAAAATGCTGACAGCAGCAATAACAGGAGCTTTGCGCTAAAGGACAATCTGGCATACAGAATGGTAGATCAGATACAGAACATCTGATACTGGCATCATTTTACCTCAAGCCCCTTGTCATAAATTATTCTCACTGGTGCAGCAGTAATGAAGAGCCTGTAAAATCACACTAGATTGCTTGAAACGTATCTCTCCCATCACCATGCAAGTGTTTAAAGAATCTGTAGCAATCAGTATGTCGCAATTAACAATGTTAGCATTCCTTTTAAGGACGAAAACATCTCCTGTTTGTCCGACTAGAGCTATTTAAGATTTAACTCTTTTCTCAAGCTGTTGTTTTTATCAATTGCCAGCAATGAGTCCTCGAGAGGGAGAAGGAGGAGAGGAGGGGGGCCCGGGGTGAACAGAGCAGCCAAGAGAATTTAAAACAGGAGACCCCCAAGGTCAGACCTCATCCATTCCCCTGAGAGAGAACAATGACGGAGGAGAGAACGGGAATTAACATGGACTGAATGCAGCTGTGTGAGTGTTTGTGAGGGTATGAGAGGAGATGGTGGGAGAAATGGAAAGAGAGAGAGTGACGAGAAGAGTGTAGATGCAGGACAGAAAGCTGTCAAGATATATGATAAGCTTAAAAATACCCTTAGATGAGAAGCTGGAGGGATGAGCAGTGGGAGACCCTCAAGGCTACTCGTGCAGAAAGTTTTGGCTGTTAGTTTGGAGGGTGAACTTTGTGCAATCACCTCTGCCCTGAAGACTGCAGGGTGCCTGGATCTACATCACGCCTGGCCTTGACCGCTCTGAGGTAAGATTATGAGACTGAGGAGAATGGGATGAATTTTAACCTCTGGAAATCGCCAGAGGCTGTTGCAGCCTGCGAGTTCTGAGCTTTAAGAAAATAAGCTAGCATGGAGCTTCATGAGAGCGATACTTCCATGTGGATTTGTGTTTCATGGGTTGACGCTGTGGGAGATGGGTTTCCTGTGGTCTCAAACAAACAGTAATTCCTATCTTAGCTCATGTTTCCTTCTGAATGTAACCCATCACAGTTGGTGGTGTGTTGGGTTAATGCTGTGTAAAGAAGCTACAAACTCCTCATATTGTATTTGATTATCAGTTATCAGACTTTTTTGTTTGACCTCCTCAGAGGACAAAGAACAACTGCTGTGGGTTTTATCCAGTAATTCTGGTGTGTTACAGGTGGAGTGTTTTGCGCTTATACTGATTTGACTGCAATTTACATCTTGTTATATGTGAATTGCTGCTTTCACAGAGGAAAATGTCTCTCTTTGGCATCAGTGAATCACAATGGTCTATAATTGTGGTGTTTATAAAAGGCAGCAATTTTACCTTTAATTTGCCAAATTTCGCAATTACACAGTAAATCAGTGGTTTTCTGTTGGTTTGTTCTGATGGATATTTATGAGGAAAAAATGTTTTACATTTACATAATAAAATGCAATTAAACAATTGTGCGTAGGATAGCTAAGTAAATACATGTGCAATAGAATACATTCTATATTATTTATATGTAACTTCGAAGGCTGTGTGATGAATCCAAAATTAATTAATGACAATTATTCTGTCATTTGAAAACTTTTTGAATGTCAGGATTTATTATAATTTCATGTATTTAGTCAAGGCTTTATTCCCTGGTAAATAACATTTTTAACAATTGTCACTTTTCTCATTCATGTTAATAATTGTGCGTATTATTCATTTCTGGCTTATTTTTCTTTTTAAAATCCCGAAGCAAAACAAATGCACATTCATCATGATAGTCCATTCTACCGCATTAACTGACCCAACTCTGGCTGAGAGGTCAGTTTAAACATGCATCTACACATTTCCATAACTAATTTGTATCAGACATCACATACCCTCCCTTTTCCAATCCATTAACACCCAACTGTCTTCTCTAATAATGACCCTTTCCTCTTCTAACCTTTGGCCCTTATCATTCACCCGCCTTTTGGCCTGTAGCCCGCTGTCATTAGCATCCACACCAGCTGTCATGTGTTCAACCGAGCCGATCGTTACAGAATGATTCAGTCTCTGTGCATCATTAATGATTAATTAATGCCAAGCATCATAAATAAGATCATTTATATGGACAAGCTCCTCAGTTACTCTGCCAGTGGTGACCAAAACCCCAAAGGAGTAGAATAGGAGGGTCATTTGAGAAGGATTGTGTGTGTGTGTATGTGTATGTGCCTCTGTCAGTAATGCCAGTTTGAGTTAATGCTATATATCCGTTTTGTTTTGTTTTTCTTTTATTAACAGAAAGTTCAAAATAACAGCATTTAACTGAAATAAAAATATTTTGTAATATTATAAATGTCTTTACTGTCACTTTTGATCTGTTTATTTATAAAAGAGTGTACTGTACTATGAAAACATGATCCCTGTAAAAATTCCACTTAGTCTTGTTTTGTTCTCCAGGTTGAGAAGAAACTGATCTTTCTAACAAGTGTGGAGGTGGAAGAGAGGTTAAAGTCATGGCAGTTGGGTGGAGACCGGCCACCCTTCTCCTTGTCTTCATCCTGACGTTCCTCTGCCCCTTGGATGGAACCATGTACCTTTCTGGCCAGAGACTGCGGTCTCGTCTTCAGAGGGATCGCCGAAACGTTCGTCCAAACATCATTCTCATTCTTACTGATGACCAGGACATTGAACTCGGTGCGTTGCCCATCTGTGGTTCTCTGTATGTGGGTGTGTTTTTGTGTTTGATTGCGAGTATGTGAGTTTTTACAGAGTATGATTCACAATTCATCATCATATCATTTTATTCTTTTCTTAGCATAAGGGCATCTTACACAGTCAGTCCAGTAGCATCGGCCAACTGCTGAGGTTCATTGTGCCAAACATGCTGTTTTTTTACTCGTTTTTTGGCACTTTAATCACTGAAGTGGCAACATAATGGCCTTGCTGCTGGTCTTTGTTCAGGCTTTTCATTCAAACCCTTTTAGGGAGGAAATTTATGGTCAAGCATCTGTTACATAAAACAATCTGGATCTCTGTCTCCCTCTTTTTCGAATCTACATGTATTCCCCATTTTTCCCTAAAGGCTCAATGCAGGCCATGAACAAAACAAAGCGCGTAATGATGCAGGGAGGCACTCACTTCTCCAATGCGTTTGCCACCACTCCGATGTGCTGCCCTTCTCGATCGTCCATCCTGACTGGGAAATATGTGCACAACCACCATACCTACACCAACAATGAGAACTGCTCATCACCGTCCTGGCAGGCCCACCATGAACCTCACACTTTTGCTGTTCACCTCAACAATTCAGGCTACAGGACGGGTTAGTAGGCAGCACGTATTTCTGCGCAGTATTATTGTCAACACTGAACTACATTCACAAATTGCTTTCGGTTAAAGCCTTCAGTTAGTTCATCCAAAAATGAAAATTTGCTGCATTTACTCACTCTTTGGCAATCCAAGATGCAGACGAGTTTTCTTCATCAGAACAGATGTGGAGAAATATATCATTACATCACTTGCTCAGCAATGCATCCTCTGCAGTGAATAGGTGCTGTCAGAATAAGAGTCCAAACAGCTGATTAAAAATATCTTAATAGTACAGAATTAATCCACATAACTCCAGTCCATCAATTAATGTCTTGTCAAACAAAAAACTGTGTGTTTATAAGAAATAAATCCATCAATATGGCATTTTAAATTTAAACAGTTGCTTCTGGCCAAAATACCGAATTCATAACGCCTTCTACAATGAAAAAGACCTATTTGCTTAGAACTGTTTTCACTGTTTTCGCTTGTAAACATTGCTTGATTAGTGAATATTTCTCTCCCGATTCAGACAAGCTGACTTTTTCACTGGAGAAAGCTGAATTTTGGATGGAGAACTCATATTTTAGCCAGAAGCAACAGTTTGAAGTTAAAAATGTCTTAATGATGGATTTGTTTATTACAAAGATGTAGCTCTTCACTTCACAAGATATTGAGGAATTGGTGTCGAGTGGATTACTTGTAGACTATTGTAATGTTTTAACAGCTGTTTGGACTCTCATTCTGACGGTACCCATTCACTCATTGGGGAGCAAGTAGTGCAATGCTAAATTTCTCCAAATCTTTTCTTATGAACGAGTCATTCTTCAGCCACTTTTAATTTTGTGGTGAACTGTTCCTACCTGACATTTGCGCTTCTGCCATTTTCTGATCTCAAAATAATCGCTTTTTGTTACAGCCTTCTTTGGCAAGTACCTGAATGAGTACAATGGCTCTTATGTGCCTCCTGGTTGGAGAGAATGGGTAGCACTGGTGAAGAACTCCCGCTTCTACAACTACACACTGTGCCGGAACGGTATTCGAGAAAAGCATGGCACAGAGTATCCAAAGGTTGTCTGCTGTATCTTTTCAAAGAGCATGACTGAACATTGTGTGATTAAACACATTTCCTACAGTAGGGCATGTACTACTGTCAGATCTGTTCTGCTCATTCACAATATTTACACAACATAATAAGGGTTGCACAATGTATTAGCACCATATCAAATGTCGACCATATCAATTATCCACAAAAATAATACTGTTTTCAACATTTATAATGATAGTAAATGTTTCTTGGGCACCAAATCAACATATTAGAATGAATTCTGAATGATCATGTTGCACCGAAGACTGAAGTAATGGCTGCTGAAAAATCAGCATTGCCATCACAGGAATAAATTATATCTTAAAATGTATAAAAATGAAAAACCTCAGATTTACAATTGCAATAATATTTCACAATATGCAAGTTTTATTGTATTTTTGATCAAATGAATGCAGAGACTAATGTTGTTTCTTTTACAGGACTATCTCACTGATGTAATCACAAACGACAGCATCAACTACTTTCGTATGTCAAAGAGAATGTACCCACACAGGCCTGTGATGATGGTCCTGAGCCACGCTGCCCCTCATGGGCCGGAGGATGCAGCACCTCAGTACAGCAGCGCCTTCCCCAATGCATCTCAACACATGTAAGATTCCCTGTTTCTCTTCATCTTTCTATCTCACACACACACACACACACACACACACACACACACACTAAGAGAATTCTCAGTCTCCGTGAACAGCTTTATGTGGTCTCATAAATCTCATTCAGTATCAATTTTTCAGTCTTAAGCACTTTATCAAATGTTCTCATGCCGTTTGAGATATGACCACCTAATAAATAATGCTCACTGTATAGTACTGTAGCCACTATTCTCATTTCACACTAGCTACTTTTAACGAACCAACTCTTATGACTTATATGCTCTTGGTTTATTGCAGGAACAGAGGATTGATTATGTATTCTGTGTACAGTAATTGTTTCCATAGCACCTCCAGCAAATGAGTTTACATAGTAGGCTCAAGAGAGATATACAGTGCTATTATTATAATATCATGATTTATTCGTTGCATAAGTGTTCATTCTTGGGTCCCATTAGAGATATAAACCCCATGGCTGGTGTATGTACTGTTATTTTTGTTTGCTTTGTGGTTTGCGTTTGATTACTCTGCAACTTTTATATTTCATAAAAGTTCTATATTAGCATATGACTTTATCAAAACACAAGCCCAATTACAAGTTTACTGTTATTTTTTATTATTTTTTTTTAATGATCATTTTTATTTGCTCATTCTCAAAGCTGCAGCTGGTATGTGCATGCAACTTTATGCAAATCGGATCTTCACAAACCAAAAGATGACAATGCATTGGCTTATTAAAATATGAAACAGGACTTCAGAATTCAGCACAATGCACAATTTTGCAACAATGACATTTTCAATCCGCAACACCATGAAATTCCTCTGCAATATTATTCAGCAGGTTTAGCACCATGAAGCAGCACACAATGCATTACACACAAAGCTTCGCCATTCACAGATGTTTGTACCCTCAAGATATGCACAAAAAGTAGGACCGTGACTCTAAATACCCTTGGCAGCAATGTTAAGTTTTATTTATGGACTGTAAAGTGTATAATTTTTTTTTTTTTAATCTTTCAGTGTCACAGGTTTTAACAATTCTGAAAATGTCCCACACAGAACCCCAAGCTACAACCATGCCCCAAACCCAGACAAGCACTGGATCCTGCGGTACACAGGACCCATGAAGCCTGTGCACATGCAGTTCACCAATATGTTGCAGAGAAGGAGGCTGCAGACCCTGCTTTCAGTGGATGACAGCGTTGACAAGGTCACAGATCATGCCAACTTAACAATATAGCACATACACAAAAAATAGTTCCAATGCTTGTATTTCTCTGGCATTGTGGCATTCTAAGAGTGCTGGGACTACTCCATTGGTAGTGCAAATTTTTCAGTGTCTCTGCAGTTTATATCATTACACTAGTAGATGACTCACTGCAAGTAGAATTATTAGAAAATTCACACCTGAGGTGGTAATGTAGAAAAAAGTAGAAATGTAAAAAACTAACCTAGATATTGTAAAATGCTGTTTCCTGTTTTTTTCCCCACAGGTTTACAATATGTTGGTGGAAACTGGGGAGCTGGATAACACCTACATCATTTACATGTCTGATCATGGCTATCACATTGGCCAGTTTGGATTGGTCAAGGGCAAATCAATGCCATATGAATTTGACATTCGAATCCCCTTCTACCTGAGAGGCCCTAATGTGGATGCGGGTGCCATGTGAGTCAAAGATGTTAAGCTCACAACTTCACTGTGAAATGCTAAAAATAACACATTGTTGATTCCATGTTTGTGATCTCCTGCAGTAATCCTCACATGGTCCTGAACATTGACCTTGCCCCTACCTTACTGGACATGGCCGGAGTGGATATTCCCTTGGACATGGATGGCAAGTCCATCCTCAAGCTGTTAGAAAAAGAAAGACCAGTCAACAGGTACTCACTGAATTGTGCTGGATAATGACACTCTTGTCTTCTGTAGAGCTGCCTTTTAACTGAATTGAATTCGATCCATAATCTTCTGATGAATTTCTGAAAACTGATGAATTTTGGCCTTCTGTAGAGCGGCTTATAACTGAACTTTTTATAATATATGAACTTTACACAGTGATTGAACTGAACTGATCCAGCGCTGAACTGACTTGAGCTGAATGACATTATTGTCTTTTTAGAGCTGCTTTACAGCAGAATTTGAATTGGTTTCATATTTAAAGAAGTTAATTGATAATTTTCCTGTTTTATTGCTGTGAAGTTGCTTTAAAACAATCTCTACTGTATAAAGCACTATATAAATTACAGTGACTTAAACTACAGCAACATAAACATTTAATTATTGCCGTTCAAAAACCCAGACTTTTGTCTTCATATTTTTTCAGTTTTACCAGGTTTCATTCGTACAAGAAGGCGAAAGTGTGGAGGGATTCGTTCCTGGTGGAGAGGGGGTGAGTACATTTGATCAGGCCAGATGAACCCATGCATTTTTAATTGATCGCCGTATCACAAACTCTTACACTGTATCGCTCCGAAAAAGATTTTTAACCCCAGAAATTGATTAGACTTGGCTCCATTAGAGAGGCACCAGATGGCACACTGACATCGGACACATCTGCGTGTTTCAAATAGGGGCTGTATCTAATTCTTTGCTGTTTTTGGGTGGCAACCTGATGTGATCTCTTTCTGATCTACAGCAAGCCTCTGCATAAGCTAGCAGATGGCAAAGAGGTGGAACAGAATTCGCTGCCAAAGTATCAGCGGGTCAGAGACCTGTGTCAAAGAGCTGAATACCAGACTCCCTGTGAGCAACCAGGCCAGGTAAATATTCACTTTCAATTACACTGCATATTCCCTTGACTATTTTCAGTGATTCCCCGGCTGTTTAGTGCTTTCTAACTAACCGCTCCTCCTCTGTGCAGAAGTGGCAGTGTATTGAGGATGCCACTGGCATGCCGAGGCTGTATAAGTGTAAAGGGATGGCGGGTCTCTATGCACCTCATGCTTTGGGTCTGATGGCTGCCAACAGGGGACAGATCAGTGGAGCTCGTTCCACATCGTTCCACTGTGATTGTGAGCCCACCGTACCTGTCAAGAGGAAGAAGGCACTCACTAAAAAGAGTGAGTCATTCTATAGTTTCACACATTTGGTCCTGAGAGTGTCATACTGTTTTTGCTTAGTTAGTGGTTAAATCGCAAGAAGACTGTTTTTCTGTTTTCAGAAAAGACCTATTATTATTTAATTTTTTTGGTGGATGGATATAAGTGAATCAACATAGTTAAGTCAAAATGTAAAATGGTTAGTTCGAAGGTGGCTTATAATGCCTAAAGAAAGATATCTGTTTGATATCTGTTTATTTATATTTATCACAGTGACAATTGCTAATCTGGCGCAGGAACCCCTGGAAGTATGTGATTTGAAATGTATTGTTAATGGGTTCATTTCATGCTTTTAAGAGCTTCCCAAAAACAACATGTACTCTACTAATATATGTTTTTATACACCACCAGTTAAAATGCTGGTATCAGTAAGATTTTGTTTGTGTGTGTGAAGAAAGAAATTTATACTTTTCAGCAAGGATTAAACTGATAAAAAGTGACATTCATCATTTTACAAAAGATGTATCAGTTTCCACAAAAATATTAAACAGCATAATTGTTTTCAACATTGATAATAATAAGAAATATTGAAGGATCATGAGACACTGAAGACTGGAGTAATGGCTGCTGAAAATTCAGCTTTGCCATCACACAAATAAATTATATTTTAAAATGCATTTTTTATTATTTATTTATTTCTGCTAAATATTTCCTTTTTGTCCCATAGAAAGAAAGAAAAAAGGAAATATTTAGCAGAATCTGAGTGGTACTTTTTTCCAAGTGGATGGTGATATATCCACTTGGAAAAAAGTACATAAAAAAGTTCCCAAATTTAATATTATATAATAATATAATAAACAGTGATGTGAATTGATTTTTTTATTTTTTGCATGTTTGTCACACTTTAATGTTTCAGATCAGCAAACAAATTTTAATATTAATCAAAGATAACACAAGTAAACACAACATGCAGTTTTTAAATGAAGTTTTTTTATTATGAAGGGAAAACAAAATCCAGACCCACATGGCCCTGTGTGAAAAAGTGCTTGCCCCCTCCTATTAAATCATGAAAGAACTTGATTAATCACATTATTTTAGAAAGCTGAGTTAAATTTCACTTGCCAAACCCAGGCCTGATTACAGCCAGACCTGTTGAATCAAGAAATCACTTAAATAGAACCTGTCTGACAAAGTGAAGCATGTTTAAAGAGCAACACATCATTCCGTGATCTTAAGAAATTCACAGACAGATGAGAAACAAAATAGTTTACATGTATCAGTCTGGAAAGGGTTATAAAGCCATTTCTAAGGCTTTAGGACTCCAGCAAACCATGGTCAGAGCCATTATCCACAAATGGAGAAAACTTGGAACAGTGGTGAACCTTCCCAGGAGTGGTCGGCCTACCAAAATTACTCCAAGAGCACAAAGACAACTCATCCAGTAGGTCATAAAAGAACCCAGAACAACATCTAAAGAACTGCAGGCCTCACTTGCCTCAATTAAGGTCAGTGTTCATGATTCAACAATAAGAAAGAGACTGGGCAAAAACAGCATCCATGGGAGAGTTCCAAGGCAAAAGCCATTGCTGACCAAAAAGAACACAAAGGCTCGTCTCACATTTGCCAAAAAATATCTTGATTATCCCCAAGACTTTTTGCAAATATTCCGTGGACTGATGCGACAAAAATTGAACTTTTTGGAAGGTGTGTGTCCCGTTACATCTGGCGTAAAACCAACACAGCATTTCATAAAAAGGACGTCATACCAACAGTCGAACATGGTGATGGTAGTGTGATGGCCTGAGGCTGCTTTGCAGCTTCAGAACCTGGATGACTTGCCATAATTGATGGAACCATGAATTCTGCACTCTATCAGAAAATCCTGAAGGAGAATGTCCGGCCATCAATTTGTGACCTCAAGCTCAAGTGCACTTGGGTTATGCAGCAGGACAATGATCCCAAACACACCAGCAAGTCCACCTCTGAATGTCTCAAGAAAAACAAAATTAAGGTTTTGGAGTGGCCAAATTGAAATGCTGTGGCATGACCTTAAACAGTCCATTCATGCTCGAAAACCCTCCAATGTGGCTGATTTAAAACAATTCTGCAAAGAAGAGTGGGCCAAAATTACTCCACAGCGATGTGAAAGACTCATTGCCAGTTATCACAAACGCTTGATTGCAGTTGTTGCTGCAAAGGGTGGCACAACCAGTTATTAGGTTTAGGGTGCAAGCACCTTTTCACACAGGGCCATGTGGGTTTGGATTTTGTTTGATTAAAAAAAACTTCATTTAAAAACTGCATGTTGTGTTTACTTGTTATCTTTTGATTAATATTTAAATTTGTTTGATCTGAAACATTAAAGTATGACAAACATGCAAAAAAGAAAAAATCAGGAAGGGGGCCAACACTTTTTCACACCACTATATATATATAGTATATAGAGTATACCTGTTCTTTTCAGTACAAATGTCTCCATCTGGTGGTTGAATATACTCATATGCATGCATATATGATATTGGTATGATAATTCTATAGTAACGTTCTGTAAGCAATATTTCAATGTTAATTCCAGAGTTGAAGACCAAGAAGAGTTTGCCGCGTAATCGTTGGGCTCGTTCTGTCTCTTATCACTTGGACTCAAATGTCTACACTCTGGACCTGGAGAAAGGCTACCAGCCCCTCAACCTCAACACCAGCCTCATGCTAGGCAGAAAGCAGGCAGTGTATGGAGAGAATGTAGAATATAGCGGAATGGGACCCACAGACAACAACTTCAACTCCCTCAAGCCACCTGCTGCTCTTAAAGTCACCTACAGGTACAACACAGATAGTCTGTTACTGTGTATGATAACAACAAGAATAGGTGATAATCTAATAACCATACTTACTTGTTTAAAACCTAGATAGACAACTGAAAAATGAACTTTACTTTTTTGTTTAGATGCTCAATACTGATGAACGACACAGTCAGGTGTGATGGTGGATTATATAAATCTCTACAAGCATGGAAAGATCACAAACTACACATTGAGCATGAGGTAAGATTATGAAGTTGTTCTTAAACAATCTGAATAAGAACAAAAAAACATGATTTTACTATTAAATACATCTTGCTCTTTGAATAGATTGAGACATTGCAGACAAAAATAAAGAATCTCAGAGAGGTGAAAGGACATCTAAAGCAGGTTCGACCGAAAGAGTGTGAATGCAACCAAAACATGTAAGCCTCCGCCTTTACATAAAAAAAAGTTTTCATACTTTCATTAAGCGTTGGCTTGATCACACATTTGACATAATTGTGTAATGTTTTCTTTAAAGGTATCAACACAACAATAGGGCACTGTTCAAACTCAAATCAGGCCGGATGCATTCTGTCGAGTAGGTTTTCATTCATCATCTGTCATACAGCTGAAGGAAGGCATATTAACATCTTATCACTAATGTTACAATCTACAGTTGGCAGTTGATTACTGTTGATAGTGAAGATATCTCTTCTTTTAATCTAGTAGAATGACTTCCAAAGATAAGAAACAGTGGCTGATGAAAGAGCAGAAGCGCAGGAAAAAGCTGAGGAAGCTCCTGAAGCGCCTCCGTAATAATGACACTTGCAGCATGCCTGGCCTCACCTGCTTCACCCATGATAACCAGCACTGGCAGACCGCCCCCTTCTGGACAAGTACTGCAGAGCAGAGCATATCACATTGTTTTTTCATACAGTATATCACACAAAACCATGTTTAATATGTTTACCATATTAAATAATGATAAATATTATCTTTTTGTGTTGTCAGTGGGGCCATTTTGTGCTTGCACCAGTGCCAACAATAACACTTACTGGTGTCTGAGGACTATCAATGAGACACACAACTTCCTATTTTGTGAGTTTGCCACTGGCTTCCTAGAGTATTTTGATCTGAACACAGACCCTTATCAGGTAGGTCTCAGGTAGACTTTTTTAGTTATTAAACAAGATTTAAAGTAATCATGGGGACCCCCATCATTTCCACTCTTGTTATTTTCTGTGCAGCTGATAAATGCTGTGAGCTCACTTGATCGTGATGCAGTGAATCACATGCACCAGCAGCTCATGAAACTGCGCAGCTGCAAAGGTCACAAAGAGTGCAATCAGGAGACAGGTGAGTCATGCCATGTGATGATTGTTTTGGCATTGATGCTGCATTTCAATATAATACCTGTAAACATACAATCTATAACAAAATGACACATTATTATCTCTTATAGGTGGTAAAGAAAGAAACTCTTTGTACGATTACAGGTATGTCATTCCTGTTTTAATGGCTAAATAAAAAGGATTATTATTCATACGTGCGTGTATACAACTGTTCTGAAGTGATAAGGGGCAAGATTTTTTAAAGAAAGTAATTCACATATTCAGCAAGAAACATGAAATTGATCAGTAACCATAAAGACAATTACTATTTCGTAAATAAAATCAAGCCTTTTCTATTCAGCAAATTATCATGGTGTCTAAAAAATATTAAACAGCACAATTACTGTCAACATTTATAATAATATGAAATATTTCTTAAGCAACAATCAGCATATTAAAATAGTTTCTGAAGGATCACACTGAAGACTGGAGTAATGACTGCTGAAAATTCAGCTTTGACATCACAGAAATAAATTTATATTTTAAAACGTAAAAAAACAGAACAGTTATTTCAAATTGTAATAATATTTCACAATATTACTGTATTTTTGATCAAATAAATCCAACCTTGGTGAGCTTCAGAAACCTTTTTAAAAATTTAAAATCTTGTATGTTTGTGTTATCATTGCGATATTTTTAAAATTATTATAAAGTATGTAACTATTAAATTTAATAATACTAATATATACTACTAATAAATCTAAATATCTACACACACACGCATGCTTATATTTATTACTGTTATAAAGATTTTTCTTATTTATGTCTTAGATATTTTTATCTTAATTATTTCTTATCTTTGCAATGTGTTTGTGTTTTTGCTGGCGTGGGGTGCTGTGTGTGTGTGTGCGCTCCACATGCTTCAGGCCTCTTCATCGTCGAAAGAGGCCAAAAGTGAAGAAACCATCCTCCAAATCAATGTGAGTTTGTTGTACACACCATCTGCTTAATATAATTCAGCCAGCTAGTTATCAGCCCTAATCCTCAGTAGCCCTCTTCCCTCTGTCACACAGTGTATGTTCATGCTGTCCCTCGCCGCATGAGCAGCTTTTCAATTCTCCTGACATTCCTTTAGATGCGCACGTGACGACAAGAGTCCTTCATTACTGATAAAAAAGTGTGTTAACACAATACAGAATGGTGCAGAGCGTCCCACTGCCATAATTACACATTGTCCTCATTTTGTACTTGACTTTCTTTTGTCTTTATGTTGTCCATATTCTGCCCTAACCTGAAGATTTGTTATTGTTTGTTTACTCAGGGGCCAAATTTGGGAAGGATGGGTAGGTTAGATCTGTCTCTACTATCCACTGTGAAGGATGCGCAGAGGTGAGGAATGTGAACTGATGAACTCCTGACCCGAGGACAGCAAGTAAACTCTGCAAACGTCTAGCTATAATGAAGTGTGGAGTTGTATCGGTGTGGTCATCTCAGTTTCTCTCTCAATGCAGTTCATTAATGTTTCTATTCACATTTTTTGATTCGCTACTCTTTTTGCGAACTTTTTAATGAAAGACTTCCATCATGGAAACTTTTTACCATAATGGACTTTTTGATGGAGATGAGCAAATCTCTGTCCAATCAAGCATGTAACATTTTGTGGCTAAGATCGATCACCTTCACCGCTCTCATAAGACGAGAAAACTCACATGGCTCATCATCAAGATATGAACCGGTCATCTATTTTTCAGTAAACACACTACTTCTTTATGATTTCTGTAAGACTGTGGGACTCTGATAATGTGTTAAACGTGGGGCCGGTGTGCTCTGACTTCTCTGCTGCTGTGGATATTGTAATATTACTCTCAAAGTGAAAATCCCAAGGAAACATCATAATACTTTACACATGTTGTGCTATAGTGATGTTAATGTCACCTGCAACCTATGTGATTCTCTTCATGGAAATATTACTTTTTGAAACATGGTGCTACTGTAAGTTAACACTTGGAACTGAATGCTGCATAGTATGTATTTGAATGTATGTGCAATTAATGTAAATATTAGAATATTTTTACCAGACTGGACATACGGGAGTTTGTCTTTGTGAAAGGAGAGTACCCTCAGTCTAACAAAGGTTTTACGTTTATTTGAATGCACTTATTAATAACATACTAAACAGTGTTTGAGTAATGTGTTATAATAGTTATGAAATTTCAAATATTTGTGTAGTTGTCAACCAATTCCTTACTTTTTGCTGTTTTCCTTTGCCTTGAAATTTGGAAAACAATGAAGGTGTAGTAGTTGGTGAATAAAGTGTTAAATACCCATGTGTACTTCTTTTATATTACCCATGCATTTTTTTTCTTTTCAGAAAGAGCACAAAAACTTAAAAACAACTTAAACAGAAATTTGAAGAAAAAAAAAACAACTAAAACCAGCCTAAAACTAGTTTACTGTTCTATGCCTCTCCACCAGGTTGGCCTCGCTGTGTTATGAATTTTCTGACTTTTTTTTACTTATAAAATTGATTTCTGTGGGTGTGAATCTCTCCGTAAATGGATTATATGTGGATACTATTCTTACGATTTCTTTTACCCTGCTACCAAACTAAATAAATAAATAATCACATTTTACTGACACACTGACTGGAAGCCACACCATATTGGCCAGGCTGAATGACCATTTTAAACCAGTTAAAACCCAATTTAATTAGGCTGGGAGACCAGAAAGACAGCCAAAACCTAAACCATCATGCATACATTGTGTATTTTAAGCAGTGTAGCTGTAGCATCACGGAAGGACATTTCAGCGTGTGCTCCTCGTTTACACCGTTACTTTATTCGCCAGCAGGTGGCGCTGTTTGAATAATCCGATATAAATCCCTTCAGGCAATTAAACATACGAATCCAACTCCATCTGAATTTGCACCTGTCGTGTAGTATAACCCCACACCTAAAGTAAACTCTCCAAAGCATGTAGTTTGTTTTACTAAAGTTTTTGGGCGTCACTCAGTGTGTAGCAAACCGTAGTGGCTCTATCTGTGTGTGTAGGGGGTGGAGAGAGAGAGAGAGAGTGTGTGTGTGTGTGAGAGAGAGAGAGAGAGAGAGAGAGATGTGCCCACGCGACACCCCCAGCCATCCGGCTCACGCGCGCGCAGCAGCAGCATTTGGGACTCAATGCAGATCACGAAGCTCTCGCGCAGGACGTCCGATAGACCTAGGGGATAAAGTTTTACCGTCTTTACCCTTTCCCCTTATACTTTTTGTGGTTTAACCGTACGATGTGAGGAGAATGGCCGGGACAAGGTAAGTTTCAGTCTTTTTTTCAGAAAATTAAGCAAGTTTTGACACGAGGGGTTAGCGCGGTGTCTCTTATACGTTAGCCGCTCAACTAACGTTGGTCTAGCTCTGTAAATTAATTAATACTTTATAGGAAACTTCAAATAGGACTTAATTTGCTATATAAGTCGCCTATAAGTCAGTATGAGGGAAAATATGGAGATTGTGTGAATGAAGCGATGATTTTCCCACGACTTCACGACTCACGAGGGTTCAGTCAGTTTTTATATTTTGCTCAGTTTGCTGATGTCGATTGTTCAGTCGTGTCATTAAATCAGCATCTATGCTGGAGGCCAACTGTTTCGGCCATATGTATTTGATTTGAATTGACTTCTACTGTAAACACTCGCTCACACGAACCCGACGATTATTGGCTGTTTGGACTAGTATCCCAATCACTGAAATCTCAGGCTGATCTCATCTGATGCATGAAAAGAGTAAACTAACGTTACTGTACTGTTTGCTGATCTTCAGACGTTTAACAAAACAGGTTTCACAACTTTGCCGACATTGGTTTTTAAAATAGCTACAGTTCCGTTTTTGACTTAATCGCACCATTACCTCTTTTTAAGCTTTAAGCTATCATGTCAGATATTTAAATAAGTAATTCAGGTACTATCAAAGTCAGCCTTCATCCTGGAGGTCTAATATTTCACTTGCTTTGAGTTCAGTAACATCACACAGGCTCTGGTGAGACTTTTAAAAAAAAGTTTTGTACATAATTGTAAGTTAAATAATGTTGTTGTTTTTTTTTCTGTCACAATCATGATATTTACAAACCATCATACAAAATATAAAAAATATATTGTTTGGCAACTTCCCTCATTTTAAGTTATTACACAGTACGCTTATTACACAGGCTCTGGTGACATTTAACTTTTTTATTAAATAGTTTAAGGCAGTTGTGTGATTTTTCTGTCACAATCATGATATTAACAACACTTTTTTATGAAGATTTTTATTTTATTTTATGAAGGTATTTTTCGATAATTTCTGTCATTTTAAGAGTAGCAGGTCAGTGTCACCAGAGAAAAATTTGTAATCTGATACACAAATGCTATGAAAAATATTTTGTCAGTATTGAATTATATTCTGTTGTGTTTGTGGTGACAATTCAAATTAGAAACCCTCCTGTATGCTCAATTCATTCATACACTAAAGCGTGGGATTTGTCAGTATTTATAATAAATATGTATGGCATAATGGATCTTTTTTTTCTTTTTTAATCTGAGTGTATTAACAAATACACACATTGTTTTATAATTATCATTTATTATATTATAATTCCTTGAAATGTAAACTATACTTTTTAGATTTTGTGTCCCATTTTGTTCCAATACTGAAAAATCAGTGTCGTATGAGATAGTGAATCTGGTCTAATTCACAAGTGTTATATTCAAAGCTTCTTAATATCGGCTGATGGTTACAGGAAACCACCAGTACCCTCTTTGATATCCCACAAAACCTTTACTGTGGTTAGACACACTGAAGTCACATAATGTGAGCTGGGGACACATGTTGCGTTTACTGTCAGAAATACACAGAGCATCTGTTAAGCACAAGGTTACAGATGTACGAATTAATTAAATTAATTAAATAAAAATGAAGTCGACCCTCATTTTCCACCCTGAGCTTGATTAGATGCTGAAGTGTAAATAGATGAAAAGAGGTGGTTGAAAGACTTTTAACTGTTTGATGTAACACACTACCAAGCTTTGATCAGCCATATGATTGATGGCTCTCTGTTCCTCTTTCCAAGTTCCACGTTCAGAAGCTGAACAAGGGGCATGACATTGGACACTTGATGCTTTCTGAAGCCACGTCTCTGTACGCTGAAGTTTGAAGCTTGTTTAAAATGCTTCAGATGGTGTAGATTTGCACTACGCTCTAAATGTGATTAGAGACTGTTGATGGGCACTTTTTGCTCTGTTCCAGCTTTTCAGTTCCAACAAGTGAGTGTAAATGTATGTTTTGACAAGCTGAGGTTTATCTTTGATCCAGAATGGGATCTCACAATAGGATGTTTTTCCCCTGTTTGCATGTCTGGTACACAATAGTGTGCAGACAAAGGGAGGACGTAGCATTGTGACAGCAGTTTAGCACCAGTGTTTTAACAAGACCTGAAATGTGAAAAGCATCCAATGGCCCGTCTCCAGCGTTCTGCCTGAGGGTGTGCCTCGCAGGCCAATGAGTTGCTTTTCTATTCCAGTTTTGTTTGTTTTTTAGTCAGATGTAGTCAGATGATGATGCTTTTCTTCTGTATCAATGATACACAGTGAATCAGTGCGTCACAAATAGTTATGTGGTTTTTTAAATAATACAGTGAATTTCAGCAGTCATCTCTGTCACAGTTTCTTTTTGTTGGTCTGGCAAAGACATTGACACTGCATCACTTTTGAAGGTGCATTAATTTTGAAAGAATTGCACACAACAATTTTTTTCAAAGCAGACTAGTTGCCTGAAGTTGGCATTTAGTGGAAATTCAACCTATCCTATTGATTCGTTTAGGCTATTGTTTGATTTTTAAAAAAAAAAATTTGGGGGTTGTGTGATATTTTTTTTCTGGTGACGTATATCAGACTTCTCCGATCATTTAGTCCACTTAAAGACCTTTCTTCCAATTCGGCCTCCAATTAAAAACCGATGCATAGACCACATCCCCACACTCTTTTTTTCCCATGTATATTATAATATTATTTTGATATAGATCAAGCACAGATCAGGCACTGTTTACAAATAAAAACATTCCAAAACTGTTCTAAACAAATATGTTTGATGTGGGAGGACAAGAAGGGATGCACTTTTTCATTATTTCATTCAAAACCAGCCTGTTTGCATGTGGACTGCTTTACATGCCAACATTAATGGGCCAACAAATAACTGTAGGATTAACAGTCAAATTATTTGAATTGTTTTATTAGTGTTAAGTATCTTTCTTATGTCTCATCTCCTGTGTTTCTTCAGGATGGGGCACTTAAAATGCAGCTGTTGACCCCACCTTGGCAATTTGCACCGTTAATGTGCTAATCTTTTGCAAAACATCAGGCCCTTTAGGCAGAAAGCATTATTTTTATCTTGTCCTTACTAGGACCTCCCTACTAACAAACATTAACAACTCAATCAGTTGGGCATTCGGGGCCCCCATTCTCATCTCCTAGGAGCTCGCTTTTACAACATTGTCCTTTGAGGTGGTTAGGTGACCTCTGACCCTCCTCCCACCCAGTCACCCAGCATGACCCTCAACACTGAGAGGAAATTTGATGTGTTGAATTTGATATTTTTAAACACAGTAGATGGTAGAGATTAACTTGTTGCCTGTATGACTCTTACCGGACAGGACACGTTATGATAAAGTCATCATGTACAGCAGGAATGGTCAGCTCAGGGAACAGTTAATCTCTTTTTATCTTACTGAATCTTTACAGTTGTCTCTGTATTTCAGAATGAGATTTTCATTCAAAAGAAGTATTGATACTGACGTTGACAGCTGGTAGTAGACAAGCGACTCTGTATTTAAGCGCACATCTATGCTGCTAACTTCAGTGTGTATTGCCCCCTCACACATGTCCATTCACGTCTCACTGTTGCTGTCAGTTTGCTCGTTTGTCCTGAATAAGGCCTTTGGCGTTGTGTGTGTGTGCATGCCTGCAAACGGCGGGCTTGTCAGATTTGTCCCCTCTAGAAAGAGGATTTATTGTTTTGCTAACACAGTTGCTGTTTGGCAGTTACAGACTTCCCGCCTGGAGTAGAAGTTTCCGGCAGCAGTGTCCACTGAGACAGGAAGTGGATCAGCAGCAGTATGGACAAAAAAGCCTTATAGCACATACAGGCAGTGCATCAACCCAATGAGGTCAACTTTTCTTGCTTTATATAGAAAGAATTCCCGGAAAGGGGGTTGTAGTTCAGCATCTCAGACCCCTTATCCTTACCCCAAAGCCACACACCCCCGTTTAGGCACGACTCGCATTCTGATTGGGCGCTGGTGTCGTGAGAGCTTTAATTGTAAAGGGGGTTGTTTCAAATGAATAGAGGCTGATGGTTGAGCTAACAATGCTCTCCATTGTCATGTACCCATTATCCATTAGTAATGGGTGGAATTCTCACGTATTGTCATGCATATGATACTGACTTACTACAATTTGGCTAGACAAGTTTGATGCCCTCCTTCTCTGAACACTTGAGTACTAACTGCTTTAGCTATCATCGTCTCAAGAAAGGCAAGAAAAATTAGCCATATGATTTCCACATTTAAGATTCTAAAACAAGATAAATTTACTTTCTTTATTTGAAAATTACTTGCTTAAAAATAAATAAATTATAAAATAAGTGAATTTTTATTTCATGCCACCTTTAAACATTTTTAGATATTTGTGGCAAATAAGTTTTTTTTTTTTTTTTTTTTTTTGCATAAGTTTAGGAGTGTTTCAGCATCTGAATTGTAGATGAGTCCTACCTGTATCTGTGGGTTTTCTAACACCGCACCTCTTGACAAGCTGTCAGTGTTCAAAGGTTTTCAACAACTTGTCACTACATTGCAAGTTGTTTGGTTCAGATCTGTACACACTGGAATCTGTGCCGCTGTATTAAAAGTTCAGTTGTAACTACCTGAATTTTAAAATGTGAATTTGTAATGCAGTTATTACTTCTGTAAATAACCAGCTGGAGTTACATCTGTGTGTAGCTGCAGTGTGTAGTTGACCATTGAATTTCACTCAAACAATGAATAGATCTTTTTAGGAGCACCACCTTAAAGGAACACCACTTTTTTTGGAAATAGGCTCATTCTCCAACTCCCCAGAGATATTAAGTTGAGTTTTACCGTTTTTGAATCCATTCAGCCGATCTCCGGGTCTGGCGATAGCACTTTTAGCATAGCTTAGCATAGATCATTGAATCCTATTAGACCAGTAGCATCGCGTTCAAAAATGACCAAAGAGTTTCGATAGTTTTCCTATTTAAAACTGGACTCTTCTGTAGTTATATCGTGTACTAAGTAGGGTTGGGTACCGTTCACATTTGAACCGGTACGGTACCGGTATCGGTACCTGAAATTCGGTACCGGTACCCAATGGTACCTTTTTTCGGTACTTTACTCTCTGTGTAATAACAAAAACATTTATTTCAGTGAAAAAATAAGTCCAAAACTCTCAATTTCAACATTTTGAACAATAGGACCCTACAATTTTTTTACTTTTTTTTTTCCTTCCAGAAATTCTTGTTTTATTTTTTCTGATAATCAAAGGAAGGCATGAAACATGTATTTATTTTTAATCAAATCAAAATGAAACCCTTTTATTTTTTGGCAAACAGAGGTTTACTGTTAAAATTAATACATGGTAGAAAAATTGTGTGAATGTACCTTTAAAAATGTTTTAATAATAATTGTATTTTTTTCTACAATTAAGTCTTTAATGTAGTTGTAATAATTATTTTTATCATTTAATTGTTTTATTTAAATTAGTCAGTAAATGGAATATATAAAGACGTACATTATACTGTACAAAAGTAATACAAGAGTAATATATTTCTGTTACATGTTAAATTGCACTTTTATTTTGACAGGTTGCCGTGATATGATGCTGATTTCTCAAATGAAACGGTAAAATTCTCATGAAGTGACTCTCACAGCCTGTAAGTTCACGTGTTCATGTAGTGAGATGCAGAGGCCGAAAATCACCGCGAGTTCACGTGTGCTTCAGTATTTGTGTAGTAAACAAAACCGCGTCTCCGCCATTCATACATACCAAGGCTAGCGGAACATGCAGGATTCATATTTAAACCGTCTTTTTACGTTTTAATATTCACATACACTAGTTCATATCGCGATTCGAATTAGGTGACAGACATTCTTTTATTCATCCAAAACTCGACGAATTCAGCGCTATAGAGTAAATTCCGTTTTTATGAATGGACTCCGCCATCCTGTCTGCGTCTTCGCGGAAACCATATGACCCTAGAAATGTAAGCACACTTCAGAACATTTTGGTTTGCCCTGTGTGTTGTGTTTTAAAGAGTTGCAGGGGTGACTCTCTCTCTCTCTCTCTCTCTCTCTCTCTCTCTCTCTCTCTCTCTCTCTCTCTCTCTCTCTCAAATGCGTTCTCAGGTACCGAAATTTGGTACCGAATGATTTAATGTGAATCGATACTCGGTAGTACCGACGCAATTCGGTCCGTACCCTTAAAAGTACCGAGTTCGGTACCCAACCCTAGTACTAAGACCGGCGGAAAACGAAAAGTTGCGATTTTCTAGTCCGAATTTGCTAGGAACTATACTCTCATTCCGGCGTAATAATCAAGGAACTTTGCTGCCGTAACATGGCCGCAGCAGGTGTAGTGATATTACGCAGCGCCTGAAAGTAGTCCCCAGCTAGGTAACTAGTTATAATATAGCTGGAACTAAACTCCCAGTCCGGCGTAATAATCAAGGAACTTTGCTGCCGTACCATGGCGCAGTGATATTACGCAGCGCCTGAAAGTAGTCCCCAGCTAGGTAACTAGTTATAATAAAGCTGGGGGCTACTTTCAGGCGCTGCGTAATATCACTGCGCCATGGTACGGCAGCAAAGTTCCTTGATTATTACGCCGGACTGGGAGTTTAGTTCCTAACCATATCTTTTCATTTTCCGCCGGCCTTAGTACACGATATAACTACAGAAGAGTCGAGTTTTAAATAGGAAAACTATCGAAACTCTTTGGTCATTTTTGAACGCGATGCTACTGGTCTAATCGGATTCAATGATCTATGCTAAGCTATGCTAAAAGTGCTATCGCCAGACCCAGAGATCGGCTGAATGGATTCAAAAACGGTAAAACTCAACTTATTAACTCTGGGGGAGTTGGGAGAATGAGCCTATTTCCAAAAAAAGTGGAGTGTTCCTTTAAAATTATGCTGAAGATCTGTTTAGGCTTATTTTCGTATGTCTCATTCTATTGAATGCTGAGTGCCAGTAGTTTTATGTTAATTTTAATGTAAACAAACAAGTGATTTCCCTCTCACATTTGTTCTAGTGTAGAAGACTCCGACCATACCTAAATGGCCAATTTAGCCTGTTCTGTTCTATATGATTTAACAATGTCTATTTAACATTATTCTTCTCGTCTCTTCTGGCTTTCAGCCATTTATCAGAATCATTCCTGTAACCACTCTGTTAACACAAGGCCAGCTATATCAGTCCTGACGAGTTACCCCCAAAGATAAATGAAGCCAGTATAGGTCTGTATAGCCAGGCAGAATAAAAGTGAAACAGACGGGAGCAGCTGTACCATGACCTCTGCTGATGGAGGCTTAGTCTGCTCTTTAAGATGTGCCAAACCAGCCTGCACCTTTATTCACTACTGTGTATCCTAGGAACCATACCCTGTGTTTAGTAGCATAGGATAAATGAAGCATTTGCATGCAACATGGAAAGAATAGAAGAAACGTATCCATCCATTTTCATTCTGCTATTGTCATTCAAATATGTGTGAGTACAGTTTTTGCATCTAACTTTTCCTAGTATCACTGGAATGAGTTACCTTACTTAACAGAGCCACAGAATTCTTTTGACAGGTGCAGCAGTTTGTTTTTTATTTGAATAAACGTGTGCACTGCACGCTCCTCTTTATTTCACAGGCAGGGCAGTGTCCTTCCATGTGTGTTCTGTTTGTGGAGCTACGCCTATTGTTTGCTTATGTGTGTACTCAGCTGACACTTTGTGCATTTGTGTTTGAGAGTGACACAGCATGTTTTCTGTGCTCAAATGCAACAAATATGCAAGTTAAATTAGTTGTAGGCCATATGTTTAAAATAGTTTAAGAGGTGAACACTGATTTAAGGTTAAACCAACTGATACGTTTTAGTATATCAAACCAAGTAAAAACTTTCTTGCCACACCTCAGTGGAACTATGTTCCACTCAGGTAGTTACATAGCCCCACCTATCACACAATTTGCATGCCATTCCACCATATTGAATGACATTACATTACATCACCTCAACCCCTTTCATCGGTTATTCTAAGGATATTCTTTTTTTGGTAAATAATCCTTCACAGGAACAGTGTATTTGGAGATAAAGTAGCACTTTTAGCTAGTCAGAGTTCTAACAAGGTGTCTAAGTCAGAGGCAGGTTCTTTTTTTAAACACTTTGGATCGGCATGGCCAATGCTTGTCAAGTGTCAAACTCAGAATAGTATGTTATTGTTTGGCCTGGCGTTCAACTTTATGTGGAGTAACTGGCAGCTAAAAGACTCTGGCACAGAGAATTGTTGTTAAAGTTGTTACATTTTTTCCTTACTTTAAGAGTGGTCTCGGGTAGTCTAAATCAGAAACACCTAAGGTGGAATTTCAAAATTGCGGCCCTAAAAAAAGCACTGAATAAAAATGGAATTTGGCCTCGTTTTGGAACAATGGATTTAGTCCATTATGTTGTTGTGTTTCAGTGCTTGGAGACCAGCCATTTTACAGTTATTTTTAAACAATGGTGCAGATTTCTATACTTCTGGAATTTGAAATTTTTTTTCATTGTTTTATGTATTAGGGAATTATTTGACATATTATTAGATTTCTAATGCCCAGGAGTAACTGCTGGTAGAGAATAGTTTTTGCAGAACCAGAGTTAAGAGTTAATACTTTTAACTTGATAAATTTATTAAAGATAGGAAGGTAACAGCCAGGATACCTACTTATTGTTGCACAAAAGGATTTTCTATCATGAAAAAAAACATCAAACAACGTTAATTCTTTCTATTATTAATTGTAGAGTTTTGTTTTTATTCTGTGAGTTTATTTTTATTAAAGGATGAAGTTTTTTCTCTGTGCATGTCAAAAAACTCAACTCTTATATATTTGCTTGCGTATTTACCCAATAAATACCCAAGTAGACCACTCAACGACATTCCTGTCTGTTTGATTTTCACAGTGGTCTTGGCAGGCAACCCTAATGCTTTCTTATGCAACTTTTGACATTCTTTCCATTTAATTTTTTCACATGTACACAAATCTGTTTTCTTGATAATTTAATGGCAAACATTTGAGTTTGATGAGGAGGAATTTAGTCTTGAGGATACTTTTGCAGAAACCAAATGCCTCTCTTGAGACGGTGCGAATGAGTGAGAAAAAGGTGGGTGGAGTTCAGCACACAAAGGCCTCCAGTTTAACTGCTCTTCAATTACACAGCTCCCACCCATAGAGCTCTTGATCTGGTAGCAAGAAATAGTTTGTGCAGAATAGACACTACAGGACAGGATTCTTCGTGATCAGTCACATTGCCAGCTTTACCCATAATTCATTTTTTCAAATTGTCAAATGTGCACACACCCTTAGGATTAATGCATCAACACAAAACCAATGCATTTCCTCGGGTCAGACGCTCAAGGCAAGGCTCAAATACTTAATGGTGATAATGAAGGAAAAATTAAATGATTGGTATATTTGAGACAGATGGTGTCCCAGAATGTCTCTGCTGAGACTCAGTCAGGTCTGTTGCTTTGCTTTGCGTTTCCCAGCTTACCTGGCACCATCTGTATCGTAGTCTCTCATGGCCACTATATATCTACATTTGTTTTTATGAAGATGCAATGGTATATTAACAGATCTGGTACTTGCTGCTTTTTCAAATGTAAAAACCAGAGTAATAAAGAGAGTTGGACTGCTTTGTGTTACATTTCGAGCACCTTTGAACAGGTGGGCTGACTATTTCTGATCCTGAGCCACAGCTTGGGTTGAAGCCCAGGGAACAAAAGGACATATGGCCGTGACAACGTACAAGCACACTGTTCACTATCTGACCAGTGGTATAGAGGGCACGTGGCAGGAGAGAAAGAACACACTTGTTGTGGAGTGGAAGCTGGGCAAACGTTGACATGCCTCACTGGAGTATCATCAGACCATGCTAAACAGCTGAGGAATTGAAAGTCTAATTTACAGTAGCTGTGTCTGCGCATCTAGACGTCTGTTTTTTTTCTAGTATGTAAGTGTCTTTTTAGTTTACTAATGCTTAAACCACATAAGATAAATATCAGTATTTTGACTCCCTCAGATTGAGTCATAGCAAGCCGTTCGCTGGTTTAGATGGTTTAGAAGCAATCTCGCCGCCCGGGACAGATAGTCTGAGTTGGCTTAAATTGGCACACTTAAGATGCTCTGCATTAGGAAACTAGATCAAAAGAAACATAATAGGTTTCTCAGAGGGGCAACATGACCCAAATTAGCTGCATTAGAGTATTTTTTGTTGTTGTTTAGGCCTCCATCAGATGTCACTTTCTCCACGGACTGTCCAAGATGGAAGTGTGATATAATTAATAATATAATTGGAGATGTTCAGCATGGTCAAAATTTTTGTTACAAAGATTAAACATGAATAGATGAAATGTTCACAATAAGATCGATAGTATGTACTTGGAAAACAAAAGGAATAAGTCTACACAAAATTGAATTTTTCTATGATATAAGTCACTGTGCTTGGTTACCATTTCTGTGTAATGTCAAGTGTCTGGTCAGACATGTTTTAAACTTTCTGCATCTTAGTGTCTATGTGTGTGATTCCAAGATGTTTGCGTGGTCTTTAGTCCTGCCTATTTTCCAATCCTTCTGTAAATATTTTAAGAGTCACATGACACACTAAGATGACTTAAAGAGCTCAGACCATGACAAGCGCATCTACTACCAGATGGGAGAACTGACTTGTCTCCCGTTAACCTGTGTGTGTGTGTGTGTGTGGGAATACCTGAATGCTTTCCAGCTCACAACTTTGTTTCCTCGGCTGTATCTGTAGATAGGATTAAGGGTGTGCTGAGCCAGCATTTCTGAGCATGCACTCTCACACATGGCGAATCTCTCTGTGGCTTTGGCCTAATTCCCTTGATAACACATCCATCAGATTACACTTAAGAGATTGACCATGAAGTACGGCCTGTAATTTATTACAGTGCAGCTGTGCCATTTTGTTGAGTTGATTTGATTTACTAGGATTCCAATATACCATATTTTGTTTGGAAAACAATCAGGGTCAATATTATGACAATAAATGTGTTTTGCTAGCTTTTTTGCATACTAAAATGAAATATGATTTAAATAGTAATACTCTCTCTCTCCTTCTCCTCAGCGCTGATTGGGTGGAAATCCTTGAGCCTCGTTCGCAAGAGCGCATGTACGTGAATCTGGCCACGGGAGAGTGTGGCTGGGACCCACCCACCGATGTGCCGGTCCGCCAGGCTGATGGCAACCAGTGGTGGGAGCTTTTTGACCCCCAGAGCGGAAGGTTTTACTACTACAACTCTGCTGGCCGCTTGACCGTATGGCATAGACCTCAGGGTGCAGATATTGTCCCTCTGTCTCAGCTCCAGGCCATGAAACGCAGCACTGGGTCTGAGCGCAAGGCTGATGGGGGTACTAGGGAAAGGCAACATGGGACTCAGTCCACAGGGAGTCAAGATAGACGCACCCCTCTACCACCCATGGAGCCCTACACTAAAGAGCCAGAATGTGCCGGCAAAGAGCCTAAACAACAAGAAATGGACAACAGACAGAAACCAGACATCCACAGCTTCGATAGCAGCAAAGAATCACTCAGGTAGGCCTCTGGGCTTTCTCCGCATGTTATCTTGAGTCTAGCCATTATGGTTCCTCAGAAATAAGTGGCCTTAACCAGAGACCAGAATATCACTCTGATTTTCCATGAAACTAAAGTCTCATTCAGACTGTCAGCCCAAATCCGACTGAAATCCGATCATATTTAGATAATCTAAACGGCCACGAACTACATGAAATCCAATTTGTGCAAATCCGTTTCGAGCTACATACGTATGTGGTTTGGAATCCTATTTAAATCGCATTTCTGGAAATCCGTTTCAGTCTGACCGGTCAGATCGGATTTAGCGTAGCTTTTTCACGTCCTCATGCCACGTAAAACGTAAACACGTCAGACGTTTTTACAGAAAACATGCTGATCTTTGCAGAAACAAGCTTGTGTCGTTGCGAAGTGCAAGTCAAGTGGAAAAAAACAATATACTGCTAGTATACGTATCTCTTTGTGTTTTGAAAGTAGCAGAGAGCAAAAAAATTTAAATAAAAAGCCATGTAGTGGACACGCATGGAATAAAGCCGCACGTTCAAGCTTCCTGCTTTTCTGCCGCTGCCTCACATGACGAAATATAACACTACAGCGCAACCGCGATGGTAAGACAGTCTCTGTATGGCAAACTGTATTGTTGTTACTGTTGTTTAGCATAGGCATAACAACACAACGGCATTACTATAGAAACCAGTGCACATTCAGTAAAAATGAAAGAGCGAAAGGACACACAAATCGGATATGAACAGTTGCGATATGCTGTGTAGACAGTCAATTATTCAAATCAGATTTCATCCGGATATGCACAAAATCGGATTTATGCTGACAGTCTGAACGAGGCTTAAAGAACCTTCTGGGCTCAACTGGCAGCACTTGTGGCATACTGTTGGTTAAAAAAAAAAGTAAACTCAAATTCAACTTGGAAAAAAAAAACAAGGTTACATTGAAGCATGGAAGGAAATGGGGCCAATTTTTTGAGGATTTAAAACAGAAATGACTTGTCTTGATTCTTCTTAAAACTTGTGTATTATTTGAGCTGTAAAATGGTTTAAATAATTTTTGAAATGGTAGGGATTATGCATTGTTATTATGCCAATAAAGTTGTAACACTGTAAAGCTTGAGCACATATTTCACACTAAATTCATGTAAACATGTGTTGTTAATGTTCTGTGGCTATACTATTGAATTTGTAACTTTTACAGAAGGGTACTATTCACACTGAGCACATTTTTTTTTTTTAAAGTAAAGTAGGCAAAAGTGGGAATTTATTTGTGGGAATTTAATCAACATTATGCCACAAATGCTTTCGATTGAGCTTTATTTACTGAACCCAGAATATTCCTTTAGCATTTGTTGCTGCACTCCTTTTGTTTGTCGTGTACTCGTAAGACAGTCATTTAGATGAATTGCTTCCAAATGTGAAAAGTTGATATTTCCTCATAACCCTTATTATCGAGTTCTTTATGAGAGTTAGTTTATTTCTTCCCAGACCCATCAAACCATCTTCACAACCAGATTCCAGTCATGCCAGCTCTGTTTCACCTGGCACTGGGCTGTGTCTCTGTTATTTCAGTGCCTTATGCTTTACCCAGCTACAATCCTTTGGCCATTCATTCTTTCCTAAAACAATCTCTGGGCCCCACCAGATGAAAGCTGCTGGGGTCGGGGCCCAGGGAGAGCCAAACCATTGTGGTTCGAACGTGACTGGACTTTCCCTTTTTCCCGCAAAGAAAGTGCTCTTGAGGCCATGGTATACATTATCCAGCATATACAGTGGTTCTTTCTATTTCAGGGAGATGTTTAGCAGGGCACTCGTTCTTTCAAATCCACCCATGGAAAAAGAGTTAATGGAGTCCAATATCTTAACTGCGGGATCCCACTGTAGCTTTGGAGGATTTTGAAATATTGTGGCTGCTTGTGGCACAAGCTACTTGGTGAGTGCTATGAAGAGCTGTCGTCATTCTTTGCTTTAGACACGCATGACTGCTGTCTCTGAGAGGCCCAACATTTTTAACCTTTTTGTAAAACTAGAAGGGCAACAAATTTTTGACCTTTAGGTAAAACTAGAAGGCCAACAAACCACTCATCTCCCACCTCCTGGCCTCCAATGTGTTTCAAACCTCTCAAGCAACCTCTTGGGAAACCCACACGTCTAAGCCTCCTTACGGATGACTCACATTTTTCAAAGGTCATACGATGTGCCCAAAACAATGGACAGCTGTGTGTGAGAGAATCAGAGACCATAACTATAGCTTTATGAGTGCATTGTGCCTATTTTAGCAGTATGATAATATCTTAGTTGTTTTCAAATAACTTTTGTGGGATGTGTGTAGGGATGGGAGATACATTGAATATTCATTGAACACTGTTCAAAATATTTTTTTTATCTTTTGAAAGAAATTCATACTTTCATTCAGCAGGGATGTAATAAAATGATCAAAAGTGGCATTTATAATGTTACAAAAAAAGTATTTCAAATTAATGCTGTTTAACAATAATGCTGAAAAATATTTCACGGTTTCCACAAAAATAATAAGCAGCAGGAATAAATTATATTTTAAAATATATTCATATATATATATATATATATATATATATATATATTCATATATATATATATATATATATATATATATATATTCATATATATATATATATATATATATTCATATATATATATATATATATATATATATATATATATATATATATATATATATATATTTAAAAATACAGTTTTTTTTTACTAATACAGCCTTGGTGTGAGGGTTGTTTCAAAAACATTTTTAAAAATCTTACCAACCCCAAACATTTCAGTGCTAGTGTATTTGTGATTTGTGGGCAACATAAAATCAGGCTGCTGTTTATTTTTGTATTGTTGTTTATTGTTGGTGGATATAAATGATGTGATTTAGTAAAAAGTGTTGCATGCCTAGGTTATTTATACCTAAGCATTTTACTGTTTTTAATTCTCACTCTATATACATTTAGTTTTTGGGAAAGTTTGATTGAAATTATTTCCTCTGCAGAAAAATATTGAGATATACCTATATCGCACAGCCCTAGCTGACTTGCAGAAATCATAATACAGGGATATAGTTCTGAAGGTTTCAAATTATATTCTATGAAAAACAGATTATTTAGGTATATTCCACCCATGGAAAGAAGCTATTTTGGCTCTTACCGTCCATGTTTGCTTACACCAGAATAAATTGTTGAATTGCTGTATAATTATTATTGATCTGTTGTGGCACGTTCTTTTATTACTGTTTCATGCCCAAGGGGAAGGAGTCTCCAATAACGATTTCCATTGTTTGTCCATCTAAAAATAAAAACCAGGGAGTGGTCATAAAATATCAGCCTGACAATGATCCAAACAGCACCATCTGTGTTATCATATGGTGTGTGTGGTACAAGCAGCTTCGACTGATTGATGAACAAAGTACTAAATCTGGTAGTCATCACACCGCCCCTCCAAGACACAGTCATAGTACGGACAAGCAGAGCTTGACTCTAGTCAGAGAGAGCTCTGTAAACATGCAACTAACCCCTGTAAACAAACACTTACACACTGGCACACACATACTATGTGATCCTGTTTAAATGATGGATGGCTGGCTGGGACGGGGGTGTTTCTGTGAAAGTTATTAAGTGTGAAGAAACAGGAAGCTTACTTTTTCCACATCTGCACTAGATATCACAAGGGTTTATTCAACAGTGTTTGTGTTATCTAGCATTCAGCCGTTTAGTAGGTTACCATGGCGAAAAGATTGGAGATTAGAGGACACCTCTGTGCTTCCTTTGCTGTGTGATGCAATGGTGTAACGTAACCCAAGGATGACCTGGGGAAGTTGTGAAGGGGTCATGAAATCCTTTTGTCCTGCAGGCGGACCCCAGGCCGAGTGGCTGCTATAGGAAGACAAGGGTTTTAGTTAAGCACGCAAATCCCTGAAGACCAGCTGTTAGGGTTTCCCATAGCATGAATTGGAGTGGGATCTGAGACATTAAATTAACACCCAGCCTAATACAACCTTCTCTTTGTGGACAAATGATTTAACAGACTTTGCTTTGAAGGAGTTCAGTCAGATCTGAATAGTATTGATATTTAGAGTTAAAGACAGATGCTTTGTGATTGCATGCTTTTCAGACTGAAATGATTCAGGGGTGGAGTTGATGATAACTGCGACAATATTGAATGCCATAACGTAGATAACATCTGTCATTATGATAATGGTATTTATGGGGATTTCTCAGAAGAGGCTGGAAACCGCGGTGTAACGGCTTGGTTAGATACCAAAAGTGAAAGCTGTAAAAGAGAAACAACACTTTCCATGCCAGTCATGTGCTCATAGTTTCACTTGTGTCATGCTCACAAGGTATATTTGATTTAGGGAATGTCTGGGAGTTAATAAACAGCTGAGATTGCAAAAGACTTTTAAAATGAATTATTAAGTCTGTTTATAGGCTATCGCTCATGTTTGGAGTGGAAAGGTCACCATTAATATCCTAAGGGAGTATTGCTACAGGGGCATCTCGCATTTCAGAAATCATTTGGCCTTTCTCATGCTTTTACCTTTAAATGGTCATAAACATTGAGATTCCTTAAAGACACACCAAAGCTACTCAGTCAGGCTCAGTTAAATCTTTTGCACTCCATGTCACACATGTTTTGTGTGTTACTTCAGTCCTTTACTCTGAAAACTAGATTAGTGGCCTAACACAGATCGTCAATGAAAGTGGAGCAATTTCAACCGTCTTTTGTTTTATTTTAGTCGTGCCTTTGGTGTTGCTTAAAATACATTGAGAACAGACTGCTGCCTTGATCCGCTGGCTTCACTTTAAACACAGAGAGATGCAGAAAGCCTGGTGCAGGACTAGTGTTTCTCTAAACCAGAACAACCCTTTTGATTTGCTGAATTTCTTTACCTTTATGATTCTTTATGTATTCATCTAGTTGATCAAAACTGCGACTCTCAACTCACTTCTCACCCATATTAAAAGTATTCTAAACTAATTTTCACATGTTTTGGCCACACTTTTGTGGGCCTTATGCTCTGTACAGTATGTTCACTGTTCGTGAGAGAAGAGGCGGTTTCCATAGCCGTAACCAGAGCTGTGAATTCTCATGCTATCTGATTTCATATCAACAGATGTAGATTAGTGCTGAGATTCCAGAGCCATCTCATTGTCCATGTGCTGAGCCGGCCCCCCTTTGACTGCCTTTTCCTGGGGTTAACAGAGAGCTGAGTGTACAGCATTAGCTCGGTGTGAAACATACACTATACATGTTTCAGAATAAACCATAGTATTTCACATAGTAAATCCAAGTATTGGGAGTATTGCAAAATTGTGTTGATGTCGTAGGACTAGCGATTCCCACCCTGTTAGTGGTCTGGCATTATTGCACTTAATAATTAGAATTATCTGCTTAAGTTGTTCTCACGTCTTTTGAGAGCAGGGTGTGGAAGGAGAGGATGGGCCGGTCACGTGTGCGGTATGTGAGGAAGCTAGACTTGCTGGCTCAGTAATGAGAGGTGTTCAGCTGTCCACAAACAGCTGAGTCCTCTAGACCTTAGTACACATCAGGTTTGCTTCTTTGAGCATAGTTTGAGTCAAATGAATCATTTTGATGAAATAATACATGTGAAATAGAAAGAATGTCATTTCTAATACATATACAGTACTGTTCAAAAGTATGGATTAGCAAGGATGCATTAAATTGATCAATAGTGGCAGTAAAGACATTTCTAATGTTACAAAAAATTCTGTTCTTTTGAACTCTCTATTCATCAAAGAAATTAAATGCTTTAAAATAGAAAAAAAATATTTTAAATGTTAATATTTTAGAATAGAACTGTTTTGACTGTATTTTGATTAATGTTCTATCAAAAAAAAAAAAAAAAAAAAAAAAACTTACAGAACCCAGACTTTTGAATGGCATATATGAACGTATGTTTATGTTGCTTAGCTTTTCACATCTGTTAAGAAGATGATTGTCAACTCTGAGTCATGCTTCAGATTTTTGCTATAGGCCACATTTCCTCTTCCTGTCCACATGATGAAAATAGCCCATTATGTCAGTTTTTTCCTCTTTAGTTGGGGAAGAGTTTTTGGACACATTGTCTTGATATGTTTTTCAATACTGATGGAAAGTCCAATGCATTCATGAATATAATGAGGTTAGACACATTTCACCCTGCAAAACTCTTAATCTCTTGCCTCTGCTAGGACTATTAGACACCAGAAGGCCTGGGACAAATTGATCCTCCCTGACTAGTTAACCTTATTTTCCTCCTTGCCAAATTAAATTATCCAAAGCGGCTCTACAGGATTCTAACGCGCTTTTTAGTAATGCTGGCCTCCTTTTTCTCCATGAAGAAAAATGCTGAATAATCTTAACTTTTGAAAAGACATTTCTTTTGTGATACCTTGATATTTTAGGTTGTCTTTCGTTCAGTCGTTTTGGTAGCAGCCACACTCCCTACCCACAAGGATCTTATTATGGAATGTTATGGTAAGAAAACCATTGTCATGGCGCTTAACAACCATGCATTGTACCGCTATTTAAACAATCCAGGATGCCTTTGAGTGATCAGTGGAAGGAATGCCAACGTTGTGTCTAATACCAACCAAAGCAGCTTCCCATGACTAATCTCACTCTCTCTCAGTTTCTCTCTTCCACTCTCATTTTACTTGTTTTTGTTCTTTGGCACATTAATGGTCACGCAGTACTTTTTTACACAGAGTACGTTTAGGCCTAAATACAATTGACACCTCATGTGTTGGTGTCATCCTTTAGGGTCAGGGACAAGAAGTCTTGGTAGCTGTAGTTATTTACTATTTTTTGGGAAGAATTAAAGAAATATTCTATAGATTTGGTCATTTTTTACACTAAAAGTTTAATTTGCTTGCATAGTTATCTGCCAACATTAGATATGTTCAGATGTCCATGTCTGTGTAAGCTAATTGATATATTGTAAGCTAATTGATATATTTCCTGTAGCTCAAATAGTAGAGCATGGCGCTAGCAACGCCAAGATCATGGGTTCGATTCCCAGGGAAAGCAAGAGCTGATAAAATGTAAACACTGTAACTTGAATGCAATGTAAGTCGCTTTGGATAAAAGCGTCTGCTAAATGCATAAATGTAAATGTAAATGTATAATTGTTGACAAATTATTGCAATTATGTTGTTCATTCAGGCCACGTTCTCATGTTAAATGAAGATTTTAAAGAGAAAATCATGATGTGTGAATCAGTTTCCCCTCATTTCTAGAAAAAAACTTCTAGAAACTACTCTTGTGTTTTCAATCAGTATTGTCCATTTTAACACATTTAAAAGTTTGGGGTCAGTATAGGGAATTAATAGTTTTATTCAGCAAGTAACTGCTTTGAAACAACATGTATCATGAAACATGAATTGAATTTCTTGAGCGCAAATCAGCATTTTAGCATATTATGAGATTTTCAAAGGATCGTGTGACACTGAAGACTGGAGTAATGATGCTGAAAATTCAGCTTTGCCATCACAGTAATAAATTACATATAAAAAATATATTAAAATAAAAAATAGTTATTTTAAATTGTAATAACGTCTCACAATATTACTGTATTTTTGATCAAATATGCAGCCTTGCTGGGCATAGGAGACAAAATCTTTCCCACCTCAAACTTTTGAACAATAGTGTACATTAAATTATTGTTTGCATTTCTGAGGAACATTTTACAAGTGCAGCAGTAAAATTGGTGCTAAATTTATATCTGCATTGGTATTTTCTCTTTGTGCTGTGTAGTTTGTCCTTTGAACTCTTTAACAGTCATTCCCTGTGGCAGGAAATTGGGCTGCCTGCTTGCTCACATCGGCAGAACTCGTAAAACAACAACACATTGAATCTGTGGGCCTTAAATAAACATCTCTTCTGGATGTTCAGTGTCACATCCTGGAGACCCAAATCTACATTACAGAGTGTTTTCGGTGTTGCATACCCAACGTTCAAGCAAACCAAAAATGTTATGTCATTGTTTCATCCCAGACGCAGAAGGCTGAATTTCACAGGAAAGAGCAGCTACTTGTTTACAGTCTTCTCTTTGGTGAATAACACTTCTACAGCAATGTCCCCTCCGTCACCACCTTGAGAAAACCAACACCATCTAAACGCTCACACTCTGTGAAGCAAGTGTCAAGTCTCCCTATCAGTGTGACAGACTTTGAACATTGTTGATTGTCATGTTGTCATGTCAGACAGCCTTTACAATGGCCTTGGGGCTCTGCCAGATGGCTTGCTTCCAGTCTTCACATGTGCTGTACCTGTCTGGCATCTCAAATGGTGGTGTTTATCTTCAAATGTGTGAGAAATGATTTGAGAAGAAAAAGGAACAATTCAAATGGCAGAAAATGCCTCAGTGGATGGAAGGGTAGGGAAGTGCTTGCATCACAGTGATATACCTTTGTTGTTTCGAAATGCAACATCTGATTATCACAATCACTTCAGTGGTTGTAAAAGTGTTAACTTACAGTCTGATACAACTCTCTTATCTCTTACCACTTATCTCGTCTTTTTGAGTTTGATGGGATAGATCTGTTTTGGTTGTATTAATGGAATGTAGAGGTGTATGAGGAAGTGTTCATTTGAGAAGTGACTCATCAGAAATCCCCAGAGGAGGACGCTTAAACGCTTTTTAGCAGAGGATTTCTTGGGGGTTTTTTACTGTGGTGTCCAGTTGTGTACATAAAAGCCCTGCGAAAGCATTTCCCTCGTACACTTCTTTCAATATAGGACAGAGATTCATCTCCTTACACAATAACGGTAAATGAAGTATTTAATTCTCTCTTAGCTTGATTTCTTTTATATTTTTATTATTAGGGATCATCTATATGTGTCTTTCTGTTTTTTTTTTTAACTAACACTTTTGTTCAGTTTTCACTATGTATTTGATAAACATTTGGCAGAAAATTACTATTAAAATGCGTATTGTTTTATTTTGGAGTTTAATAAGTCAAAATTAACCAATGTGGAGCAATTAGAAAGCCATGTTGGGCTGGGAATAGTGCTTTTAGTCTTAAGTATGAACCACTGTTTGGGACTGCTGAGGCTGTGGACATTGTTGGGTTTACAAACAGCAGCAGATCGGCATAGTGACAATAACATGTTGTAGGCAAACTCTCGAACAAGAACAATTAAAGGAACGGCATTCATTTTCACCACAAAACTGTTTTAAACTCAAACATTGTACTGCTTTAAAATGTATTTCAGTTGAACAATCACGGTTTTGTTTTCCTGACAATGGCATTATGGGTGTTTAGACATTTTGTACTCTTAACAGACCCTTAGTTTCCCTAAATTGCTGAGAATTTAGCTCAACTTGTGTCGCCTGTGCCTCATTTCTTTCTGTATTTTTGGCCTTCTGTATATTGACAAACTAAAATGCATTTCTTTTACTTCTTACAACAGGGAAGAGCAAAGAGACACATCTCAAAGGTGGCAGCCCTCTCCTGGATCCAAAGCCGCCATGTTGGTAAAGGTCAGCAGCATTGGCAGAAGCCAGACAAGAGGAACAAGCGGAACGGCTTCCCTTCATCTCCCACAGAGCAAAGCCAGTGACCATAGTGCCTGCACACTCAATCCTGGCAGTGTCAAATCTGTTTCAGGCTACATGCTGTCACCACAGGCTTACAAAACCACACCAGGAGGAAAAATAGCAGCAGACTCCAGGCAGGCCCACCACTTGAGGAAGGCGAGCAACGGCAGCTTCTGCCTGGTGACCCCTGAGGACTCGACAGCATCTCTACGGCCACATTCTAGCTCACCTAGGCCAATATCTCCTCAGTATGGAGCATCCGCACGCCTCTACGATGATCCATCATCTGATTGCCCCATTTACGATGAACCTCCAGTAGATATGGAGGTTGAAGGTGCTCACCTACACAACGGCCCATCTAGACACAGTCTCCAGAAGATGAAGCTTCTCCAGCACCCAGGTCAATCTCACAGCAGTTCCAGACATAAGAGGAACCCATCGGACTATAGTCCAGCAGGGTTAGAGTGTATCAAGCACATGGTGAATGTAGACCCCAAGCAAGGGCTTCTTTCCACCTCACCGGTCCCCTCTCCCAGCCCCTCTCCAACCTCCGCATCCGAATCTCTGCTTCTCCCGACAAGGGGGTTTCAGAAGGAGCCCGCCAGCCTGGAGAAGAAGCAGTCATGGAGGATCCTAGAAGCAAGTGTTCTCAGAGCCATGGAAGTGCACCACAGCCGGCAGGGCAGCCAAGGATCTCAGGACTATTCAACACCACCACCTCCCGCAGTTAGCTATCAAGACTCGGGTTACTCAACCGGCCCATCTCCAAGTCTGCGGAGGAAAAGCAGGAGGAGGATGGGTGCCGGGGCCCAGGGCCGACCTGGGTCTGTGGGCAGCACTGGGGAACTCACAGCCCTGAACGAGCGTCTGATGGAAGAGATGAGGGAGGTGGTTAGTCGCTCGAACACCATGCGGGAGACCAAAGCTAGTCTGGACTCCGAGATGTCGGAGAGCTCTTCCTCCCAGCGCACACACAGTGTGGGACAGTGCTCCTCCAGGGAGGACATTGCATCTTGCAGCAGGTCACTTAGTAGGACAAGTAACCATCCCAGTATGGCATTCACACCTCTGGAGATTCCGGGACGACAGAAGAGGACTTATGAAAAGGTGGACACGCTTGAGAAGAGTGTGACTTTGTCCTCACCTGAGACTGCTGGACCCCCTTCACAGGTATGAAATACAAGGGTAGAAATGGCTTGTTTACCCTTTAGAGTGAGGTTCAGTTCATTAACATTAGTTGCGTATCATGAATCAAACAGTAATTTTACACCAGTTTTTAATCTCGGTTAACATGATAGTCCATCTAAACTGAAAAACATTTTTTTACTCACAAAAAAAAAAAAAAAAAGATATTTTTAAGAACTGTTTGTCTGAACAATGCAACTAAATAGGGTCCAAAACAACAATGAGCCCCACTAACATTGTATGGACAAACTAAAAACAATATCTACAACGAACAATATTTATAAATGAAATACATTAATGTTAACAAATAAAATCGTATTTTATTTTTAAAAATAAGATTTAAAATCGTATTCTAAAAAATTACAGGTGACCTTCCGGTAAACTATTACTTTCTTATAATGAGCTTAACATTTACAAGTCCTCCAGGGGAGTAACTTTTACCTTTTTATTTTATAGAGATTTGCAGTCTCGTATAAAATATGTGTATGAACTTTTGGCACAGTCTATTTTCCACAGATCTTGAGTTTCAGCATCATTAAAAACCAGACATCGTATTTGTTTAATCTCCATGTGGGACTGTTAGGTTTGGTTGAAGTTTTTCATGCCTGTCTGATTTTTTTTCCCCATGGTCTTTATTAGAAACAGATTATTATGTACACCTTGCTCTACCCATTATAACATAATAGTGATGTAAAATATCAGTCCTGTTATTTCAGTCTAAATCATAAATCGCAAATGAGGCGACAACGTCTTTCTCTTGGGTCTTCAGCATCGCAGTCAGGCAAGTTGGAGGCTATTCCCCGGCTACACATGATTCTAGTTAAGGGCAATGATCACTCAAAGGAACGGTTACTGCCGCTCTGACCCCTAGCAAAGCTGTAATCTGTCCTCCCTCAGAGATGAATTCTATCTGCATTGTTCAACAGCCAGGCGCCCAGAAGACCGTACTTTCTCAAATACCTTCAAGAATTAACTACTTGGGTTTCGATCCAAATCAGCTCTGGAAACATGAAAGGGACTATTTGAAGGCTTTGAGACTTACAGGTGTTGATCATTGCAAATGTTTTCTTTACCTATTTAAAAAGAGGCGATGATATCTACTCCCGTCGCGCCCACCTCTTCCCCTCCCGCCGTCCTCTGATACGAATCCAGCAGTGGTCTGCCATGTTAATGGGTGAAATGCCAGAATGTAGCGGAGCTGCAAAACACGACGCCTATTGAGCAGGAAGGATGGCTACTGTGGCCCATATGGTAGCATTGCTGACACAGACGGGACAGTTGGGTCCTGGACAGGCGTGGTCACTGTACAGACCAATTGTGTGTCTGCGGTGCAGCCGATAGGGGTTTGGTACCTGCTGGGGATTGTTCCATAAGCTGATGACATCATAGGTCACCTCATTCCCTGCTGTATAAGCCATTTCACCACACTGGCATTTCAGTGTGCTTATTCCCCAAATTATTGGCAGATGAGGGTGAATAAACTGGAAAAAATCTGAAGAAAAAAAAATATATATATACAACATACTATTGTTAATTTAAAAGGAGCAAAATAAAATGAAATATAAATATTAGATGAAAAACCTTCAAGTTGTTCAAGTACTTAAATCACTAAAGCTAAATATTAAAGCTAAATATGTCTATTTAAAAAAATGAATAAATATGATAAACTGAAAATATGAACAAAAACTAATTCAACATTTAAAAAATAGCATTTAAATAATACTAAAACACAGGGTTTTTTGTGTTTTACATGTTTATTTTATAAACAATGTTTCTACTAACCTGAACTTTGTCTTGCTTGAATAACCTCTATAAATTATGTCATTTTTACTCATATATATATATATATAAAAGTATAAAAACGAGGCTGGCACATGTGTTGTGTCTGGTTTTTGTAACAGAAATATAACTTTCAATACAGCGAGAGAGGCAATGACTGCATAAGGGACCTCCTTACAGGACAAAATTCCTCTAGGGATCAAAATGAGGCCATTGCTGGATTTGCACTATTTTTTAGAGACATGAAAGGAGAAACGACTTACTGTAGAAGGACTTTTTATGTCAGCGATTGGTCATGCTTCATCTATAGTAGATTGGAATTCTATATCTATAGTATTTGATGGAGTTTTTTGTGTGAATTTACAAGTTTAAGTGCTGATCCTACAGTTAACGCAGAGAAAAACTGAAGTACAAAAACAAAGTAGCTGTGTAAAAATAGATGTTTTAGGAATGCGTTTGTTTTCACCTTGTTTCTCCTCTCCTGTAGGCAGGAACTCTGGAGCCAACGGTTCAGCTGGAGAGTAGAAAGAAAGGTATGGTAGACAACCGAACGGGCTCACTCGGCCCTCATCGCCACGTAGCCAGCGACTCTAATTTGCAGGCAGGTGGTGGTGGAGCTTACCAGCTTTCCTACGCCACCCTCCGTCAACCCCCACCCCCAGATGCCAACATGGCTGACTGGGCCAGCAAGCACCTGAACATGCACACCCAGGGCCTGTTCCGCCGCCGAGTTTCCATCGCCAACATGCTGTCCTGGAACCGCGGCTCCATCAAGAAGCCTATGCTGATGACCAACGACCGCACTGTACGCAAAGAAGCCTGCGAGATGTTTAAGCTCGTCCAGGCATACATGGGTGACCGGCCCTCACGGCTAGACCGGCGCCACGCGGCTCTCCTCATTGTCACCAAGTGCTGGGGCATGCAGGGCCTGAGGGACGAGCTCTATGTCCAACTCGTGAGGCAGACCACAGGCAACACAAGCCCACGCAGCCTGGCAGCAGGCTGGGAGCTCATGGCTGTGTGCCTTGCCTTCTTCGCTCCTTCACCCAAGTTCTGCTGCTACCTGGAAGGCTACATTCAGAGGCACGTGGAGCCAGCCAATGACAAGAAAAGTGAGTTTGTCAATTCATTATTTAAAAAAGATGTACACTAGGCTAGGTTTTTTTTTCCAAATCAGGAAAAAAGCTGTTTAGACAGGGCACATTCTTGTGCTCTGAAACAACTGAATGAAACTCAAGGCCTCGAGACATTTTTAAAATATGTCTCGCCTTAAAAATGCAAAGAACACATTCTGTGTGAAAGACCTGAGGGGCCAGCCTCAGACAGATCCATTACAAACACACCAACTCGATTACAAAATGGATTGCTATGGTCTAATAATAGGCTTTTTGTTCAAACAACATATTGACCTGTAAAGCCACTTTTTGTAATGCTTTACATATTATTGTTATTATTATTAAATATAAAAACAACTAAAGGCATTTATTCATTTTAAAAAAGATTTAAATAAATGCTGTTCTTTTGTTCTTTCTATTCATCCTGAAAAAATGTACCACAGTATATTAAGCACAACTGTTTTCAACATTGATAATAAGAATAAAAAAAATTTAACATCAGATCAGCATATTAGAATGCTTTGACATCACATAAATAAATTAAATTTGAAAATATATTAAAACAGAAACATATTTATTCCATAACAGTGTGTATACATATAATAATAATTTTTTTTTTTTTTTACTATTTTAGGTATCAAATGACAACACCTTTTTATATATGGATTATTTAATGGGTTGTTTTGCTTTTTGTGTTTTCATTGCAGTAACCCGATACATATTGGACCAGCAGGATATTAAGAAGAAGAACTCAAAGTCAAGGAAGAAGAGAAAACAGAACTCCGAGGAAGAAACAGAGGGTAGGGGTATTTTTAAACTGTGGATGATTCCTTATCTGAAATACTGTGGAACAAAAATAAAAGAGTAAACTGACCTTTTAAAGTCACTTTGTTAAATTTGTTGAAATTTAATGTAATGGATCAACCAGAAATTTACTGCACCACTATGAAATACACTGAAGGGGAATCATATGTTGGTATGCAGGCCTCTGTAGAGATGTATTGAGTGCTTTTCATTGTCATGTGTAGCTGCATCAGTTATTTGCCGTGTCAATAAAACTATGTTAATTAGCCCTTTTGGGCAGGATGCATCACGTGTGCTTATCAGTAAATTACAGTGCCCCCATATGGTGATTCTTTGACCTTGTGACTGTTACCACAATGAGTGGTCCTGATGATCTCATCAAATTTATGCCTACACATAGCCATGGCATTGACCGCAGTGAGGATCCCTTACACTGGGTCTCACTGCCTGCAGGCATGGCATAACAGTGACTCACAGACGCTGCTACAGACCTACTCATGAGCCGTCTCTAGTCACAAGCCCATTAGACCAGCACCAGCTACTGGCCACTTGAAGGAGCAGGATATGGCTCATATGCATTGTTTTTGAGTCACTTAGTTGGATCTGATGGGCAGATGTCCAGATGAGTAGGTCGACTTCACAGATACAGCTGCAGCTGGGTGTGAGTCACTATGGGGGATTCTTGAGGTTGGATCTGGTCTTAATGTGCAGGGTCGGCTCAGCTGAGGAGTTTATTGGGATGTTAAGTTGGAAGCCCTGATGACGGAGCCATTGTAAAACAGGAATTTACACATCTCCCTGACATAGGGAGTTACCACAAAGATCTGTGTGGTCTCATTTGTGGCCTCTGAATAGATTGTTGTTTCCTCTGGCTTTCCTTCACTTTATTGTTGCCTTTCATTTCAAATGAGTGCAAGCTGTCGTTTCAAAGTCAGACCACCAGCACTTACTCAGTCATGCAAAATATCACAATCAGTCTGCATGTATGAATGCAGCAGAATCTGTATGTTTACCCTGTAAATGAACTGTTTAGGTTCAGGAATCCAGGGGAAATAAAGAGATCAAGGGCAAATTTATGATGCAGTATCTCTCATTAGACGTAATTGCAGACTGGTGCGCGGAAATTAATGAGAGGTTGTGTCAACATGCATGTGTGTCACCTGTTTGCCATAAATCTGAAGAGGTGTCGAGTTTGAGGCACATTCCAGAGAAGATGCTTTTTATTGCCGCACCAATTTTTACCATCTGGTTCCTTTAGTTAAGATTCGCAAAGCCTGTATTAGAAATGCCTCCTATGGATTTTACTTTGGAGTTATGAAGCTCTCTTGAAACCAGAGGAATCCTTGTGGTTTCTCTAAAATGCTAAGCATAGGCTGCTATAAATTCTGCATTGCTGGATTGTACAATAAATCCTAGCGATTCTACAAGCCTGGAGTTTGTTTTACAATCTGACATCAAGTGATTTCTGGGAATGTCATTTATTTCCAACTAGTGGAAAATGTTCTGCGACGTCTACTTTTATAGTCCTAATGTCCTTGGCTCTTACATAACGGAAGTACAAGACAGCACATTGATGAAACGCAGCCTAGTAGAAAACCCTCTGTCTGTTTATTTCGTCTCCTCGTGTTGATCTGATGAGTCACTACTAACAGAATGTGCTGGCTGGATTTCATCCTCCACACTTTTGATACAACTAAATCTTCATTTTTCTTTCATTATTAAAACAGTGACTCATTTTGAAGTGCTTCACTCCTCACGTGCTGCTGTGATCCCATGATTGTTGATTCCATGTCAACTATTATGGAGCAATTTAGCCATGTTCTAGACAAAGTAAAGTGACTCAGTTCTCAAAGCCTTTACCTTGTAAAACAGGTTTTGATGCATAAGATGTAAATCTGTCAGCGATTAGACTGTGCAGGCCCTGTGTCTAAGAATAGTAGTAATCACTCATGCCTTTTTGTCTCCAGCTCTCCCTATCAGCACATATGCCAAGTACTGCTACCGGAAGCTCCAGAAAGTGGCGGTCACTGGAGGGAAAAAGGTGAGTTTTGATCAAATACACTGAAGGAGAGTCAGGTGATTTAAGAAAGAGAAAAATAAGCCGTGTTTTCTGTGTTTCCCATGAAGGGTCTCCGTAAGCCCAGTTTGGAGGAGGTAGACCACAGTCGGCGTGCCATCATGACCCCTTCGCTGTTTGGCAGCTCTCTAGAGGAAGTGATGGAGCGGCAGAGTGAACTCTTTCCAGACAGGAAGTTGCCATGGGTGCAAGTGCAGCTGTCTCAGTATGTGCTAGCTCTGGGCGGAGCGCAGACTGAAGGCATATTCAGGTAAGACCTGCTCAAATTCCTGCTAATTAGGCAGAATAAAAGAGCAGGCTGTTTACTATATGAGTGTGTTGACAAGTACATAATTTTATAATATGACTTTAGAACAGGTGTTTTCTAATAGCGTAGCTTTTCCAGTCACAAGACAGGTTTTGTAGCCTGTTAACAAAGAGCAGTGTGATTTGACAAAACACTAAACTGTAGCTTATTGACCTATGCAGCTCATAGGTTCAAATATTAACATGCTAACTGAACTGATTCAATTCCACTGTTGTTCAAATATTTGTGGGATTTTTCTTAACGTTTTTGAAAGAAGATTTATATTCACCAAGGCTGCATTTATGTGATCATAAATACATTACAGTAATATTGTGAAATGCAATTTAATATAAATGTTTCCAAAAAACATTCATCCTTCAAAAAATCGAATACGTTCTATCAGATGAATATATGCTAATATGCTGATTTTTGAAAATGTTTGAAAGCTGCTTAATATTTTTGTGTAAACCATGCATTATTTTTCTTTGTAATGGTAGTGTATATATAAATCAGTTTCTGTTTTTATTCAAAATTGGGACCAAAAATGTCTGCTTTTTAATATCTTAGGACTATTCTCTCAGAATTCTGTAAGACACGGGGCATACAGTGTTTCTTAACTCACTATCACTTGGGCATACATAACTATGGTGTGTTGTCTCCCTCTGCTGGTCCTCGAGTGTAACATTACAGTCTCCTCCTGCAGGGTTCCTGGTGACATTGATGAAGTTAATGCACTGAAGCTTCAGGTGGACCAGTGGAGGATTCCTGAAAATCTGTCAGACCCCAATGTTCCTGGTGAGTAACTATTCTCATGCATTTACAAGAACATTACATAGCCAAAGAAAATATATACTGGCATTTCATTAGTCCCTTTCACATAGTAATACCAGTAAATTGCCGTAAAATTACCAGAACGACTTTACCGGTAAATTCAAAACTGCGCTGTTCACACAGGCAACAGCATTCCGTCATTTTTCCGGTAAAGCACCATTCACACATCGGTTTTAAATTACCGGTAAATTCTGTGACATCATAAAACGGAAATGACCTATAAACGGCTGCGCCTCACGGTGTTGTGTTTTTAAACATGGAGGGGTAAAAGCGATCAGTGTTTTTGTTGATGTTTTCATTTTTGTGCCAAATGTTCACGTTCATGATGCTTCTTTTGGCCCAGAGACATCGCACGACTTCAAACACAGCGCGGAGTAAATGCGTCATCTGCATCAGAATGTTATGATTGGCCCAGAGCTGTTGAATTTTGAATTTCAACGGCTCTGGATCGGCCCGGAGTAGACGTGTTACGTCACCGCGTTCTGAACGCGTACGTGCTCATACCGGTAATTTTCCTTCTGCGTTCACACATAGCAGAATTCCGGCAATTTACTGGTAATGTTATAACTTCTCATACCGGTAAATTGCCGGAACGAATTTACTGGTATTTTTGAAAAGGTCCTGTTCACACATGATCTCTTTACGGCAATTTACCGGTAATTTTCCACAAAAGTCTGTATGTGTGAAAGGGCTTATTGCCATACCAAAATTATTTGAACATCTATACCATTGTTTTTCCTCAGCCTCTCTGATGAAGCTGTGGTACCGTGAGCTGGAGGAACCTCTCATCCCCATGAGTTTCTACAAGCAGTGTGTCAGTAACTATGATGATCCTGTGGCAGCCATCAGCGTGGTGCAGTCGCTGCCTGAGCTCAACCGACTGGTGCTGTGCTACTTCATCCACTTCCTGCAGGTATTCACAACACTCAACAAACACACACACAATAGGCAGCAAATGCACAAAGATGTCTTTCGATTTATCGCACTGCTCTGACGCTTTTCCCATGTCTTCCTCAGGTTTTTGCTCAGCCTGCAAACGTTGCAGTCACTAAAATGGACGTGAACAACCTTGCTATGGTAATGGCTCCTAATTGCCTTCGGTGCCAATCGGACGACCCCCGTGTCATATTTGAGAACACCCGCAAAGAGATGTCTTTCTTGCGAATGCTCATTGTACATCTGGACACAAGCTTCATAGAGGGCATTGTTTAAAGTTCTTCTTACTACTTACTAGCAGAACAGGAATCAGTGATACATGACCAACCTGCTTACAAACACAGACACAACTGACATCGTGGACAAAAATTAAAAACCTAGGACAAAAGTACAATTTTAAGGAGGATTGTGTGTTTTTTTTTTTTTTGTGTGTGGTTTTTTTTTTTTGTTTCACTGTTCCTTTGTTAGTTAAATGTGTTCTGTACAGTTTATTGATATAAAGACTGTTGAAATTGAGATTCAGTTCTTTGCATGCTGAAGAAAAGCATGAAAAAATGTAAATCTTCAGTTCCAATGGTCATGAATTGTTAATGGTTTACATGTGTTAATGTGCATTGCAAGGGTCAAAGTTAAAAGTAACTTGCATGAAAGCATTGCTTTGTGAGCACTCAAATGCTGTTTGCTTGTTTTGTATAGTAAGTCATAGTGTGAGAGGCATTGAGAAACCACTTTTTTTGTTCTCTGACAGTATCTTTGTGTATTTGTGGATTTAAAAGAAAGAGATAATCTGTTATGTCATGTACAGGACAAATGTATAAGTGTTCCTAGTTTGATCTGAAAACTTTTTAACTATAGAAAAGAGAAAAATAGGTTTTGTTAGATAGGGTGTGATTTTTTTTTTTTTTTTTTTTTTTGTACTCTGTTTTAAGTACAGTATTTTAAGAAGTGAAAGCCTGTTTTATTTTATTGTTTTATGTTTTTAATGTTTTGTTTTGTTAAAACTATTATTATTCCCTGATAATCAGGAATGTCATTTATGCAAAATTGTCCAGAGTCTTGAAATGGTACAGTTTTAGCCCCCATTGGAAGTCCGCAGCCTCATACATACCATTTAGATCTACTATTTTGAGAGAGTTTGTAAATGAATATATTAAGTGATAATGGAATTATATGCCATTATATGATGCGTATGAAATTGCATTGGAAGAATTAAAATGTAGAATCTTGGAAAAGAGTAAATAAAATTCATGACTTATCTAAAAAGACAGGTACCCTTTGTGTAATGTTCTTTTTGTATGTAAATAAAGCTTGTAAATAGTGCTGCCTATTTTACTGGCGTTACGTATAAATGGAACTGAGTGGTGGTTGGAAAATAGATTTAAAAAATCGAAACACTTTTGTATTTAGTATTCTGTGCTATTGGCTGATTGTGTATGAGCAAAATATTCTATACACCTTTTGAATTGTGTATGTATTTTGTGTGAAATGGATGTTGAGGAATCTAATAAAGTTTCATAAAGATGTTACATTTTATTTGTAATTATTCGTAAGAAAATATTGTAGAATTACTCTTTAAGCTCTATATGTTTTACCTACATTAATGTAAATACACTACTGTTCAAAAGTTTAGGGTCCATAAAGTTTTTTAATGCTTATGCTCACTACAGCTGCATTTATTTAACCAAAATTACAGTGAAAACTGTAATATTGTGAAATATTATTACAATTGAAATGTTTTCTATTTTAATATAATTTATTCCTGTGATAGCAAAGCTGAATTTTCAGCATCATTACTCCAGTCTTCAGTGTCACATGATCCTTCAGAAATCATTCTAATATTGTGATTTTCTGCTCAAAAAATAAATCTTATGTCAAAAGCATGTGTGCATCTCAAACCGTGGAAACTGTAATATATTTTTTCAAGATTCTCCGATGAATAGAAAAGAACAGCCTTTATTTGAAATATAAATCTTAAAAACATCTTTACTGACAATTAAAATCAAAATCGTACTGACCTCTCACTTTTTTAAAGGTAGTGTAATGTAATGTCTGTGTACCTCACAATGAAGCTGCTAGACGTCTTTATATAGCCTCGGTCCTGACGCATGCGCGGTGGAGGTATTGTTCATACCGGTAGTCTGTGTGGAACACATTGGAAAATAGTAAGTGCGTGCATCTCGCGCCCAACGTGGTTACAATAAAAGAGCCTTTAATAGATGCACGACGCGGCTTCATAGTAAAAGAGACGGATATCACAACAGGTAACTGATGTTTATAGCATTTTATAATACTGGTTTCTCAATAGCAAGACTTTGGACGAGTACGGAATGTTTAAAGATGCTGTTTTAGAAAATTGAATGTGCAGTTACAGATTTTAGATGATGAAATCAAATAAATGTCGCAACTTGAGCGTCGGTAGATGCATGTTGTGATTTACGGTTTGTATTTGTGGGAGTGGCGATGTACTCGCCCATTACTATCCATGTCATTATTTTCTTGGAGGGTGTGGAGCACTCAGGAAGTTAATGTCTGCTTGTGTTTTTAGTAAGATGAATATTGATCCTGTAGGATTTCAAATAATCTTAAATGATGTCCTCTGTCTGCTTTTGGCTGTAGACAGGCAGAAATCTGTGATCTGGAAGTGTGATCTAACAAACTGTAGTGTAATATTGGAATATCTGGCATCTCTATTGTTTCCATTGTCATTGTCAGGCATTTGGGGGCCCCTGATAAAATCATATAGTTAATTACTCTCACTTACTGGACTACTCACGCAAGAGTAAATAACCAAATTAAATACGTTTACAGTGTTTTGTAATTTATAATATGATTTATATCAATTTGCAACAATAATTTAAATTGTCGTTTTGATAGATCCATTCTTAACATTTTTGAATGTTTTTTAATACAAAAGGAATGTTGAATTTCAACTTAAACATTGAAGTAACGTAGAAATAAGAGGCTTAGCTAAATAGGCTATTGATAATTAAGTTAAGTATGTTGTTCGCAGTGTGTTTAGTGGCATGATGCCATGACCTGGATTCTTTTCACTTACACTGGAAAGTTAAATGCTGTAGATCAGCGACGTTAACTGGGGAACATTTTGCTGCTGACCAAAATCTAAGACCAAAAAAAAAAAAAAAAATTAATTCTGATTAAAAATTATTTTAAATATTAGTTAAATTAAAATATTGTGATTGTTGTAATTACTGCTTATATTTTTTTCAACTGAATCATTAAAATTAATTTAATTATTATTTAATTAACTATTTTAATAAAAAATGGTGGTAATGTAGACTTGTAGCACGTAAAATAAATCTTTGGGTTTTATTGTGAATCTCAAGATATTATATTTTCCCTTTTTCATCTCATAATGTGTTTTTATCCAGTTTATAAATAGTTTGTCTGTGATTTACTGAATAGGATTTATTGTGTGAACAATAGAGTAAAAATCTGACCGTTAAAGGAAAAGTAAAAAAAAATAGCTGAAAATAATATTCTCCCTCAGGCCATCCAAGATAAAGATGAGTATTTCTTCATCAGAACAGATTTGGAGAAATTCAGCATTACATCACTTGCTCACCAATGGATTCTCTGAATGGGTGCCGTCAGAATGAGAGTCCAAACAGTTGATAAAAACATTACTATAATCCAAACAAATCCAGTCCATCAATTAAAGTCTGTCTGTTTGTGAGAAACAACTCCATCAAGACATTTTTTATCTTCAAACCTTTGCTTCAAGTTGAAATACATGTCCTCTATACACAATATTGCTTTCTCCACTGAGATAGTTTGATGAAAAAACAAAATCTATATCTTGGAAGGACAACTGAAACTGGTCAGATACTTGGTAAATTTATTCCAGAACACTGCAATAATTTCAGTAACCAGTGACCTTGATGTGTGACAATCAATACTTGATTGTTTTCCTTCCAAAACTGTTGCTGTGATGCAGTTCAGTGTTACTGTTATTAGTAATTAGTTGTTACCAATATGTTTAAAACAATTAATAAATGTGTAAGGTAAATTACTATAATGTAATTTTACTACATTTTTTGAGAACTCTTTCTCTCATGTTAGCTCTCAAATGGTCTACTTGTAAAAACAGTAATGGCACTGACCTAATATAATATAATGATCACTGGGAAGTTACTAAAATGTGACCCTTTCATATTACTTAGTTGCTGACATTATGAGCAAAACGCCTCCTAACAGACGAGGAATTAAGTTTGAGGTGGGCGCTGCTCTTGAAGCACGGGACAGTCTGAAGAACTGGCAAGTGCCATTCTTTTAAAAACACTTTTTTTCTTAGCCTTTCTCTCACTCTGTTTTATAGCAAGCTCTCTTGGTGTGGTTTCACTCCCAGGTATGTTGCCAACATTGAGAAGATTGACTATGAGAACGAAAAGATCTTAATTCACTATCGCCAGTGGAGCCACCGCTACGATGAGTGGTTTGACTGGGCCAGTCCGTACCTGAGGCCCGTGGAGAGGGTTCAGCTGAGGAGAGAGGGACGGCAGGAAGACAGCTTTATCCCTGTGAGTCACAGACTGTGCTCTTTAAAAATCCCAGTATATGAAAGCTAATCTAGGATCAGCCTCATGTATAAGTCTGTTTACTGAGATGTGAAAGTGATGCTGTGTGAATCCTAAATAACCAATTATTACTGTGTGAATCCTAAATAACCAATATACAGTATTTTACAGATACTAGTCCAGCTGGTTACCAAACATTGCTCAATCATCTTAAAATCGAACTTGTTTCTGATCATTTTTAAGTGTCACACGATTTTTTTTAGACATCATATGCTGATAAACATTTCTTATTATCAATGCTGAAAACTGCTGCTTAATATTTTTTTTATGGAAACTAGCCTATATTTTTTTCATGATTCTTTGATGGATTAAAATAGAAATGTTTTGTAAAATTTTAAATGTCTTTACTGTCACTTTTGATCAATTTAATGCATCATTGCTGAAAAAAATATCAATTTCTGTCCAAAAAAAAAAATCTTTGTTTACATTAGTTACGTGGTGCAACCAACATGCAGAAACATGGACAAAAAAACAAAACAAAACAGGAAACAGTATCATAGGACCCCTACAGACCATCATGACTATGAATCAAGGTCAATAAATCAGATACTGACCCTAAATTCTCATTGGTTGAGCCACATTTAAAGCCATTAAAAAGGAAATCAATTAATTATGTTTTTATTCATACTTTTTTTGCAGGGATTTCATGTGAATGACAAAGTTCTTGCCAGTTGGTCTGATTGTCGATTTTATCCTGCAAAAGTCTTGGCCGTCAATAAAGATGGTAAGTAGTTCCCAGATTCATTGCATTAAACAGGTGTGTTACATGAACAGATTCTTATCCAAATTTAAATGTAGTGATTCATATGTGATTTTTTTTTTTTTCATTCTGCAGCATCCTACACTGTTAAGTTCTATGATGGTGTCATCCAAACAGTCAAAGGAATCCATGTGAAGCCTTTCACCAAAGAGGTTGATTTTGCATTTGTATCACATTCATGTTGCACCTCTGTTTCAGTACTCATTTTGGCCTTCTCACCCTTTACTCATTCTCTCATTCTCACCAAATAGAGAAGAAAGAAACTAACTGCTAAAAATGAAGAGAAGCCCATAGAAAAACACACAGAAAAGGACAAGGAAATGCAGGAAGCGAATGAAGTCAATGGCGATAAACAAGCAGCAGGGCAAGCTGACTGTGTTCCTGAGGAAGAGGCGAATGAGATCTCAGATTTGGATGGAGAAGTTGAACAGAAGAAAAGCAATGGGAATGGGACATGCCTTGAAGTGGAAGATATAAGCATAAAGGAGGAATATGAGGAGAGGTGCTTAGAGCGAATAGGGCAGCATAATTACAGTAAGTCATCTATGAAGAAGGTCTCAGCGCCTGAAGAGAAAGAAGAGGAAGCCGCAGTGAACATGGAGGATTCTGTGGTGTTTGATACGGGTATGAACTTTATTGAGGGGATGGTAAAGAGAAATGAGACCGAGGAAGCAGAAGTTCACGTGGAACAAAAAGAGGAGGAAATAAAAGGAAAGTGTGTTCCTCATGACAGAAAGTCACGGAGGCAGCGCATAAGAAGTACGTACAAAGTTAAACTTAGATTTAAAAAAAAAAATTGACAGTAGGCAAGTGATATTAATACTGTGGTTCAGCTGGGCTTTCAAAAGTTGTTGTTTGTTTGAGAATCCTGACCAGCCCTACCTGGCAACAGTGGCTCAACCAATAATGTGAACTTGGGGGTGGGGCTATTGGATTGTCTGCTTAGTGGCAGGGCGTGTGCTTGGGAAACCAGTCGGAAAACCATCATTATTAACTCCATGTGTTTGGCTGCACAAATAATCAAAATAAAATTGAAATTGCGATATGGCTTAGTGCAATTATCAATCACAAAGGGTGCGATATACCTGTGGCATGTGTTTCAGAGTGAAGCGCACCACTGTGTTCTTTTACACACGAGCAGGTCGTGATTCAGTGATTTCCGTGTCTGTGTGCAGTAAATGCTGCTCCACACACACTGATCTCTGCATCTGCTCTGAGACTGGGTAGCATATAACAGGCATTTGTGATCCATCTTCCCAAACTTTTAATTAGAAGCTTTAAGTATCAGCTGTATACAAAGAGACCAACGTTTGGTTTTCAAGAACTGAAAATGGGTAATATTCAACAATCTGAAAATATAACCTCATTGAGATCCCCATATCTCCAGGACAGAGCGATCTAGGGCCTTGAAAATGAAGATTCCCAAAAAACAAGTTTATTAAGAAATAGAATCTAAAATGATATGGTGAAATCTATGATACTTCTTGAGTTATAGGCACACAAACTATGGAAAAAGAATATTTATGGCAATATCAATGCAGTTGTTTTGACAAAAGGAAACAAGATACATCTCTAGTTTCAACATTATTTGTTCTTCAGACATTCCTCTTTAGAAGAAAGGAAGTATCATATTTAGGCAAAGTGACCCACATTTGATTTTTGACCATTGAAAATGTGCAATTTAACAATTTACTCCTGGAGCCATATTGAGATCCCAATATCTCTGGAACCGAAGCTTATAGGGCCTTTAAAAATGAAGATGGCAAAAGGAAAGTTTGTTAAGACCTAATATTTATAAAGGCATTAAGAAATCTTTAATTTAAATCTTTAATCTTTAATATAGGCATGCAAACCTTGGAGAGAAAAACTTGAAAAGTGCTATTTCCTCATTTCTGAATGGTCCCCATTGGATTTTTACCAATACACCTACCAATCTCTGTGTAAAAATAACATTATGATGCTGCCATCTTTCTGAAGTCATTTTTACCCTCCTGTAATTTGGCTCTGAATCTCGGATGAAAATGGCCATTTTGACCCCCCCTCTACAAAACAGTATATGTTGACTTACATCAATATACATGTTTATCTTTCTTCAGAAAAAATATTAGCAAGATCAAAAAAATTGAGCTGGAGAAGTTTCTAAAATTTGGTTGATTTGACACGGAATGACCCTATAGTAAAATATAATATATTGTATTATATAATATATTATATTTTATTTAAAACAAAAAAAGTTTTGATTTTTTTTTTTTAATTTGAATGTTCAAAATAATTACATTTTTAACTTGACATTGTTCTGAGTGTTTGTCATGATAGCTGTAAAATTTCATTTTAATTGTATTTTTTCTAGGGAAGAGGAGACTTTCAATGGCACGAAGGAGCTCCAAAAAAAGCAAGACTGATTCAGGTTTGATTATGTGATTGTTACGTAAAAAATATGTTGGTCCCACTTTATATTAGGTGCCTTAACTACTATGTACTTACATTTAAATTAATCATAGGGTACAATGCACTTATTGTGTACATACATGTTTTTACATTGTACTTATATTTTTAAAAATAACTATATGTACTTGCATCTGTAATACATTTTTGTACTTCCAATTATAATTACACTGTTGTCCCATCCCTTACACCTTAACCCACCCTTAAACCTACCCATACCACCAAACCTGTCCCTAACCTTACCCGTATACCACCTCAATAGCAGCAGAAGTGTTTTGCAATACAATATGAACACAATAAGTACATTGTACTTATTCTTAAGTGTAAGTACATATTAGTTAAGGCCACCTAATATAAAGTGTGACCAATATGTTTACCGGTGCCATAATGTTAGATTTCCTCATTATTTATCTCTTTCCTCCAGAAAAAAGTTTGCATAATGATTGCAAACCCACATTTGCATCCACCAATCAAGGAAAAGGATCAGACCCCTTACATCTAACACAATCACCCAATGAAACAGCAGTACCTAACGCTCAATGCCAATCAGAAACTTTTAAGCCTACAGGTGAGATCTCATCTGTACAACACATATATGCTCAAATAACACCTGGTTCTTTATGATCAATGTTTTTTTTTTTAATTGTAGCAGTCAGAAAACAAGTTTTTCACAACCCCAACCGATTCAGCAGAGAGCCGTGTGAGTAATGATCTATACTAATCAAGTTCACAGATTCATCACAACGATCTTGAATTATTGACAGTGAATGTACCATCTAATTATCTCAGTATACAGAGTCATCAGAAACCAGCCTCCACCGGTGCTCTCTATCAATTTAGACCATAATCCATATAAATGCAGCGCTCCTGGCTGTGCAAAGTCTTTCCGCAAAGCAAAACTCCTGCACTATCATATGAAGTACTACCATGGAGATGATCGTCTGATTGAACTGGACCAGAGCAGGGCAATGGATAAACACACCACACTTAACAATCAGGGTAGCCCTAAGAAGAGGTGCATTACATCGCATGAGATTGCGCAAATGACTGTGAAGAGACGCTCTGTAGTGCCTCCTGTTGTCAGTACACAGAATTACCAACCATGGACTTCACTGAAGAACAAGACCAGAGACAATCAGCTAGCCAGCAATGTGCATAGATACTTCAACAAGGAAAGAGACAAGAGGTTTATGGAAATGGGTATGGCTGATGGCTAGAATTTAAATAGTATTTCACCGAAAACATATAGGATTTATAGTGTTATTCCTTGTTTTTCTCTGAAACATGACATGATCTAACTAAGCTTGGGTTTCTTTCCTTTGTAGAAGGTGTGAAGGAACGTGACAGGGTAAAAGAAAAACAGACTAGAGACTTCCTGCGAATAAAGTTGAAGGAAAAGAAAAAGATAAGAAAAACCACATCAGGTGAAGAAAATTGGCATGTATTTACCCACAATGCAATGTGGTATTGAAGCGTTGTTTTCTGAGGGATTTTTATTTTTTTTTTCAAACATTTTTTGTTGTATGTTTCCAGATGAGGATAGCATTTCTGACTGGTCCTCTGACAGCTGTGGATGGAGTGAAGATGAAATGGGGGCAGATTTGGAAGTCATTGCCTCACCTCTCAGCTGTAGCTCTGTTGCCTCCACAACAGGAAGTCAGGAAACTGTCCGCTGTGTGTGTGAAGTGGAAGAGGAAAATGACTTCATGTTACAGGTGATCATTCATTTGGCCTATTCGAGTCAGCATATCAGAATGATTTCTGAAGGATCATGTGACACTGAAGACTAGAGTAACGATGCTGAAAATTCAGCTTTGCCATCACAAGAATAAATTACATTTTAAAATATATTTAAAAAGAAAACTAATAAAAATGTTTAATAGTATTACTGATTTTTGATCATTGGTAAGTACAAGAGACTTTGAAAAACACCTGAAAAATCTTTCCCACCCAAAATTTTTGAAACGGTAATGCAAATACAGTCGATTTAGTACAGTAGCTGTACATTTTTTACTTTTAATTAACAACCATCATGTTTGCTGCTTTTTCTCTCACACCCCAGTGTGAAGAGTGTCTGTACTGGCAGCATGGAACCTGTATGGGCCTCCTGGAAGAGAATGTTCCAGAACGATACGCTTGCTTCATTTGCCGGGATTCTCCAGGTTTGGAAGTGATGCATGTTTTAGAGTTAATTTCTGAATGTGACCCTAATGTAGACCTCGGGTTGAGTAACACTTTGAGTGACTCAGCTTTTTGTCAGCTCCTATTACATCATTTTCAGTTTAATTTCAGCTTACTGGTGTATTTGTTTGTGTTTATCCAGGGCAGATCAGAGGTCAGAGACAGAGCCTGCGGTACTGGTATGACAGGGACTGGCTTAGCACTGGCCATATGTACGGCCTCTCTTTCCTGGAGAACTACTCCCATCAGAACGGCAAGAAGATTGCAGCCACTCATCAGCTGTTAGGGGACGTTCAACATGTGGTGGAAGTCCTCAATGGCCTGCAGCTCAAAATCAGCGTGCTACAGTGAGTGACCCTGCTTTATCTCTGTTTGAACCCATAAGGCAAATGTTATTTGAAAGGCCTCACGAAAAGGGTGTAATACCATTTTACTGCAGGAGCCAAAGTCACCCAGACCTCAAGTTGTGGCGGCAGCCATGGAAGTTGACTGAGAAATCCAGGATGAAAAGCATGGCTCTTCCAGACACAAAAACAGTTCCTGCATCAGCATCCTTAGAAGCCATTCAACGTAAAGAGCCCTTGACTTCATCCTTCCAGGACTACATTAGCAGTGAGCATTGCTACCAAAAGCCACAAACACTATACCAGGTATTGGAGCCGAGGCTGGTGCTGAAGACACGGGTGGAGTCAGTGCTGGAAGACAGATTTCACAACACTGAGACAGTGCTGAAGAATGAACAACACTATAATGGAGAGATCCAACCAGCACTACTGAAGACATCTAGTACTCAGATCTTGAACCACAGCAAGGTAAGGCTCACATCAAATGAGGTTAATATGACCTTATTATCACTGACCAACACTGAAAAATAAAATTATCATGGTCAAATCCAAAGGAATAGTATATCTTAAAAAAAAAAGAGTCGAAAAATGCCATTTTTTTTCTGTGTAATGAAGTGGATGGGTATATGTGTTGTTAATCTCCAAAATGACAGAAATGCACAATAACAATATCATAAAAAAGGTTTTGTGTGATGACCAGATGGAAATGTAAAAATCTGCATCCATTAAAATATGGCTCATTAGGACAGAGCAGGTTTGATGTCAAAATTAAATGACCAATCGTCATTGAGATTTTATTTGATTTACTGTACTTTAAAATCTGTCTGTTCAAAAGTTTGGGGTCAAGATTTTTTAAAGATATTAATATTTTTATTCAGCAATGACACGTTAAATTGATCAAAAGTACCAGTGGAGACAGCGAGGATATATTAAATTGATCAAAAGTGACAGTACAGACATTTATAATGTCTTCAATTAAACAGTTTTTAACTATCGTTGATCAAAGAATCCTAAAAAAAAAAAAAAAGAAAGTATCACGGTTCCCACAATAGTCAGCAGCAAAACTGAACATTGCTAATGATAAGAAATGTTTCTTGAGCACCAAATTGGTATGTTAGAATGATTTCTGAAGGATCATGTGACACTGAAGACTGGAGTAATAGTTGGTGAAAATTCAGTTTTGCCACCATGGGAGTAAAATCCCTTTTAAAACGTATTAGTTATTTATTTTAAATTGTTGTAATTGCACAATATTACAATCTTTACAGTATTTTTGATTAAATAAATGCAGACTTGGTTAGCATAACACTTTAAAAAATCTTACAAGCAAAAATCTTACCAACCCCAAACTTTTATACAGTAGTGTAGACTGACTGTTTTATGTTGTGGTGACTGGTGAATGTTACTTAATTGCACCTAGGATGCAGATGAGAAGTGTGAGGCGGGTGCTGATGGAGGCGGGGTTAAGGGCGGAGCTCAGCAGCAGCAGTGGAGGGTCAACCTGCTGGAGCATATCGAGACTGTACAAGAAGAGGTTACTCACAGGATGGACTTCATCGAAAGGGAGCTTGATGGTGTGCCAGAGGGTTTCAGAGGGCTGGATTTATGTTTTGCTGTTTTTCATGCGGTGATTTGTATTATGGGAATGTTTCATGTATACTATAACTATATATTGATTCCTAAACACTGTTCCTTTTTCAGTGCTTGAAAACTGGCTTGACTGCACGGGTGAGCTGGAGCCTCCAGAGCCGCTGGACCGTCTGCCTGAACTCAAGCACAGCATCAAACAGCTGCTGAACGAAATGGGAAAGGTGCAGCAGATCGCTCTGACTTGTGCCACATGAGGGCGCCAGGGCATTTTTCACTACCATCACAGGATTACCTCAGCTTGATACATTCCTTAACCAGGCCATGAACCAAAGAGCCTAAAGAATAAACTGAGAACATGTGAAACTGAACATGCTGTTTGTAATTACAGAGTCTGTGATTTGGACTGTGGATGTGGAATTAAGACTGAATTTTACAAAACTTTATCACCTCACTTGTCCTTTTCACAACAAATGTAATCAACTTTTCATCCTTTCTGTTTCACCAAAAGGAAACATACAACAAAATACGTTGCTAAAACATTTACAAGACATGTTTTTGTCATTTAACAATGCACAGCATGCACCAATTTCTAATATTTTTACACTAAGTCATTAGGAAATTTAACACATGCAAATACCATGAAACATATTTTTTTCTTTCCAGAGATTTTTGGTTATTTAGAGTTATGTTTGAGCTGAAAGCCTACTTGAAGAGTCAAAAACGGATCCATCATGTGCTCTTTTAAAGGCTGGTAATCCTTAAAGGGGACATCGGATGCCCATTTTCCACAAGTTGGTATGATTCTTTAGGGTCTTTATGAAATGTCTGTAACATACTTTGGTTAAAATTCCTCAATGGTCGTGTAAAACAACACCCTTTTTACCTTGTCCAAAACAGCTCTGTTGACACCAACCCGCTTCGGTGTATGTCTCATCAAATGATAGCAAGCTACTGATCACCCCACCCCTCTCTTCTGTGTGAATTGCTACCTCAGACTCTGTATATGGCTCGGAGGTGGTCTTATACAAATAGCTAGCTATCTGCAAATTGAAACATACTCGTTGGCTGACACAGTTTCAGACTCCAACAGCTCACAAAAAACTGGCTGGGTGTTTTCTGTTCAACTTTTCTGAGCTGGCAGATATGCCAGAAACTTAACTAAATGAAACAAAACAAAACAAGAAAAATGTTAAAAAAAAAAAAAAGTTAAAATGTTATCCGATGTCCCCTTTAACCTGTATTTAAGAGGTTGGGTTTCAAGTAAAATACTCAGTGATTGTGTTCTACATTGTGTGTAAAGTATCTATCTCATTTTTAGAATGTTAAAAGGTTTTTTGGAAAATTGCATATTTATATCTGAACAACTGTGAATATAATTACTGTAATCATCAGTAGTCTGCTATTCCTTTAACCTCCATGCAGCAAATGTGATCAATGTCAACACCTCCTTATGGATCACCCATAAAATCTTAGATTTTTAACAAAAGATTAAACCACATGGTTGTTTGTCTAAAATAAAAAAAAAACAATCCGAATGCATTTCAATATTGGAATTCTAATTATTCAATGAAATGTTAAATATATGCACATTGGCTATTATCTTGATTAGCATTTAATAAATATATTCAAATTCTGTCATTATGTACACAACTTAATGTCTTTCCAAAATGGTATGACTGGAAAACAGTATTCCCCCTTTATAATGGAGATTGGCTTGTTACAATAAAAGCACGTTGTATGTATACAGTATGTGTAGCCTATACTTGGACTGCTGTGTGATTTTATTTAGAATCAGAAAGAGCTTTATTACCAAGTATATTTACACACAAGATATTTAAAAAAAAATAAAGGAATAAAGAAATATATAAACGTGACTTGATATCATAGATAACCTCACGAGGGCGATAAATCGCGTATGAGGGGGTCTTCCAAACGCGTCGAGTGTAATGTGGGTAGCCCTTAAGACCCCGCCCACCGAGTGACATCAAAACACGGCTGGCGGAGACTGCGAGGCGAGCAGAGAAGCGTGCGGACGACGAGCCCTTCCAGCAGCCTCCGGTCACTTCTACATCTTTGTGGAGGATTTTCCTCAGTCAGATTCAAATATTGTACCTCAAGACTGACTGGTGAGTTAAATGACTAATTTTAGAACTAAACTAGTACGATTTGTTGTAGGAATATGAAAAAAGCCGATGGGAATTATGTGACATAATTTAGAGTGATAGTATTGGTGATCTTCTCTACAGCGAACAATGTAATTCCATTTAAAATGGCTCCATGTTTTTAAACTGCCAGCAGCCACAATAACGTCGATTTCCAACACAACAGCCGCTAAATAAGACGGAAAAGGAAAAACCACGCACATTTTGGTTTATTATAGATCGATTTTTTCCTTATCTCACACATCCTACACTGAGGATGTTGAATCTTGTCGCCAAAAATAGAAACTTTGTACATCGTTGTATGTGATGGTTTTTAATTCAGCGCATTTTTATTCCATTCGTCGCTGCAGATGTTTCATAGTTTTCATAGATGGTTCTCCTCATGTAGATAAAGAGGGCCAGCTGCATCCTACATTCAGTCTCTTGAATATGATTAGTCTTTGTCTACAATATATATATAGCATTTAATATGAAAGAATGTGTTGCTGTTGTTGTCTGAATTTATGTATTTTCCTCAATTATTTACGTCCGTCTAACTTTGATTTGTGATGGCATCAAGTCCTGTTTCTTAATTTGAACCCTTATGTATAAAATTCCCGTATTTCTCATTAGATTAGCGTTTCTAATATGACGCCTATATATCAAAGACGTACTGTAAAGTGACTGATTTTTGAGGTAACAGTTAGTTTGGATCGTATATATGACACAACTTCCGGCATGACAAATGACATTGTCCTCGGTCACCTGCTCATGGGAAGGTCGCAGTGCTGAGGATTTGAACTCCATGTGCTCGCAGGTGTGCGGTTTAGCACACTCAGACAATGTACACAATGTACACACTACACACTGTTGACACAACAGACGGACAACACTAACCTGTTGTTATCATCAACACTGGGCTCCAAAGAGACCCCTCAAAGTCTTTTCACTGAAATCTGTTTGTCGTACATACATCGACACAGTGTTTGTTATTATAATACAGTCAAAGCTTTAACAGATCTTTTTGAGAAATAGAAATCCAGTGAAACTTTCTTCCTTGTATCATCCTGGTACACAAACAGGCATTTCACATGGGAAATTGTACATTTTGTTAAATGTAATTGATGATGGGACACCGCTCGTAAACATCCGTAATTACATATGGAAAGCTAGTTAACCCTGTTTACTTGTGTTTTGTTGCCTATGGAAAGTTAACGACTTTTCTTGTTCGTTACCACCCTCAAATAATCAGTGAATCACACAGGAAATGTACTTTATCTGAATCAGAATGCTTCTTATTCTGATTTCAGACTTTAAAAGAGAACGCATTAGCTCATTTCATTTTAATTACACTTTAAAGTCTCCGTTTTCACGTACCTTATTTTATTAAAAAATGTTCATTTGGTGTGTTTCCCATTGTTGAAACATTGTTAACATTTTAACTTCTCTATAGAGAAGTACTGTATATTTTTATAAGTAAGCTCCTATGAGTAGATAGATAGATGTCAGGGAATCCTGGGTCTCCTGGGAGCAGCAAGCTTTAATTAAGCTATGCTTCGGTTCAACTGAGTGTGCTTGCAATCTCAATAAACCTGCTTATCAGGACTGTGGACTAGCACGAGGGCAAATGAATATAGCCCATAGTGCTATGCAGAGATAAGGGAAGACACTTCATCTAAATGTTCGAATGTTCTAAATGTGTCACGCATCTTTTTTGAAGAATCTTTATGTAGCACTTTGCCATACAAGGCTCATCCAGCTTTAGAAGTATTGGTATATAGTTCATGAGACTACTGTTGTTGGTCTCTTTTGTCCTTTTTGGGATTGTGATCACTAAAAAACTATTGATGAGCGGGAAAGAAGTTTTTAATTTTAAGGAAATGTAACATGTGAGTGAAACATCTCTTAAAGAAACTAAGCAGTAAAGTCTCTCTGCAGTCCTCATAGCATCTTCTGTAAAGCACCTGGCGCAGGTGGAGCAATATCACAGGTGTCAGGCTGTTGGTTGTGTGATATGGACAGATTCCAAGCTGCTCCTCCAGACTTTCTTTCACTGCGTGTGCAAGACCAAAGGGACCGTCTGAAGTCCTTAATGAGCTATTTGAATGCAGATTTTGCGCTTTTTTTGTAATGAGTTTATCTAATATGCAAGATTTTTAAAAAATATATATATTTGTTTAATGGAAATACCCTTTTTAGTAAAAAATCTGAATATTATTGGAATATATCATGATGCAGAATGCTATTTCCATATACCATGGTATTTACACTACCGTTCAGAAGTTTAAGATTAAAGTGTAAAATTGTTTGTAAATAAATTGATACTTTTATACAGCAACGATGCATTAAATTGATATAAAAGTGACAGTAAAGACATCTGTAATGTTTAAAAAAAGATTTCTATTTCAAATAAATGTTGTTCTTTTGAATGCTGTCCTATTCATCAGTCAGTCCTGGAGAAAATAAAAATGTTTAATGGTTTCCACAACAATATTAAGTGAGTAATAGCTGCTGAAAATTCACTTTTTAAATATATTAAAATGCAAAAGAGTACTTTTAAATTGTAATCATTTATAATTTGTTACTTTTATGTTAGTAATGACTGACTTTTTCTGTCAAAAACATTAATAAATCATACCAAAACCAAATATTTGAATGGTGGTAGTGTACATAGTATCCCAAGGTCTTTTAAACAAACATTTTGGTACTGTTTGCTTTAAAATGATACGGTTTTTATTTTGTAAGCTTGGAGGTAGTTACTTAACCTTAGCGGCTGGAGCGTTTACTGAAAAACAGGTTGGTTGTTTGCATAGAGTAATTGCTGCATAGTGAATGGCATATTTGATGTTCTGGAGCATTTGTTCCCGTGAGTGTCCTTCCTTAAGTGCAGTCTAGTGAAGAGAGAACGGAGGCTCACAAACAAACGTCAGTCTGATTTGTTTAGTGATTCAGTAGTGGGATTTTAAAGGCTTTCGGTAGCTCTATTCTATTGCACTGCTCTCTCCCTGCTTCAACCTTTATTATAGTCCAAAACACTGTGAAAACTGTGGTTTCCGCCTGTTGCTAGCATGACTGTCTGAAGCTTTGTGAGTTCCCTGTGACCTTAATTTGTAGATTCTGCTTTTGCTATGTGGTGCATTTTTCATTTTCAGATGTGCACGTTGTTAATCAGCTCAAACCCATCTAATATCTGACCTACAAAGGCGAATCATCCCTGTGCTGGATCTCAGAGCTCTCTTAATCAATTTCACCAGTTCGATAAGGTCATTCGTTGTGGCCTGTCGCATGGACCGTGTGGGTTTCATGTGGATGTCCTGGACCGTGGCCAGCCCACTAAAACCTGTCTTTGGTTTTGTGCCATATCTCCTACTGTTTCCTCCTCCCATTTTCACCTTGACAGCTGTGCTTCTGCCTGATGGCTCAATATCAGGCCGGCCTGCTGAGATGCCTCGGTCAATTCCATCAAAATGATCATCAGATTTCACACTGACCTAGCACTTTTTCAGATCACAATAGAGGCTCTTATTTTATTTGCTCAGTGTGTCTTTGTGCAGTTCTTTGAATTTTAATCCTGAGCAATAGTTTGCACTGGATCCCTAAGGAGTCAGGCCTCTTAAAAGCAAAACATATAACAATCCTTTTGTAAGCACAACAGTACCAGTTCTGCTTTTACAATTATTATTTATTTATTTTTTTTACATGAGCCTGAATGTGAAAGTTTAGCTTTTTGCCCTAAAATCCCTATTGTGTTATTAAAAATAAGCAGTATAAGCAATACTACCACTCAAAAGTTTAGGGTCAGTAAGATTTTTTTTTTTCCAATTAATAATTTTTATTTTGTTTTTAGCAAGGACGCATTAAAGCGGATATGCATTTTTTTTTAAATTAGTTTATAATGTTACCTGTGGTGTGCTTATAATCTTGGTATGTTTTTTTTTATTATTATCAAAACAGTCATAATTTAGAAATAAATGGTGATTTACTACTCTGAATTTAGCCCTCTGATTTGAGCACTCTGTTTGTCTGCTGTGAGACTTAAATATAAACACCCACTGCTATGATTGGCTTTTTTTCTTGAGGTTAGTTTGTAAATTTTTTTGCACTAAAAAGTCTTTCTTTTCCTAACAGTAGGACCGCTGTTTTGATTTTTGGATAGACATGAGTTGTTCAGAACACACCTACTTATTTACGTAATATGACGATGGTGATGACACCCTAAACTATTGACCCCAAACTTTTAAACTGTGTATATCGTCTAAACACGAATCCTCTCCAACCACCAGCCTTCAAATTAAAATGTAACTGCCACTTTTCATGGCCCAATCAACTACTGATGAATAAAAGTAAGTCCTGCCCTACTTTGTTGAATTGTTGATTGTCCTGTTTCACTCTGAAATACAAACACATACCTTGGTCAAGGACCTTCTTAGGGCATTTTACAAAACTTTTTAGGGTTAATAGATAAATTTAAGATAGAAGTAAAGAGTCATGTTGTTCGGATGAGAATCTAACTTGGTTCTTGAGCACGTTCCCCGGCGCTGCTGAAGACATGTGGGATTTCCCTTTAGACTGTTCTCTTAAATACATTTAGCTCAGGCTCCACATGCCACACGTTTAGATTTTATTTATGGCTCTGTGAGCTGTTGCAGAAAGTCATTTACCCAGCTCACATCTTGTCCTGACAGGTGGGAAATTTATTATCTGTCATTTCTCAAACCAGATTAATTTGTTGACATCCATCTAATGCAGCTCATGCTTTGCTTCGTGCATCTTTGGGAGATCTGGCACCCTTACGAGGATTACTGTGATAAATTATTGATTATTTCCTTTATGAAAGAAGGTAAATGAAATATATAGAATATAAATTCTATATATTTGCTTGATTATATATTTTAGAGCTGGTTTAAAAATTAACCATCCATCTGCTTGACTTTAACCTATTTTAAATCCTTGTGCTTTCAGCACACAAACAGAGGCCACAGTTTCTAAGAATTCAATCACATCTCTTCAAAGCCTCTGTAAATATCTGCAGCATTGCGCCAGCCCTGTTATGTGATGTATTTGTGAACTCAAAAACAGACCAGAGACAGCTGCATTCTGTAATAGGATTGTTTTGATGCCACATATGATGTCCCCAAATAAACGTAACTAAAACGTCACTAGAGTAGGCTTACATGCTGTCTACAAAAAACATACAGTAAGAATAAGCATGCTAAACTCATGAATTCATGGTGCTTGGGAAGTATTTTTGTCTAGGGGCTTGCAAAGACTTAAATTAGAAAAATAGTGTATTGGTAACATATTGGTTATTGTTTTTTTTCCCTATTTTGTATATTTAAATGTGCATGCTTCTTTACTATACTTTTACTTTTTGAATACTTTTGACATTAGTTCGTTTTGGGAATTTTTTTTTTTTAGCACATTTTAAAATGAATATCCATTTTTCATTGCATCCCTTATTGTAATGTATCATCAGTAGTGGTTCAGTGCTATAAGTTAGGATGGATTGTTTTCAGCTGTGAACTTTATACTGAATCTCACTAAAAGCTCCTGTGCGAAACTGCCTTGAAAGTGCAAGTGTGTGTATGGTAGGCATTAGATGCTTTTACTGATGATGCCAACAAATGGTAAGCTTTAAATCAATACAGTGAGTGGCTTCCTGTTCTAATAAGGCTAAATACTGTGACTCTTCAGGAATAATGCACTCCTTTCAAAGCATTCTGGGAACTCTAAAAAGGGTTTTGCTATAGCCTGTATTATACAGGTATATGAAATGAAAGACAGTTTGATTGTGTGTGCAAGCTTAAGAGAGTTTTCTGAGAACACTTCTAGAAAAGGCAGACAAGTCCTCATATACCCTTATATGTATGCAAGTCCTCACTTCTCCAGAAATGACAGCAAGGAAGTGGCTTATTGTATAAGGAAAAAGCCAAAGTATGATGGATGCGATGCTTGGAGTCTGTGACAGTGTGCGTCAGCATGCAGGGTGTCCCTCAGCCTTTAGTGTATGAAAAGAGAGAGATGGAAGTCCTTTTTTGGCAGAGAGTCTAGTGAATTGGCTGCACTCTGCCACAACAAGAGCTTTTGGAGTACGTGTCTCCCTATCACGTACACAACTGCTTATGAGGGGTTTCCCTTAATTCAGTTAGTGATAGAGGGAGCCACAGAGATGGAGACCAAAGCAGAAGTACAGCTTGATGACATTACCTTTTTACAAAATGTAATATAAGTCTCAGGTGTCCCAAGAATGTGTCTGTGAAGCTTCAGCTCAAAACACCCCACAGATCATTTATTATATCATTTTGAAAATGCCTATTTTGAGTGGAAGCAGAAACATGCTGTATTAGAGCTTGTCTCTTTAAATGCAAATGAGCTGCTGCTCCCTGCCCTCTTTTCCAGAATAGGAAAGTGCCTTTATAGCTCTTAACTGCTAAAAAAACATCTGTTTGGTGTGGGAAGATTTACATAACACCGCCCAAATGTGTACGCAATGAAAGAAGGCATAACCTTTATTCTCACTGTAGTATTGTTATTGCCGCCGCCATGTCGTGGAGATGCTGTGTGTTTCGTTGTTAAAAACGAAAGTACTTTGTTTGGCCTTCCAAATGAGTACACAACTAGAAATCAGTGGTTATGTTATATTTACAACACTGTTCCAGAACAGTACAACGCAAATATTCAAGTGTGTGCAGCGCATTTTACGGAGGACTGTTTCCTGAACCTGGGAGAGAGTAGCCTACAATGTGAACACTATGAATGGCTGTGATGTGAACGCTGTGAAGTGGGGCAATTCCAACGTCGCAAGGACAGTCTGGTGCTTCTGACTCACAGCCTGTAAGTATGTTTCGATATTTAAAGAATTTGCTACTGACTATTCAAACGCGAGTTTTGAGCACTGTAGAGTAGTGCTTGTTTGGCGTTTCTACGATCACAAGCAGACATGGTGTTTTGTTTGTGCGGCACGATGCAACACGTAAAAAGACCATATGAGTCATTATAATCAGTAATTATGTCCTCATTTAATGCAACTAATGCCTTGTTTGTAGTGGGTCGAGCCGGGACACAGCATTACAACATGGTAAGGGGCGTAACATTTCCGTCACACGCTTGAGGTATTCGACCAATCACGCACTGGATAACTGGCCAATCAGAGCACACCTCGCTTCTCAGAACGATGAGCTTTGTAAAAATCGACACGTTTCAGAAAGGCGGAGCATAGAAGAGCAACAATAATGTACAGTATGTGGAAAATAATGTGTTTTTTGAACTTCGAACCACGTACACACGTTGCATTACACCAAATACACAAAATAATGTTCGTTTTAGCAACATCATATGACCCCTTTAAAGCCATATTAGTTTAAACTTCTGATAGACAGTTTTCTGAGCACAAACATCCATAGAACGACTTCTGATTTTTCGAAGTTGACTTTGTCATTTTAACTGTTTGGAAACGGAGCGTAAATGTGGAAGTCCTTCAGAGATTTTTTATCCTGTTGTGCCCTCTATAGGACCAACCACTAGTCTACGTCAAGCTTAAAGCGTCATGGCAGAGCATTAAAGTCGACTAGTCGATTAGTCGGTGCAACCCCTACTGCACAGGGTATGTATATCGTATGCTCTGAGTAGTAAAAATGAAATCACGCACGTGATGGAAATTACCGCTGATTACAGAACCAGCTTTACTGACAAAATGCGCATTAAATATCGCATGCGATATATCGTGCAGCCCTACATGTGAGTACTAAAGTTCTCTTTCAAACACAAGTTTATGTTAAAAACCCGCATAAGTTACAAAAACACAGTCGGTTATGTTTGTGAAGGTAAACATCTGGGAAAGAAATCGCATGTTCATATTAGATCTGTGTATTAAGTGACATCAGCATAATATACAGTACCTATACTGCTGTCTATGCTATTAATATGACCCAAAGAATAAAATCAAAGCAGAGAATCACTTACTGCTCTGGACTGAATAACGTCTATAGCCATAATAACAAGACATTTCTTACTTGAATGCTGCTTTTAAATGCTCTAGCGTGAAGATAAACAGGGCAGAATGTGTGCGGCTCACTCAGGGTGGTGTCTCGGCTAGATTACGGTGTCAATCAACAATAGTGGGTGGAGCTTGTAAATTGGATTCCAAGATTGGCTTGCTCTGAGATGCTGCTAATGATATATGGAGTATAGGGCTGCACAATATATCGCTCTACTGATGGTTATATACTGATCGTTTTCGCGACAAATCCTTTGAACTTTGTGTCAGTACGTCATAAAAAGAACGAGGGATTTACTCGTGGGGATTTACCGTGTCGAGCCGCATCCAGCGTAGACAACATCACTGATTATAATGGGTTCTACACTGTAAAAATACACTGTAAAAAAAAAAAAGTTGAGCCAACTTAAAATTTTAAGGCAACCAGCTTCAGTAGATTTTTGAGTTTTCTCAACTTGTCGTTTTAAGTTTATACATCAAAAATTTGAGAATCTCCCACAAAAATAAGTTTTAAGCAAACTCAAAAATCTGCTGAAGCTGGTAAAAAAAAATATTTTAAGTTCGCTCAACTTTTTTTTTTGTTTTTACAGTGTATAATATTTAAAAAAAATAAGTTAAGTGAATTGTCAAGTTCACTTAACTTTAAAAAAAAAATTATTTACTTAATTTTAAGGCAACGGGTTTCCTAAATTTTTTTAAGTTAAGTCAACTTATCACTTTTTACAGTGTAGTATTTAGTCGCGCCGCGCCACGCCACTCGGTGTAGAGACAGTGAGAGCCACGCAGATGCATGTGAAGACTGAATTACATTCGGTTCCGCATCTATTTGTGCCTCAAATGACACGTACGTGCGAAAAAGTATCCTTGTAAACACAGTTACTTATGGCTTAGGTGAAGGTAAATAATTGATAAAGAAAATGGACAGTAGGCTATATTGGTTCACAGCAGGCTTTCTGTGTCATGAATGTTAATCAAACAACAAAACAGAGAAAAATCACTTTTGTAGCTTTACAGATTTATTAGATTTAATTTATAAAGTGAAAACTATGTGTTACATTTGATTATTCAGACAGTATACCTGAATACTGTTAGACTTAATGGAAAAATATAAAGCACTGTTTATTTTTGTCATTATAATGTGGTTGTGTACACACTGCCAACTCACATTTATGTCCAAACAACATGAAAATGAATTTTGCATAATAGGTGTGGCCCTTTATACATTTTATCATTGCATCATCTAATATTTCACAATATTTCAGATCTAGCAGGCAGTATACAGTATGCTGTCAGTAGTGCACTAGTGTTTCGTTCTGACATTAGTCTTATAGGTTGTGTCAGTCAGCTTCCCACTCTCCCAGTAAAGGGGGAGGAGATTGAGAGAACATGATTGGACTGGTTTAAATTCAACACATGAGCATGCATGGAAATGGACTGTGGTGGTGATGCCTGAGCATCAGAATGACCTTCCACGTAAAAAATAGTTGAATAGTAACCAATTTATGAAGCATGTGCTGTTGATGTTGCTGCATGATTTGAGTTCTGTTACAAACAGCAGGTGCTTAAAAATCACTATAAATAATATAATGTTTATTATGGATTCAATTTCAGTTAATTCATGCCACATTGGTAATCCTTACTCATAAGGATGCTGTATATGCCTTTCTTACTTGGTCTGAATCTCCTTGTAATTCTCTTTCCAAATCACTGGGGTTACAGCGTATGGAATAATCTGGAGCTAAGCGCGTCACACTGCCTTTAACAGAATTATGCTGCTGTGGTGAAGATTAAAACTAAGAGCTGAATATAGCGGTGCACTGATGAGCTGGAATAATGTGGAAACCCTTAAAGGGGTGGTTTACTGCTTTTTTTCTTTGCTTGATTGTGTTTATGGGGTGCAATATAACATGTCTTCGTGTTTCGTTTGTTAAAAAACACCTTATTTTTCATATATTTCACCTTTATTGTAAGCCGCTTTCTCTGTCATTTGAACGACCGGTTGACTTCCTGATTCTCTGAAACCACTCCCTCAGAAACAGGCGATGGGCTCAGATTGGTTAGTTGGGCCGGTGTGTTGTGATTGGCTAAACTGCGTACTGCACATTGTCTGGAAACTTCATGCCCATTACCTTCACAGGCGACAGTTGCATGAGCTCCGGTCAAATGTAAATAACAGTGTCAATATTGCCGTATCAGTTTGAACCAGAATCAGACCCAGAAAGCGGTAATGAAGAGAGTCAAGCAGAACTTCTGAAAGCACGGCTCTTACAAACGTTTCTGAATGGAAGTTTGCTGTTGTGATTACATACAATTTTTTGAAGTTTGTACACGTTGTCTTATACACACAAAATAGCATCGAACTAACTGGCTACTAACCAAACAGCGCTGGCTTGTGTTTACGTTCTTGATCAAATCGAAAAATGACGTCATAAAGTATACATGGAAAATACATTTACAAAATTAGTACATAATTACAAATTCGGGTCCAAAATGTTTGTACGCGTTTGTCATAGACACACGAAATAGCTTTGAACTAACTGGCTACTAAAGCCAGCGTTGGCATTTGTTTACGTCCTTGATAAAACTAAAACATTACGTCTGAAATTATACATGCAAATACATTTAAAATGATAAAATCTTACTTACAGGTTGTGACCCAACAACTGCTGCTCCATGTTTTAGTAATAGTTTCTGTGTGAATCCGGCATTGAACTCGTGTAGATTCTGGAAGCTGTCTTCCGTAAAATGCGCAGCACAGAGAGCTGATTGTAATTGTCAGGAACATAATCAAACATAAATTTTAACCATTGTTGATGAACTACAGCGTCTGTAGGAAGCCCGAACACAGAAGACCTGACAGCTGGGTGAAAATAACACCGTTTCGACGGCATGGCTACAACTCTCCACTATAACTCTTCCTCTTCGACAAAGCCGCAGAACATGGCCTTGCCCCCTTTTCTGCATGTTTCGGAGGGAGGGGTTGATGGGTTTATTTCTTATGCAACCCGGGAAGTATCTCGTTGTAGTCCCGTATGAGTCGTTTTTGTAGGCATTAAACTTCCTGATTTTTAAAAGACGATATCTCCGCTTACGTTGAACTTTCAGCGCAGCAACTTTGCAGATACTGTTCATGCACCAACAGCAACATTACACACTATTTACAAAGTGAAATCGCAGTAAACCACCCCTTTAATTGAGTTATTTAATTTTGGGCTGTTGCCATAATGAACTATTACAAATCATTCAAACAGCATTTTTGATCTTTAGAAAACTAGTGACCTGTACCATAAACATGCATTCATTTTTTGTTTAGTTTTACCATGGACTGATGCACTGGAAAAACATTTTCAGTTTTAGTATTTTCGTCTTTTTTATAGTATAAAATACCTTTACAACAAGATAAATATACTTCATGGATTATTTAAGCAACTTGATTTCAGAGAATGTCTCATGTAAGTTATTTTGTTACTATATTGGAAAAGTAAAATAAGCAAACATAATACTTTGTGAAGTGAATTAAATTTTTGAAAAAAAAGAAAATTAGAAGAAACACACAATTCTATTTATCTTTTTTTGCATTTTTTATTTATTTTTTATTTTTATTTGTTTTTTTATCATATCTTTTTAAGTAGTATGTATTTATTTATTTATTAAATATATTTAGTATATACATTTTTCAGAAGGCAAAAAAAAGCTCTCTAGAATGATGGATGTTCCTGTTAATAAATGATTCACCAAAATGTATTGAAATCAATTGGGTGACGCCAACTGGACAGAACTTAACGTATGCAGAAGAGAGGGCACAGACCATCTGTCCACATCTGTGGACACTCCTTACTGACTCATGGGCTGTTTATAGCTTCAAGGTGAAAAAGAGAGTGTGAGAAAGAGAGAGAGAGATGGATGGGCAGACAAGAGTAGTGCTTTGTGATGGCCATCGATCTTTGAGCAGTGCTTGCTGACAGCATTCGTGCCAGCTCGTCTTGTTATTTCACTTAGTATGTGTTTGCAGGTGTGTGGAAGAGGTTATCAGATGTGTGGGGGCACAATTTCTAGACATCCTCCAAGGAATAATTCCAAATAAATCAACGTGTGAAGACATCTGCACAAAGAAAAATTATGAATATAATATATTACTCTGTATCTGTAATGTGCTAGATAATATCTTTAGTAATTAATATCAAATAATTGTTAAATAATTAAATTATTATTAAAATTGAACTTTAAAATAAAAAAGTACTGATTTATTTTATAATCCAGGTTATATGCACCTAAACATCAACATGAAATACAGATTGCCCATGCATTAATGCACGTTTTTGGTCTTATTGTGAATGATTTATTAGTGCATGTTATTAAGTTTGCTATGCAATATCAAACTTAGAATTTTCTCTGTTATATCCAAGACTTTTTTTTTTCTCATTATATAACGCATTTACTCAGAAATAACATCTTTTGGGAATATGTGTTGCGAACGTTATTCCTATTGACTTGTGGGATACAGTCGACTATTTAAAATAATCCAGATGCGTTTCTCCATGAACATCTTATAAGAATGAACAGAGATGAATGGGAAAGCCCCTCAAGGGTGTGCAAGGTTGTGTGTGGGTGGGCTTATGTGTTCTAGAGGGCCTCCTTATCCATATGTGATTTATTAACAGGGTTTGGGGAGCGTGACTAGTGAACATGCAATATTATAGTGAAGCAGTTCAATGAAAATTTAAATACGGATGATTACTCTTAGCTTGTTGGGGCTAAAAGATGATTTTTGTAGACAATTTAGCTGTGCAAATTGATTCAGAAATGCTCTGTTTGATTCCTAGCTCTCATTTGATCTGGTATTTTTTTTGTTCGCAGCTGTGTAGATACACATTTGCACGGACAAATCTGAGTGAAATAGGAGGCAGGAACCCTGGGAAGTGTTTGTACATGAGTCACATTTCTTCGGACGGCATAGTTATGCAATACGCATGGGAAGATGGTGAATCAGGATTTTTGCTGTGGGTTATACCTACAGTAGATTTTACGTTTATACTCAGAAAAGCCCTGATGTGATGTGAGGAATAAGTGTCTGAGAGTCTCAGCTAATGCCTCGCTCTGCTGTTCTGAGTCTTCATTACTCCTTCCCATCCCTTCGGGAGCCCTCTCTGAAAATAAACATCAGCCCTTTTGTCTCTATGGCAACAGTTTTACACTTCACTGAATGCTCAACTAGAGTGGGTGAAAACTGAAGATGACATTGATTGCAGTCGATAGTTTTGATGTGGAAGTTCATTTGGGTTAGTGAAGCAAGACATGAAATCTTGACATTAATCTCTGCAGTGATCTAATACAGTATGTGTATGAATCTGCTTGTTAAGTCCAGCTGGAGTCTTACTAGATTACAATCAGATGCCATGATTGCAGTTTGGCCTTTGCCCTCGGCCCAGATTTATGGACCGTGTGCGGAAGTGGAGAGCAATATGGCAAATCTTTACAGACACACTGAACATTTGTTGTTTTCTTTTTGTGTTACTCCTTGTTTAAATATTATTTAATGCCCTTCATCCGGATTTGCTGCTGGGATTGTGGAGATTTCCACCCCTAAGCTTTCACTTCTTAATTTGTGTTAGTAGTTTTCTTGCTTTTTACGTAATAGAAGTTTGTTTTCATGCTCCTATGGTATTTCATTGATGAAAGGCACCAACCTTTTGGAATAAGAGAAGCTGCTTTACCACTTTTAAAACTATTTTGAACTATTTTGCTCATTATTGTATGTGCAGCTTTTTATGAATACGCTTTATTTGAAGACATGGATTTTTATACTTTTAAAAACTCATTCATCAAAGTACTAAAAGCAAAAAGTTGACAAAATGGAAAATGTAGCCTATATATTCGGGCTGGGTAAAAAAATATTGAATTCTTGATTTTAATTGATTCTCATTTTTAAGGAACAGTATCGCTTGTTTTCATGTAATGAACAGAACATTATAGCACCCATCGTATCCAAAAAATTGCAATAAGCTTTGTACTTTGCTTTTGATATGAAACAAAAGTGTGAGATTTCAAATTCTGTACATTTTATTACAGTATTCAAACAATAAACACCATCTTATGTAATCGCTCAATCAGTGTTTCAGCCGTGCAAAGACGTCAATATAACGGCTTGTAAACAATGTTACGCGACGTCACATTTACCTCAGAAAAAAACATATTCGGTGACCATAAACACTAGAAAAGTGAATGCTAGAGGAGCATTTTGCTAAATACATGCACTATATAATATATTCATTATAATTATTACTGTTCTTCAGTGTTTAATTTGTTTGAATAAATCGGTCAGGTTTTTATGACAGCCACCATTTAAATGTTTATGTTTTAAAAAACAAATTGGAGGAGAAATATTATTATGTATTTGTAACTTTATTATTATAAAAACTTCTTTGAATGTAATTTAAGTGTTTATATATAAATTACTTCATTTTGACCTTCAGTATCATAGTAATGCAGTACCAACTGCCTCATGTATTTTTTTTTTTTACATTATTATTATCTGAAGTTGAGAGGTTTAGTTTTTCTTGAGAAAATTTGGCATGTACTGTACCTGATATATATCTAGAATAATCGATTTTGAATAGAATAGAATCAAAATCTTGAAATCGTGAAATTTGTGTCAAAACCCAGCCCTAGTATATATTTTAAGGTGACAGCAAAGACACTTACAAGTTTTATATTTGAAATGCTGTTATTTTCAGCTTTCTGTGCATCAAAGAATCCTGAAAAACAATATTTTCACAACAATATTAAGTTTTCAACACTGATATTAATGTTAGAATGATTTCTCTAGGATCATGTAACACTGAAGAATTTCAGTGAAAAAAGTTTTTAAAGTGTAATAAGATTGCGCGATACTATTGTTTTTACTGTATTTTTCATGCAGCTCTGGTGAACAGAGACTCCTTTAAAAACATTTAAAAAATCGATTTAAATGTTTTAAAACTGCATGTCATCATATCAGGTCTGGCTAATCTGATGGTCGGCCTATTCCCTGTGTATCAGTAATGTTTGGTCCCGTCCCAAGGTCAGGAAGGTCAGGATGATTGTGACAGTTGACAGATGAGGCGAGTGGAAGTGGGTTAAGCCATGTCAGCATGTCATTCCACTTTACTACATGAGCTCAGCAGATCTCTATTGGCACCGCATTCATACCGACTGTCATATTTCTGTAGCATCTATGTCAGTGTTTTATCCTATTCGTGACGTATGCAAGCCGAAAATTTGATCATACATAATATTTCTGTTGGTCTCACCTTGAATAAACATTGAAAAATATCATAAAGTAGGGCTTCGTTTGCTCAGTCACTTATTAGCTGTCTGTGCAAATAATCATTCCTGTCTCAGTCCTTGTAATGAAAACAGGAAGTGATTTTGCTGCAAGAATGATAAATAGAAACTGATGTTTCTTTAAATACATTGTGCATGTTTGCTTATCGTTCGGCCTTGAGAATGTTTATCACAGACCGGAATCATGCAACATTTATATATTAGCTAGCTAGCAGACTATACCCTTTCATCAAAACATCACTGTTCCCAAGGCAACTAAAAAGAGCAGATTTAATTGTACAGACATTTCCTTTGGCACTCAGCTTTTATTACCTACTTTGTTTACTGTGTGTGTGTGTGTGTGTGTGTGTGTGTGTGTGTGTGTGTGTGTGTGTGTGTGTGTGTGTGTGTGTGTGTGTGTGTGTGTGTGTGTGTGTGTAACTAAAGGCTGTTGTGGGGTGATACCCAATCTCAGGTCTTCCAGGTTAATTAAAAATAAAAAGGGTAACTACACTTACGCTTGATTACAAGTGAGGAAATTATTAGAACTCTGCTAAATACGTTGCAAAGCGTGTTTTATTAATAGAAAGTCAATACAAGGCCTCTGTATTGACTTAGTGAGGTCTGTAGCAAATGTGACGCGGTGTGAGATTTTATTTAGACTTTATTAGACTAAATTGGGTTCAATTTAAACTATGTACACATTGATTTTTATTTATAATAAGAAATAGTTGATCATGACGGGAGTGTTTCACAAATGTCTATTTTTGTCTTTTTTTTTCTTTGTAGTGCAGACAGACAGAGATGGATGAGCTACAAGATGTTCAGCTGACTGAGATCAAGCCTCTGCTGACCTACAAGGTGAGATAAACCTATCAGAAACATCCGGCTCATATGCAGATTCACACACTAGCATGTGTGCATACTTATACATTAACAAACTATAGTGATAAAGTGATATTTTGGTCAGATTTGCACGACTTCTCTCTTGTAAATGCCATGTTTTATATACCCTAGAAGTAAAAAGGCTGTTAATATAAATTTGAAAAAGATAGTACATAAATGATGGACCTTGAGATATGGTAATATAAACTATTTTTAAATATGATTCTTTTAAGTACTGATCCAAGTATATTATAAATATCAAGATTTTATTTTTGAAAATCTAAATAAATTAATAAATAAGATTTTGACTTTATATTCATTTACTTGCCTTGCCAATATGTGGTGGCAAAAAATTAAATAATAATAATAATATTTTAAGCTATGTGTTTTTGTGCCAGACAAATTACTGAGCTGACCAATTCTTGATTAAAATAATAAACTAGCAATAATAGCTAGAAACCATACAGCTATAACATAACTCTATTGCAGTTTTTTTTTTTTTTGTAATTTCCAACCCAATCTTCAAATATTACAAAGTCAATTGTTATAAATCTTATATGTCTTAGATCTTTAGTATAAATCAGCAGAATTTGCAGCCAGACCTTGAGTTGTTGTTGATGTATATGCCAATAAATGTATGAGGAGCAATAAAAAGCCTATAGACACCACAGAGCTCATCACTAGTTACACAGTGTAAACCTCACGTCAAGTCTCAGTACTCGTGTTATACATCTATGCCACATGAAAACACTGTCACACACATCTTCCCTCCATGGCTCCTCATGGTTGTGATCTGTGTTTTCTGTATCCGAAGCAAAGTTCCTCTCTACCCCTGTGTCTCTCTTTACTTCTTTGAACTGAATAATTCATGTGGGAGTTACTGTAGCAAGAGAAAATGAATGGAGATGGAAAAGAGGTGGATGGGGTGGAATATTAGTGAAATGGTTTTAAGAGAAAGAGGAAAAGTGGAAGAACAAAATTGAAAGGACGGGAGTAGAAAAAGATAGGATGGGTGGGGTTGAGGTGCAGAAAAATTCTGCACAATTAAAGATATTTCTGTCTTCTCCAGAACAATTATTATTCCTCCTGCAGCCCCTGTTGGCAGGAATTTGCATCACGGGATCCGCAGGGTTTGTCAGTTTAAATCTTGCCATCCTTCTTTTCCACACAGCATCCATATCAGAAACACTAAAAATAGAAATGTAAATGCCGTACACCCATTAGCGTTGAGCAAGGCCGCCAGTATAATTCACACAGCGAGGGACAAACGTTTTATGGGTGGCTTCCTCCCCCTTGGGACTAACAAATGGGCTAAACTAAAGCATAGAGCAGGGGTTTGCAGACTGGCTTTTCAGACAGAGACATTTTGTTTGTTTTTATATATATATATATATATATATATATATATATATATATATATATATATATATATATATATATATATATATATATATATATATATATATATATATATGTGTGTGTTTTTTCCTTCTGGTCTACATTTAACAGAACACAAATAGAGGGTAGAAAAAGGTAGTGTCAACTACATAGAAAGTATTTGTAATGTCTGTTTTTATACTTTGAGATAATGTTTAGACAAGGGGTTATAATAGTTAACTAAAACTAAAACAGAAAGTAAAACTAAAACCATAAAAAACATTTTCATAAACATTAACTGAAATAAAACATATTTCAACTAGTTGCCAAGGCAGCATTTCTGGTTTTAACTCTGTTTAATTTGATGTACTTAAATAACTAAACCTAAAATTAAAATTGATAAAAACTATGCAGACATATACATTTAAAAAAGAAACTACTAAAAATGACAAAAACACTGAATAATATTATTAAAACTGAAAATGGAAAAAGGTTACATTACAGTTGCAGGTGGGTAATTTAATGTTGGGACTTTATCATGTATATGTTGTTTCAAACATGCCGTTTTTTTATTTTATTTTAGGTTTCACTTTATTTTGATGGTCCCTTTAACACATTCTATTGACTATAAGTAATGTTGCACCTACATTTCTACTGACTCTCATTAGAGTGTTAGTAGTGTATTGGTGTATTAGTTGACTGGTAGGGTTAGGGTTAGATTAAGTTTACACGTTCTTGCAAAGTTACTTATAGTCAGTAGAATATCTGTTGGGAGACCAACACAGTAAGGAGTTAGTAGATATGAAGCAGACAGTCTACTAATACTCTTATGAGAGTTTGTTGATATTTAGTTGCAACATTACTTAGTGTCAACAGAATGTTCAAAAGGGACCATCAAAATAAAGTGTTACCTTATTTTATTATTTTATTTTTTTCTTGAAATTTGAAAGAGTTATGCAGTTCTTGCACACAGCAGCAGTTCATAATGACATAAAAATCATCCATTCCACAAACTCCAAGTCTTAGTTTTATAACAGCATACAGGTTTGAAATGGCATGACAACAATTATGACCGAATTTAAATTTTCCTTTAAATGATTGAACTGGAGTGACTCCCTGACCTCTCACTCCACCTAGTGGTGTCATTATAAAGAGCAGCACAAGCTGAATAGAGAATAATTGATGATTTGATCAAAATTGAACATTGTTAAAAAATTTCATGCAAGTCAATGAGTATAGAGTAATCAAATATCATCTCTTTCTCCTGCAGAATTCTCAAAACTTCCAAGACTTTGACTGTCAGGTAAGATAAGACTTATAAATATTTCATGAGTGGATAAGATAAAATGAGTTATTCTTAAACACTCATTAAAGGTGTGCTAAAAGAGGCAAGTGGTATGATATGAGTATTTTGGGTCGTTCAGCCTTCATATTTTAATATCAAAGATGTTATTTTGGGAAAAACATTATGTTTTGATGTTGAAATAAACCTGAATATGAGAATAAGATTTGATGTTACCGGGTACTCTACCTTTATCTCTCCAGGACTTTGTACATCAGCTCCAACGGCCATAAACTGATTTTGTTTAGTTGAAATAAATCCATTTAAAAGGAAATAAGATGATCCTGGTTTTGTAATTTGAGAAGGTACTCTAGATATAATGCATCTTCCTGTAAAACATATTGGGATTATCCAGATTGATCATTATCCATTCTGTTGAGTAATGGATATGATTGAGGTTGACATCTTAAGACATAAAAAAATGTATGAACCAAAAATGTGTGTGTGCGCGTGTATACATATACATACATATATATACATATATATATATGTATGTATATGTACATGTATACACGCGCGCACACATTTTTGGTTCATACATTTTTTATGTCTCTTTAGCAGTGAGAAAACCATTCTTTGTGAATCACATCCTCCTTTTTCAGTGCAGGGGTCTCAGATGAGCTAAAAATAGCACCTGCAGCTGGTGACGTGATCATGCTGAGAGTCAAGCATGACCTGCTTTACATTATACTGACTTTAGTTTTCCTTACTCAGCAAGCCTCTGTACAGGAGCTCACACACATTAAGTGTGAGTCCAATGATGGGCTGACACCAGGCCAGCCAATCTAATCTCACTCTAACACTGAGTGCTGCAGAACACTTACATGTGAGTGAGGTGGATCAGGTTTAAGGTCTGACTGCTCTCTGCTGGTTAACAGAGGTAATGCAGACTGTCTCTCTCACACCACCATCCGATAAAGTAGCTGTAATAATCTGTTGTTCTTTTAATAGCATACAGTAAACGATTTGCCAGTGCTTATAGTTTTTTTTTTAAGTCAGATTGACTGCTTGTTATGGAAAATGCTTATGTTTACCAATTCTATCTGATATGGCTTTGTACAAAGCAGTTCGTTGGACAAATTAGGAAGGAGACAATTTTTTTTGGTGATTTTAACTTTTATTACATTAACTTTTATGTCCCAAATGTTGTTATAAGTTTCAACATTTTAAATTTCAGCTTTTTTTCTTTCCTTTGTTTAAAGGTGCCATAGAATGCATTGATACAATATTTTAAATCATTCTCTGATATATACATAGAAGGTAAGGGCAAAAAATCTCCAGAAACGGTTTTACATGTGCATTTACAACCGTAGGATTTCTCCCTAGAATTAAATGGTCTGTTATTGGCTTATTTAGAAGGGTCATGAATAATAATGTTGAGCTCTGCTGTGATTGGCTGTTTCACAGTGCGGCTCATTTCAGTAGCTCACACAGCAGGGAGGAAAATATATATTTCAATACTTTCTCTCGCAGGTATATCGTCGGGTAATTATACTGTATATAAAATGCGGGCATCAGAGAGCCGCTATTAATATGCGGGGCACTGAAACTGCTTTCAAATGCATGATCGCTTTTTACTTTTACTTTGGAGATTCATGATCGCACGAACTCTGTTTATACTATGGAGAGGCAGTACTTACCACACATTTTACAAGATCCGATGCTTGTCAGTAGTGCTTAGGATCTGTAAATCATTTGTCATCATCCTCAATCAACACTCTGTTTATGTGGTAAGGGAAATCTTATGTACTGTAATGTAACAGGCTACAGCTAGCAAGGAGCTAACCTTTCTGAATACAGACACCAACCCATCCCTGCACTTCACATCCCCTGCACAACCTGGAACATAACATTTATTTCCATGATCTGCCATTTTCGCTGTTGTCCTCGCTTGTTTCTTCACAATACCTGCAGAACTTCTGATGGTTCGGCTGGCGGCTGGCCTATAACATATGCAAATGTTGGGGGCGTAACTATTAGTGATCCCGACTTTTACATCACAGTCGGTGTTATGTTCTGATTCGCCTATTTTTCAGTGGTCTTTTATTATTCACGAGATTTACATAAGGAGGAAACAATGGTGTTTGAGACTCACGGTATGTCACTTCCATGTACAGAACTCTTATTATTCAACTATGCCAAGGTAGATAAAGTTTTCCATTCTATGGCACCTTTAAACTGCATTGCATTCATTGTTTAGTTAATGTTACTTCTTAAATTACTATTTTTGTAAAGATCCAATTATTTTATACTTAACAAATGTCCAGTCTAAATCTGTAAAAAAAAAATATAAATCAAACAATATTAATTATTATATGTTAAAACTGTGATAATGCAAGGAATGCTATTTTTTTTTTAAGAAATTTTAAAAAGTGTATAAAGTATTTTTAGATTTGTTTGTGCTCTCTCTCTATTTATATATATATATGTGTGTGTGTGTGTATATATGTATATGTGTATATATATATATATATTGTGGCGGGGTGAAGAATCACACACGACAAGCGGACTTAAAAGTCAAGGAAAAAACCCCGGAGGGTGGATTTTATTAGTGCAAGTAAGGGTGCTCAGCGTGGTGCTCCGTGCAGTGCTGTAGTAGATCCTCTCGTGTCCTTAGATGCTGTGGGTCGGTGTCGTGCTCTTCGTGCTTGGGCAGACCGGTCACACACTGCTATCTGTGAGTAGGAGAGAGGGCAAAGCATTAGTCACGGTAGCTTCCTCAGAGCTCTTCTTCTAAAGCATGTAAGGCAGCTTTTAAAGGCCGGAGGCTGATGAGCTTCAGGTGTGGCCGCTCTGCCGGGATTGCGAGGTGCAGGTGTCCGTCGTATGTTGCCAGGGCGACGCTGATGAGAGCTCGGGACACGTGTCACACTCCCCCCCCCCCCCCCCAAGCGTTGTCCTGGTCCTCCTAAATAACGGGGAAACTGGGGGTGGGTGGGAGGTGAACCCTGACAGACCTGCGAAAGCTGCCCAGCCACGGGAGAGTCCGTCGGTGTTGGCATTGGCTGTTCCTGCCCGATGTTGAATGTCAAAATGGAAGTCCTGGAGCGCCAGGAACCATCGCGTCACGCGGGCGTTGGTGTCCTTTGCCCGGGCCATCCACTGCAAAGGAGCATGGTCAGTAACAAGGGTGAATTTACGACCTAAGAGGTAATACCTGAGCTCCAGGACTGCCCACTTGACGGCCAATGCTTCCTTCTCGACCGTGGCGTAGCGATGTTCCGGTCGTGATGTTCTTCCCAGCTCTCGGCGTGGACGATGACATCGTCCAAGTACGCTGCGGTATAGGCCTGGTGGGGCCGCAATAGAACGTCCATCAACCGTTGGAAGGTCGCTGGGGCCCCGTGCAGGCCGAAGGGGAGAACCCGGTATTGCCAGTGGCCGCTAGGGGTCGAAAAGGCGGTCTTCATTTTTGCAGTTTCGGTTAGGGGTACCTGCCAATATCCTTTCGTTAGGTCCAGTGTGGATATGTACCGGGCTCTCCCCAACCGGTCTATTAGTTCGTCCACCCGCGGCATGGGGTAACTGTCGAATTCCGAGACCTCGTTCAGCCGACGGAAGTCTTTGCAGAAGCGGAGGGTGCCATCCGGTTTTGGGACCATGACTATAGGGCTGGACCATGGGCTTCGCGATGGTTCTATTACCCCCAACTTCAACATCTCCTGTACTTCTTCCTCGATGGCGTGTCGCCGAGCCTCCGGAACACGGTAGGGCCGCTGCCTGACGATGGTGCCAGATGGAACACGGATGTCATGGTGGAGGACGTTGGTCCGCCCGGGCAGGGGTGAGAACACATCGGAGAACTGACTGACGAGATGTTGTAGCTCCGTCTTCTGGGCAGCCGAGAGATGGGGGTTGACGTCAACAACCACGGGATCCGAGGTGGTGAGGGCCGACAGCTGAGTCCTGGTCCCGACCCACCGTTTCAGGAGATTAATGTGGTATAGTTGTTCTTCCCGTCGGCGGCCGGGCTGACGTACCCGGTAGGTGACCGGTCCGACTTTCTCGGTGACGGTGTAGGGCCCTTGCCAGGTGGCCAAGAACTTGCAGGCGGCCGTCGGGACGAGGACCATCACGTGATCTCCGGGTTGGAATTCCCGTGGTTGGGCTGCCTGGTGGTAATGCCGCTGTTGGGCTTGCTGGGCCTTCGTAAGGTGTTCCCGGACTAACGGCATCACTCTGTCTATCCTCTCCCTCATGTCCCGAACATGCTCGATTGTGGAGCGGTGGGCGGCCGGTTGCTGTTCCCAGGCCTCTCGTGCGACATCCAGGAGTCCTCGAGGCTGGCGGCCGAACAGAAGCTCGAAGGGAGTGAACCCGGTGGAGGCTTGGAGTACCTCCCAGATCCTGAAGAGCACGTAGGGTAGCATCCGGTCCCAGTCTCGGTTGTCTTGGGCCGCTACGCGACGGAGCATTTGTTTGAGGGTCTGATTAAACCGCTCGACTAATCCATCCGTTTGCGGATGATAAACGGTGGTCCGGAGCTGCTTTACCTTCAGGAGGTGACAGAGGTCAGCCATTAGCCGGGACATGAACGGCGGGCCCTGGTCAGTCAGAATCTCCGCTGGGATGCCGACTCGGCTACAGAGAAGGAACAGCTCCTGGGCGATGGCCTTGGAGGTGGCCTTTCGGAGAGGGATCGCTTCTGGGTACCGGGTGGCATAGTCGACTATCAACAGGATGTGTTCGTGGCCTCGGGCGGACTTTGGCAGCGGCCCTATCAGGTCCATTCCGATGCGCTCGAAGGGCACCTCGATGATAGGTAGCGGAATCAGCGGGCTGGGGGGAGGAGTATTTGGGGATGTCCGTTGGCAGGTCGGGCATGCCTGGCAGAAGCGTTTGACGTCAGCCTCTAGGCCAGGCCAATGAAACCGGTCGCGTATCCGCTGGGTGGTGTTATGAATCCCCAGGTGGCCGGCCATTGGGTGAGTGTGGGCCAGTTCCATCACGATCTCCGTCTTGCTCCGTGGGACAATCAGCAGAGTTTTTTCCTCCCCCCTCCGCTGAGCGACACAATAAAGCAGGCCATTCTGGACAACAAAGTGCGGGGTCGGATGAGGCGCTGGTAAGACTTCTTTCCCTTCAATCACCCGCACCTGTTTCCAGCAGTGCTTGAGGCGATCGTCCCCGTGTTGCTCTTTCGCGAATGCGCCCCCTCCCGACACCTGTTGGAACACATCATAAAACAGATTAGAGTTTTGGGAGGGGGACTCACCATCTCTGGCGCTGTCGGAGGCTAGCAACACGGGGCGTCGGCGGAGGTTTCGCTTCTGCTTTCGTCGACGGCAGTTCCCGGCAGGGCTGACAGGCTGAGTGGCGGCGGCGAGCAGGCGATCGAAGCCCGGCCAGTCTCTTCCGAGGAGGACGGGAACGGGTAGGTCTTCCACGATACCTGCTTCCACCGGCCAGCTTCCTTGGGGCGCCGTGATGGTGATCCGCCGTGCAGGCACCTGTCGGGTGTCCCCATGAACGCAGGTGATGGAAAGACGGGCCTTCGACTCGGCTCGGGGGGGCAGGACGGCCGGTTGAATGAGGCTAACAGCGCTGTCAGAGTCGAGGAGGGCTGGAAATGGTTTTCCGTTTACTTTTACTTCTGCATGTGGGGCTGCGTGAGGTGGTTCGCGGTGGAGAGTACAGCCTGCCAGCCAAGCCCGATTAGGAGAGCGAGGTGGTTCCGTAGGCATGGGCCTACGAGCGAGGTGGTTCCTGGGGGCCGGGAACCGCTGGCCTGTTTATCGGTCGCGGGGTGCCCTCCGGCACGCGTCGCTCCTGGACCACCCTCCGGGGAAACGGCGGCGCTCTCTCCCCGGCTTCTCGGTGTAGGGTGGCATCCGCCAGCTCGATGGCCTCCACAACTTCCCCAATGGTGAGGGGATTTCTCATCCCGGCCGCTTGTCTGAGGGGGCGAGGGATGGCCCGAAGAAGTTTATCCACGACAACCCTCTCAGCGACTTGGTTGGCAGTGGGAGCCCCGACGAGTAGCCAGTGGCGCGCCAAGCGCGTGAGTTCAGCAGCCTGGGCGCGCGCCGGTAATCGAGCCTTATACTCCCAGTCGTGAAAGAGTTGAGCGGCACAAATGGGCGAGAGACCAACTCGGGCCAGGATTTCTCTCCTAAGTTCCTCGTAGGACTCGCTTTTCTCCGCGGGCAGGGCAAAGTAGGCGCGTTGCGCCTCGCCAGTTAGTAGGGGGGCGAGAATCCGAGCCCACTCTTCGGGCGGCCAATCTTCCCGCAGTGCGATCGCTTCAAACATTTGTAGGTAGCTCTCGATGTCATCGTGGCTGGTCATCACACACGACAAGCGGACTTAAAAGTCAAGGAAAAAACCCCGAAGGGTGGATTTTATTAGTGTAAGTGAGGGTGCTCAGCGTGGTGCTCCGTGCAGTGCTGTAGTAGATCCTCTCGTGTCCTTAGATGCTGTGGGTCGGTGTCGTGCTCTTCGTGCTTGGGCAGACCGGTCACACACTGCTATCTGTGAGCAGGAGAGAGGGCAAAGCATTAGTCACGGTAGCTTCCTCAGAGCTCTTCTTCTAAAGCGTGTAAGGCAGCTTTTAAAGGCCGGAGGCTGATGAGCTTCAGGTGTGGCCGGTCTGCCAGGATTGCGAGGTGCAGGTGTCCGTCGTATGTTGCCAGGGCGACGCTGATGAGAGCTCGGGACACGTGTCACAATATATATGTACGTACATTTACGTGTGTGTATATACAGTGCTTAACAAATATATTAGCCCATCTGTCATAATAAATAGAGTTGTTTAAATAGACTGTTGTTTAAAAATTATCTTGTCATTTATTAGGAAAATAACAAACTGAAACAACTAAATAGTCTTTATTCACACATAATAACCAAAAAACTTACTTAAAACTTAAACTATTACTTTATTTTTATTTCGTTTGGCCTTGATAACAGCTTGCATTCTTGCTGGCATTGTTTTTATGTACTTTTCCACAGTCTCTGTTATTATTGACTTCCAAATAGTTTCTAGTTGTTCCCAAAGACATGCTTTTGATGAAACATTTGTGCGATCTATCTTCGAATGCATTAAATCCGAACAATAATTATATTTTAGCGTTAGTAGTGCTACTGTGACTAAAGAACTTCACCATCACAGAAACATAAAAAATGATTTCGGCAGTCACCAATACTGTTAGTTTAGAACAGCTGTGCCAAAAACCTTACATTAGGTGGTTATCTAATAAATGTGTTAAGACAATATATACATATATATATAAGGCCCCTGTTTTTCCTCAAGCTTTTAGCCAATAGTAATAGCTAAAGCATCTGTGTGAATACTGCAAGTCATCACTACAGGTTCATCATTATTCAGAGACAATTTCATCCCATAGAGGGCATCAGAGGCTCAGAGTAAGCAAAGCCATATCCTTGACTCCAATAGAGTCTCATTAACTTACTAAATAACATTCAAAATAGTCTCAAATAGCAACAAACCACTTCCCAGGCGAAAAGATTTATTTATAATCTCTGATCCCCAGTTCTTCTCTCAGTCTCCGCCATCAAATAGTGATGTAAAAATGTAACAGAAATTTCTACAATCATATTGACCTCTCTACCTTACTGTGTACATTTTGTTTCTATTATGAATTACATGTTGTTGATTCTCTAGTTTCTTGATAGTCAATCTTGACAGGCCTTCAGGAGCTGTGTCTGTCTGTTTTGCCCTCTGGTCTGTGCATGCTTGCCTGAAGGTCACTCTGGTACGGCACGCTCCACAAGACTGCTCGCTCAGATGGAGAGAGTGACTAACACAATCTGATTTATTACTGAAGCTGCAGGTCCATCAATAAGTAATGAAACCATATTACTTCTTAACCTTTGGGTACTTTTTCTGTATGATTTTTTGTATGAAATAGATAGCCAGAGCAGTTTGTATATTTTGCTCTGTCTGTTGCATTATGCAGTATAAGTTATCTGAATAATGCATTGTAGCTGATCGCCTGATACATAAATACAAAACACTCTACGTACCTTTATAAACACAGTGTTGTATTCCAATCCACAAATGCTGAATTCCTTTGCCAGCTCCAGTTGTGTGCTTCTCAGATTGTGTTTGTCTATGGTTGCCCCTGAGGAGCGACAAAGAGGCTTATTGAATGAAAAACAATGTTTCAGCCTCATCTACTGATAAATGGAAGTAAGGCAGATCAATAACCTATCAGAGACCAAGAGCTATAGAGAGATTGCGCAGATGATATCGCACTGCACCTCTGCTGGGTCACAGACGTGCAAACTGTTCTTCAGCAATTGCAGTGGTAGAAAATGAAGAAATATACATTACTCTAAATCCAAGGAAACACACACATTTGCTTAGCTGTCTAAACAGGGACATTTCTTAGATATTGTTTTTATATATCTAGTTATAAATGCTATAATTTAACCATAACAGAAAACTGATTTACTTTTTTTATACTCTTTTTTACAATTGAAAATGTCCCCGTTTGAATGTTTTGACATTTAGCTCACATTTGAGTGCAAATTTAGATTTTGAATATTCACACATTTATTTATCCATTTTTATATGTATATTGTTGTTATTATTCTTATATAATTTTGAATATAAAATGTTTGATGTCAAAAAAAAAAAAACTGTAAGGTATTTTGCCACAAATTCATCTGTCATTTGGTAGAAGTTAGTTGAATTAATCTTATTCCACTGATATCCTGGAAAATCTTGAAAATTACCATATGCAAAGGTAAAAGAAATATTAATAAATTGTAAGGAGATTTTGTATAGTTATGTATAATAATCAGTTGTTTTTGTTGTCTTAATTGTTTGCCGCCGCTTGATAAAATCAAATATGTCCTGAGGGGAAACCAGTTGAGAAACACTACCCATGACTAAATAGAATGAATATAATCAATAATCATCAATTATTAATCAATAGGTTTAGTCCAAATCAATTGATTCACAAGGTCAACTCTCTCTGCATCTCTTCTCTTGCTGAATCGGAGAAGTGAACCAGTTGACCCCACCCAAAAATAAATAATGAAGTGCAGTGGAGAGCATCATTCCTTCCTCGCCCTCTCTATGTCTGCCCCACCCCTCTCATCCCTGCTCCTGCCACCTCCCGCCCACCTGACTCCCTCTCGTCCAATCAGAGCGGTGCTCTTTCAGCGCTGCCGTATGCATGAGCAAGCACTGCCTCCCCAGCGCAAACCGCAGTCACTTCTTTCTCCTCCTCACTCTATCTGCATCTCAACCATCTCTCCCTCTCTCTCTTCTCTCTCTCTCTCTCTCTCTCTCTCTCTCTCTCTCTCTCTCTCTCTGAAAACATACCTCCTCTCTTTATTTATCTCACTCTCCCTCTCTCTCCTCTTCTGTCTCCCCTCCCTCTTGGATCTCTGCCTAGCTACTGCTCTCCCTGTCCGTTCTCCTCCATCCCTCCTTCAGCCACTCTGTGTTTCTCTCGTGGATCCTCCCATCTCTTCCTGTCTCCTCTCTGAAGCTGTCACTGTCTCGTGTGTGGAAACATGTCAACCGTTCTGGATGTGGAGCAGAATGCATGCACTGGAGATGCAGTGGTGAGTGTGTGTGTAAGAGAGACAGCTTCAACTGAAAGCCGAGACTGATTCCTGACTCCTGATTTCAGAGTGTTTTAGCGTTGCTATTCTTGCATGTGCATGCATGTCATAGTTGATGTGTGAGCCAGTATATTTGATTCTTTTCAGTGAGGGATGTGTTTTTGTGCATTAGTCATGCGAGTCATGCACCTCTCGGCTTGTTTACTTACCACAGATTAAACCAGTCTGGGAATAAACTGTTAGTTACAAAGATCTTCAGTTCAGGAGCTTCAAATGTACACTAAAATGATATATTGTCAGGTTTTTAAATATGGCACACATCCAATGATCATCAAGCAGTCTAATAGGTCAAGCAAATCAAGGACATTTGGAGCACTTAAAAACACAAGCGTTACTGGCAGGGTGTGGTAGTGAGTATATACTGTGTGTGTGTGTTTCTAGTATGGATGTTGTGTATTAGCATCTGTGTGTGTGTGTGTGTGTGTGTGTGTGTGTGTGTGTGTGTGTGTGTGTGCATGTGTAATAGTGATCTGTCATCAAGTTTGTGCTGTGTAATGGCTCCCAGGCTTGTGGTGTGTGATTGATGCTATTAGCTAGGAAGAAGGAGCGGGGGTGGGGGGGCCAAAGGCTGAGACTGTTGGCTTGTATTCATTCATTCACCTTGGCTTAGCCTCTGTTTCTCAAGAGAAAGCTGCTTTGATTGTCCTTTCCCCATGTTTGAATGTCTGCACACAAGGATGTAACCACATATTCAGGATACGAGGGTACTGGATGGAATTATTTAAGAATCAAATATTTAAAAACCTATATTTGTCCAATAATAATTTGAATATTGGCCAAAAGTTGTCCCCTTCAATGTCAGTGGTTGTTATAGCACTGTTTGGGTGTAAGAAACATCTTTACCCAGTTGAAAAGACCAGGCTTCTTTACTAGCCAAACCAGAAATGTCTTTGGCTTTCACCAAGACTATGCTGGTTGATCAGCATATTTTGATTGTGACAAGCAGGCTGTAGATATTGCAGTGCTCCCTAGTCTGATTTTCTCTTTTGAAGAGCGCAGAGAGGAAGATGATGCAAGCGTTTGATATCAGATCATATTTTAGGGCGTTTATGGTTTGCAATGAGTATGTTTTAGAGTTTAGATTCTACAGCCGATTGTTGACCTAGTCAGGGATCATGATGACCCATCACTGTTTGTCCCTTTGAATTAGTCTTCTTTTTTCAGGCTCATTCTTATTCTGCTCCTCTTTCCAGATTCTCCCACACTTTCTAGACCCACATGCAGAGTGTAAATATGTGTGTGTGTCTAGAAGATTGAGAGTGTATTTAGCAGAGCAAACAGTAGAGACTTTTTTTTAAACGTTAGATTTCAGACTCTTCAGACTTTCAGATGTCCTCAAGAACTGAAAATGTTCAATTTTAAAGTCACGCACCAGTCAGTCATTCATTCAGATAAGCATTTTTATCTTTCCCTGTACAGAGATGCAAGTATTTTATTAAAGACAACCATAAAATAATTTGCAACAGTTTTATTTTCCCATATAGATGTATTTGGAATAGAAGCATTGAAGTCCGAATGAGACATATTTAATGAATGCCAAGTTTTAGTTATATCAGAGATATGGATTTAATTTGCTACTTGCTAGTCAGTTGCAGGTGGAAATAAGAGGTGTGACACTCTCCAGATAGCTTTTGACTGGACAAAATCTGTGCAGTGCAGGATGAGTCATCAGTATTTTTGGTTTGTCTTCCTGCAAGAGAAGGACTGTTCATTTTCTGTATATATATCTAAATTTTGTTGTGATGAAACAGAAGTAGCAACAGAATCAGATATATATATATATCAGTGAATCAGATATATGTTCTATATTCTTTATTGAACTGAATGCAAACTTGCAGACATTAAGAAAGATGCAGAGTATAACCGGACTAAATGATTAAATGACGTCCGGCTTACATCGAGAAGTCTGCCCTTTTCACCAGAAGTTATCCAGTTATGACTACTTTTTTTTTTCTTTTTTTTTTAAATGAAACATATGCTTGGATTAATTGTTAACAATAAGATCTATAACATGCATTTCAAAACGAGATGAATTTCCATTTCATGCCAAGTTTAACAAATGAGAGGTCCATATTATCAAAGAATAGCCTTTCACAATTATGTTACTCTTATTCACATAAAGAGCTTCAGAACAGAGGCTAATTTTTCTAATCTCAGGACTCCTTGTGTGTCCGTCCCTCTGCTGTGACTCGTTCTATTATTGATGCAGAAGAAGCTGTGATGCACACAATTCTCTCACACACAAGTGCTCCCTTACGTGTCTGTGTATATTTTTATACACACTTATACTCCAACCTTGTGACGTCAATATATACATCACTGAACATGACACTCCACCCAGGACCACCAAGACCACATTGGCTTCCCTCAACACAAGGCCCAGGACCACATTCCTAGTCTTCCCTCTTGACAACAACCCAATCTCCCTCTGTTGATATATAGAGTGAATTAAAACATTAAACCAATTATAATTTTATTTCAGCAGATATTGATCTGAGACTTTCTGTCCCTGTGCTCTTTGTGTGTATTATTCATCTCTCCTCTTGTAGAGGAATCTCTCTGCTTTCTCAGGCATATAATGGTTTAGGCCAGTTGGGTTTAAAGGATCATATGGCAAGGAAAGCCACCATCTTGCACAGCCAGAATTTTGATTTATGGCAATTTGCACCTTTTCTGGATAGACAGTAGGAAGAGAGCACCTGGCTGATATGTAAAGTGACTAATCAGTTTGCTTTGTTTTTACATTTCAACTAGGGGTGGGGTTATTTGAAATATATTATTTAAAACAATAGACAGACTCGCACTGTAAAAATGGCAGAAAATGCACAGAATTTAATGAGAATTTCTGTCACTACAAATTGTGATACATAGCTTCTATTTTACTTGTTACTGCACATGCCTCAAAATAACTAAATAAATCAATCAATAAAAAAAATGAATAGCTAGTAACCTCTCAGGAGTTGAAGCCAGCCAATTAAATTGTAACTGGTGGTTTCAGACATTTTGCTTTTTATTTTTTGTGAGGTGTAACAGTTCAGTAACTGTTGAGACTCTGAGATTAAAAAGCAGAAAAGCACACTCTGTATCTCTCATGAGGGCTGCAGTCTGTTACAGTTCTGCAAAGTCATACGGTCAGGATGGTGGTGTTGTACCTCTCCTCAGCTCTGCAGCCACTCCCTGTGATGATTCCAGACTCATCCGGACGCTATACACATCTATAGCATTGTTGATTTAATCAGAGCATGTATTTCTGTTTAGAGGTCATCTTGTCACAGACATTACCATTTTTAAAAGTTTGAAAACATGATCCTTCAGAAATCATTCTAATACGCTGGTTTGGTGCTCAGGTAACTTTTCTTATTATTACCAATAATAAAAATAAACAGTTGTGCAGTTTAATATTTTTGTTGAAACCGTGATTATTTTTATGGGATTCTTCGATGAACAGAAAGGTTAGACAAACAGCATTAATTTAAAATAGAATCTTTTGTAGCATTATAAATGCCATAATTGTCTCGTTTGGTCAATTTAATGCATCCTTGCATGTCTTTTTTTTTAAACCTAATTTTTACTGAGCCCAAACTTTTGAATGGTAGTGTAGAGAGTATGTATGTTTGCTTTTAGACTTAATGGCAGGATAGAAAGCTACAATATTGCTGCACTAATTGAGCTGTTGGAAGGATGTTTTATGGATTTTGGATTTCTTCCTAAACAGATTAGGATGGTCATGACTGGAGTGAAATTAAAGTCCATGGTTCATCCTTTCAACATTTATTTATATTCATATTAGAGCATCAGAGCTCTGGATTTAGATGACTTACTTACATAAAGCCAATAGTATTAATCTAGGCAATGAATATTAATCATGATGATTTCACTAATCTTTAATTGTTAATTAAATGCCCAGGGATTCTTTATATTAACCATCCGCCCAAATCAATGTATAATGTATTGAAACAAACATTTCTAAAGCATATACCCATAATGCAAGAGCACCGATGTGTGGTGGAACTGAATCGTGACTCTGTGCAGCTGCTTGGCCTTCCCTCTAGATCTTTCTATTGATCCCGCAGCCATCTGCGTGCGTCGCCTCATGGGAGATATCACTTGCTACACAAATACAGGTGCTGGTCATATAATTAGAATATCATCAAAAAGTTGATTTATTTCACTAATTCCATTCAAAAAGTGAAACTTGTATATTATATTCATTCATTACACACAGACTGATATATTTCAAATGTTTATTTCTTTTAATTTTGATGATTAGAGCTTACAGCTCATGAAAGTCAAAAATCAGTATCTCAAAATATTAGAATATTTACATTTGAGTTTGAATAAATGGCAATCCCTACAGTATAAATTCCGGGTATCTCTTGTTCTTTGAAACCACAATAATGGAGAAGACTGCTGACTTGGCAATGATCCAGAAGACGAACATTGACACCCTCCACAAAGAGGGTAAGTCACAGAAGGTCATTACTGAAAGGTGTGGCTGTTTACAGAGTGCTGTATCAAAGCATATTAAATGCAGAGTTGACTGGAAGGAAGAATTTGGGTGGGAAAAGGTGCACAAGCAACAGGGATGACTGCAAGCTTGAGAATACAGTCAAGCAAAGCTGATTCAAACACTTCACAAGGAGAGAACTGAAGCTGGAGTCAGTGCATCAAGAGTCACAACGCTCAGACGTCTTCAGGAAAAGGGCTACCAAGCCACTTCTGAACCAGAGACAACGTCAGAGGCGTCTTACCTGGGCTGTGGAGAAAAAGAACTGGACTGTTGTTCAGTGGTCCAAAGTCCTCTTTTCAGATGAAAGTAAATTTTACATTTCATTTGGAAATCAAGGTCCCAGAGTCTGGAGGAAGAGTGGAGAGGCACAGAATCCATGTTGCTTGAAGTCCAGTGTGAAGTTTCCACAGTCTGTGATGATTTGGGCTGCCATGTCATCTGCTGGTGTTGGTCCACTGTGTTTTCTGAAGTCCACAGTCAACACAGCCGTCTACCAGGAAATTTTAGAGCACTTCATGCTTCCTACTGCTGACAAGCTTTATGGAGATGCTGATTTCATTTTCCAGCAGGACTTGGCACCTGCCCACACTGCCAAAGGTACCAAAAGCTGGTTCAATGACCATAGTGTTACTGTACTTGATTGGCCAGCAAACTCGCCTGACCTGAACCCCACAGAGAATCTATGGGGTATTGTCAAGAGGAAGATGAGTGACACCAGACCCAACAATGCAGATGAGCTGAAGGCCACTATCAGAGCAACCTAGGCTCTCATAACACCTGAGCAGTGCCACAGACTGATCGACTCCATGCCACGCCGCATTGCTGCAGTAATTCAGGCAAAAGGAGCCCCAACTAAGTATTGAGTGCTGTACATGCTCATACTTTTCATTTTCATACTTTTCAGTTGGCCAAGATTTCTAAAAATCCTTTCTTTGTATTGGTCTTAAGTAATATTCTAATATTTTGAGATACTGATTTTTGACTTTCATGAGCTGTAAGCTCTAATCATCAAAATTAAAAGAAATAAACATTTGAAATATATCAGTCTGTGTGTAATGAATGAATATAATATACAAGTTTCACTTTTTGAATGGATTTGAATTATATGACCAGCACCTGTACATGCTTCCTCAAAGCAGCAGCAGCACCACTCACTTAGCAGCATAGTAAATCCTCAAGCATTTCTGCTATCTTGAGGAGGATTTGGGGAGAGATTTTACTGTCTATATTTGTGTATTTGAACTGTTGTTCTTTGTTCCAGGAGCATGACATTGAGACGCCCCACGGTGTGCTCCATGTGACCATGAGAGGAAGCCCTAAAGGCAACCGTCCTGTCATTCTGACCTATCATGACATCGGCCTCAACCGTATGTGGAAAAAATGAAATAACAGATCAATTTTATACTTGAGTATAATGATGGTGACAGTGTTTGGTCGGTTTTCAGACAAGTCCTGCTTCAACACACTGTTCAACTTTGAGGACATGATGGAGATCACTCAGCACTTCGCTGTTGTGCATGTGGACGCCCCTGGCCAGCAGGAGGGAGCACCCCCCTTTCCTACAGGGTGAGTGTCACGTCTTCATTAAACATATTGACTGCATCCGAAATCGCATACTCATAGTATAAAAAGGGTTGCCGACCGTTCCATATAATACAGAATCGTCCCATATTTAAGGCATCAAAGAAGCATTCCGTATGAAAGCCATACGGAAGGCAGTTTGTCCCGTATTTAAGGCATAAACTCAAAATTGAGAATGAATCTTTCTTTTTGGACAAGTGTATGATTTGTGAACATAGCTGTTCGAGGGAGGCTATTTGTACGGCCACGTTTTGAATTCAGCAAATGAGTTTGGGCGAATGCAAGCAACGTGATTATTTTTCATGAGTCCAGCATCCGACCACACAAAAAACATGCATTTTACCTGAGGGAAGACATTTTTCTCTATTGTGGGTAATGTTAAATAGATATTTTTTTAAAATACATATAACTTCCAGCGTATTCTTAACCTTGAATCTCATTCTTAAAAAACACAAAATGATCAACCACCAAAAGAAGCCCATATTAATTCTATAAGTTCTCTTTAATTAAAAAATATGCATTTTCATATATACTGTAGTAGGTCTACTGCATATACGTACACACACACATATATATATATAGCCTATATATATATATATATATATATATATATATATATATATATATATATATATATATATATATATATATATAAAGTTTGGGATCAGAAAGATTTTTTATGTTTTTTAAAGAAGATTCTTATGCTCATCAAGACTGCATTTATTTGATCAAAAATACAGAATACGGATACTATAGTATATTAAGATAGGAAAACAATATTAGAAATTGCAATAATATTTCACAATATTACTTTTTTTTCTGTATTTTTTATCAAATAAATACAGCCTTTATGAGCATAGGAAACTTCCATTAAAAAACGTGTGTATGTGTCCCTTATTCTGTCCCTTATTTTTCTATGAAAAACCACTATTGTCCCTTATTTTCCTTTTCTGAAGTTGGCAACCCTAAGGATAAATGTGTGTGCTATGAATCCAATCAGGATGTACCACAGTCACCATGATATCATTGTCATGTGACCTACCAGCATCAGTTGTATCACTGCCATTCACAAATCCACTCCAATGGCCTCATGGGATAGTCTAAATACTGTGATATATGTTTGATTTTTGATATCTGTTGATCTTCAGTTACCAGTACCCCACCATGGATGAGCTGGCAGAGATGTTGCCCTCAGTCCTGACTCAGCTAAAGTGAGTAACAAAGTCAAGGCGGTCCATTAGCAATAAATTACACTCTACCACATCAATCAGTGAGGTCTGTCTATGTGCAGGACAGAACAGGACTCAGCCTGGCAGAACTGCACACAATGACAGTTTGTCATGGATTGAGTAAATTACAGTATTTCTCTGACAAAATACTGCAGTTGTTGAAAGTGACATAGGATGTGGTTGTGTTTCCGTTTGCAGGGTGAACAGCGTGATTGGCATTGGTGTGGGAGCAGGAGCGTATATCTTAACCCGCTTTGCTGTGAGTTCTGACATTTTTCAGCTTTTCATTTTGCATAACTTTAATTTTGTTATCTTAAACCATTAACTGTGCCTCTCTCTGTCTCTGTCTCACTCGTTCTTTCTTTCTTTATTATAGGACTGAATCCCCTAAATTAGCATTCTGTGTGTTTAACAGAATCCCGAATTCCCTCCAAAACCCGTCGCCATAACCATAGCAACATTTTGGCGTCTCTGTTGTAAACAAGGAACATGGATGCCAACAGTTTAACCCATTTGCCGTTAGCTAAGAAGAAAAAATAGCTACTTAATGTGACTGTAAAGTTACAGTTTGCAAATTAGTTACCTCTGCAGGGCTGAACAAAAAGTTTTGTTTTTTTCTGCTGTCTCAGGTCAGGTCTTTTCCTGCAACATTTTCACCTGCCCATTAATTACAAATATTTTTGAAAGTATAAATGAATATTTTTAAATAAATAAATACTTAAAAAAAACTATTTATAATGTAATTTTGTTTTACAAATCTTTTTTTTTTTTTTTAACATTTCTGTTTTGCTTAATTAGTTTTTATTTCACTGTTGGTACTTATTTCAAACTTATCATATTTCACTAGGCTACCAGTGCAACATTTATTATTTACATTTTTTAGTGCAAGTTTTTCATCTTTTCACAAAGAAGATTTTTTATAGTTTTAGTGAACAATAAAACCACTAAAATGGTGCATATTTAACAGCGTGTACATGGCCTATATCAAACAGCTATATCACATATTTTTATATCATCCCCACCTGCCCTTTTCAGAGCTGAGTCAAAATAGGGCCGCAAAACTGCATTGCCCCCAGAGGCTGTGAATGCAGGACTGTTATTATACTGCATGCACTGCAGCCTCAAGCATCCGAGGCTATTGATCAAAGTCGAAATATCTCTGACACACTCACAGGACTAATATATTCAGCGTTTCTTTTTATGCAAGGCAACCCATAATATACCCCCTCTCTTTTCTCATTTCTCAATGAGCTAAGTGCCCTGTGTCATTTCCTGTGCCTTGCTCTCTCATCCTCTATGCATATGTGTGACACACTGAAAGATTAATGTCATGACAGACAGCAGCAGCAGCAGCGGGTGCTGAAGAGAGATGCTTTGAGTCCAGCTGCTAAAAGCTCCTCTTCTGCCATGACTACATGCATTTTTAAACCACTCTCCCCATGTCATCCTCATTAAAGACTAAACCCTTTGCTCTGTCTGCAGCTCAATCAGCCGTCCCTTGTGGAGGGGCTGGTTTTGATCAATGTGGACCCCTGTGCTGAGGGCTGGATGGACTGGGCTGCTTCTAAGGTGAGTAAACAATTTGAACAAACAGATGTTGATTCTACAATTCTGTAATTCTATATCTGACTGTTTATTGATTTATTTAATGGTATTAACCACATCAATATTATTCTGATTTTCTTCTAGCTCACTGGGTGGACTAGCAATCTTGTGGACATTGTGATGGCTCATCACTTCAGCACTGTGAGTGAACCCCTTTGACTTTACATCAATCAATCCCATAATGCTTTGTGAGCACAATGAGAGCCAGCTGACTTTTATTTCTCATTAAACACAATGTTTTTCTTTTGTTATTCTGATCAATTAGGAGGAGCTGACTGACAACCAAGAACTGATTCAGACGTACCGCCTGCACATTGCCCAGGACATCAACCAGGACAACCTGGCCCTCTTCTGTGGCTCATACGATGCGTGAGTGACATTTCATTATAAAAATGTATATATTGATTATAACCTATGCTGAAAAAGCTTCTAAATTAGGTGTTTGTTTATAACAGGCGTCAAGACCTTGGAATCGAAAGGCCAGTTGCTGGACTCAATGAGAATACAGTGAAAACATTGATGTAAGATTTATTATTTTATTTGTAATTGATTTAATTTTTTATATATAACATGGTGTGTTGTTTTGTTTTTTTAATCACTGCCTGTCCCTGTACAGATGCCCTGCTCTTCTGGTGGTTGGAGACACTTCCCCTGCTGTGGAGGCTGTGGTAAGTACAAGGTCATTTTGTTTTTTTGTTGCTCTGCCCCTCACTATTTTAAGTCTGTTGAATATTTTATATTACAGGTTGAATGCAACTCTAGGTTAAATCCAACAAAGACCACTTTGCTGAAGGTAAGATGACATTGGTATTTTGCAAAACCCTGAATCTGTCACATGTCTGTCTGCCCCAGCCCTTGTTTTCCTTATTTGGTTTAGTTCCTGTCCTCATTTAGTTCATTATCATTTGATTGTCTCCACCTGAGTTTGATTATGTTGTTTGCTCTTTTGTTCCTGTTTCCTTTATAAGCCTTCAGTTTTGTGTTCCCCTTTGTCAAGTCTTAAAGTTATGTTATGTCATATTGAAGTGTAATATCGTCATTTAATGTTATTTCCGTTATTCGTGAACGCTTATTCCTCATTAAAGAGAATTAAGTTTTATCTCCTTCGTCTCCTCGCACTTCGTGAAGACACCACACGTAACAGAAGACTTGACCTAAACCGTTATGGAATTCGTGGAAGCAGTCGCCACCCTAACCCTCCGGAACCTACCCTTTTACCAGTTCGCTTCTGAGTTTTGCGAACTGGCCGCGGCAGCGACGTTACCGGACTCCACCATCCTCGGAATGTTCCGGATCGGGGCCACTTACCACCGTCCCATGGACCTCCCAGACACCGTGGGATTAAATTGGAGAGAGGCCATTTTTCGGTGTCTGGGAAGTGTCCGGGCCTGAGCCGGAACTAACCTGCCTGCCGCGGCTCACCCACTTCAGCCATCATCCCCGACTCCTCCTCATCAACCACCGTCTGCAACCACGAATTCCCGCCGCCGTCCGCGGCCGCGACAAACCCGCCGCGAGAGAGAGCGGCCAACCCGCCATGAGAGAGAGCGGCCAACCCGCCACCGCGAGAGAAAGCGGCCACCACGCCACGAGAGAGAGTGGCCAACCCGCCGCGAGAGAGAGCGGCGCACTCGCCGAGAGAGAGATCGGCCAACCCGCCGCGAGAGAGAGAACGGCCAACCCGCCGACAGAGAATACGGCAAGCCTACTGGTCCCGTCCAGCCCACCTTCGTCTCCGCTGGTCCCGTCCAGCCCACCTTCGTCTCTGCTGGTCCCGTCCAGCCCACCTTCGTCTCCGCTGGTTCCGTCCAGCTCAGCGCCTCCCGAGCGCCCCCTAGTGATAATGCTTCCAGAGAGTCCTCCAGTGCCTGCGCCAAGAAGGCGCCTCCCTATCTCCGCGCTGCAAGAGCGCCCCTCAGAATCCGCGCTGCAAGAGCGCAAACCAGAGCCCGCGCTGCAAGAGCGCCGCCCAGTGCCTGCGCCAAGAAGGCACCTCCCTGTCTCCGCGCTGCAAGAGCGCCCCCTAGAATCCGCGCTGCAAGAGCGCAAACCAGAGCCCGCGCTGCAAGAGCGCCGCCCAGTGCCTGCGCCAAGAAGGCACCTCCCTGTCTCCGCGCTGCAAGAGCGCCCCCTAGAATCCGCGCTGCAAGAGCACCGCCCAAAGCCCGTGCTGCAAGCGTGCACCCCAGTGTCTGCGCCACGAAGGCGCCCCCTAGAATCCGCGCTGCAAGAGCGTCCCCTGGAATCCGCGCTGCAAGAACACCGCCCAGAACCCGCGCTGCAAGCGTGCACCCCAGTGCCTGCGCCAAAAAGACGCTTCCCTATCTCCGCGCTGTCCGAGCGCCCCCAAGAGTCTGCGCTGTCCGAGCGCCCCCAAGAGTCCGCGCTGCAAGAGCGCCCCTTTGAATCCATGCTGCAAGAGTCCGCTACCCCTGACTGTCTGCCCTGTAACACCGTTAACTTCCCCAAGAAAATTTTGGGGGGGGGTAGTAGGGCTCCGGCCGTAGAGACCGAGGCGGGGGCAGGGGCCGAGGTATCGGAGGTGGATCCTCCAAGGCCGCCGGAATCCCCTGATCCTCCAAGGCCCGCCGGAGTCCCCTGATCCTCCAAGGCCCGCCGGAGTCCCCTGATCCTCCAAGGCCCGCCGGAGTCCCCTGATCCTCCAAGGCCCGCCGGAGTCCCCTGATCCTCCAAGGCCCGCCGGAGTCCCCTGATCCTCCAAGGCCCGCCGGAGTCCCCTGATCCTCCAAGGCCCGCCGGAGTCCCCTGATCCTCCAAGGCCCGCCGGAGTCCCCTGATCCTCCAAGGCCCGCCGGAGTCCCCTGATCCTCCAAGGCCCGCCGGAGTCCCCTGATCCTCCAAGGCCCGCCGGAGTCCCCTGATCCTCCAAGGCCCGCCGGAGTCCCCTGATCCTCCAAGGCCCGCCGGAGTCCCCTGATCCTCCAAGGCCGCCGGAGTCCCCTGACCCGCCATGGCTGCCGGAACCTCCTGATCCGCCCTGGATGCCTCTGTACCCTGTGTCTCCGTCCTGCTCCGGCATCCAGGACGCCCACCCCCCCCCTCCCGGTTGGAACTGTTACGGCGCGGGACGCGCCTACCGGGAGGGGGAGATACTGTCACATGTCTGTCTGCCCCAGCCCTATTTTTCCTTATTTGGTTTAGTTCCTGTCCTCATTTAGTTCATTATCATTTGATTGTCTCCACCTGAGTTTGATTATGTTGTTTGCTCTTTTGTTCCTGTTTCCTTTATAAGCCTTCAGTTTTGTGTTCCCCTTTGTCAAGTCTTAAAGTTATGTTATGTCATATTGAAGTGTAATATCGTCATTTAATGTTATTTCCGTTATTCGTGAACGCTTATTCCTCATTAAAGAGAATTAAGTTTTATCTCCTTCGTCTCCTCGCACTTCGTGAAGACACCACACGTAACAGAATCTTCAACGTTAGCATTTAAAGTGCCCCTATTATGGGTAATGAAAGGTTCATATTTTGGTTTTAGGAGTCCCCAACAACAGGTTGATATGCATGCAAGGTCAAAAAACACTTTCATTGTCATGTTATATGCATTTATTTTTACCTTATTTGCTCAACGACTCCCAAACGATTCGCTCAACGATTCATTTTTCCAAACCCCTCCTTTGTGTGACACTTTGTGTACAGCCGTTACCGGGGGAAACTATTTTACCGCTCAAACCGGCACCTAATGGCAAAGAATGAATTTGCATTTTCATTCAGACCAACACGAAAACGTGAAGTTTTCCCAGGTCTGCACGCAACAAGTGGGCGGGAAATATGCTAATGTTTCATGTTGACGTCAACATGAAACGGCTTGGGATTTGTTTTTAAAACGATTCATTTCAATGATTCAGAGTCGACTCTTTCTTTTGAGAGACAATAACTTTATACACGGTGCACTTTCAGATTTAAAACTTTGCAGGATGTTTTCATTCACTTTCAGCTGTGTTACACACTGCATGAAAGGTCATTTTCAAAAATCCATAATAGGGGCACTTTAACTATTTCTATCTCTTTCTCACTATACATTATTTGTATTATCTCTCTCTGTCAGATGGCTGACTGTGGCGGTCTGCCTCAGGTTGTTCAGGTTAGTCTTGTTCCATCTTTATTTCTTGATATTGAACACCATATTAAACACTTGCACCCCTGTTATCTTTACCAACGTATGCATAATTTGATATGAATGTGTAAACCAGTGTAAATGACCTCTAATCTCCCAACAGCCTGGAAAGCTGGCTGAAGCCTTCAAATACTTTGTACAGGGAATGGGATACAGTAAGTATTTTTATCAGTTTACCTCAACGTTTGACACTTTTAACTTGTGAATCTGTCTTCAGATATTTGTTTGATCTGCTGTGTAATCTGGGTCAGCTTTCTCCATAAACATGCATCTGTTTATCTGGATTTCTCAGATGCTAGGCTATGCTAATTAGCAATTCAGCACCACACTATGACTAATGGGCATCTTTTATTAAGACAAATCCGGCTCAGGGACTCTGTCTTTGGTTTGTTCTTTCTTTCTTTTTACCGCACACAACTCAGCAAGTCTTCCCACACACTGTGTTTTGATTAGTTTTCTTTCCAAACTACGGACGTGCGCGACATCACAATGCGCTCTGAATGAGCCCTCCAACACATATTTGTTGACAGGTTTTGGCGCTCCAGTAAAGCGCTCGATGTGCTGCCAGCGCTCTGTGTGAAAATATGTCACCCTCTCTCTGACCCTGTACCTCCTCCTCCAAAGATACTTGCTGTTTCATTTCTGCGCTGATGTATAGTCCTTGTTCCAATCAGACAGGAATTTACGTCACGTCAGAAGTCGGACCAAAACGGTTGCTTTTCAAGAGCATAATGCTTGTAACATTCATCACAGGCTTTTGAATTAAGCCATCAAAGCTCTAGAGAGTTTTCAAAGGGGTCATGCCATGAAGAATCCAAGGGCTTTTTCAGACCTGTAGATTGTTTGCTTTGTCCCAAAACAGGGACTTTAATTTGTTACAATTTTGCATTTTCTTCTTGGTTCGGTGCGCTTTCACAAGGCAACACTGCAAAGTGTACCAGACTGTTTCACATGTGAGCAAAACTGTCCTCTTATTGGTCAGAAGTTTACATTCCTCTGCATCAGTGAGGACATATATCAGTGGTATTCAGTTTTGTTTTGTTTTTTTAATCAAATGTAAATTCATGTCCCAGTCACATTTTCTTGGTTAAATAAACATTACTTACACTATCAGAAACAAACAATTATATTTTTACATTAACAATGTAGCGATATTCTGTTTATTAAAGCCATTTTATTAAAGTATGAACCTCATTAGCTTAGCATTTTTAAGCATTTTACATTTTTTCCAAAATAATCACTCAAGGCAGTAACAATTTAAACAATATATTTTATTCGTGAACTTATGTTCAAATATTTTATTTTAATAGTTACCTTTTAACTATTTTTGAATTTTTCAGGTCATCAAAGCTCAGTAAATATTGGTCACAGACATGGAGATTTACTTTAAATTACACCAAGCTGATTACTCACTAAAAACTCCCACAGATCATGGTTTCAGGTCATTTCTAATCTTATTTTGATGTAACAAAGTCTAAGTGTGTTAGTTGTTTGTTTACTTTTTTATTAGTCTTCCCGTTAATGCCATTATGATGTTCATTCAGACTGATTCGTGAATGTGTACGAACACAGGAGGTGGAATTTATCGCATGAACCAATCATAGCCGACCATAACCAGTCATATCCAATCATATCGCGATGGAGGCATTGCCTCCTCTCATGTGACTTTCCCCCATTCATTCTTAATTACCCCCCACCAATCTCACGGCATTCTTTGGGGGTTTGTTAAAACTCAGTGGGCTCAGGGGAGGCGAGAGAGAGACGCCTTTACCTGCTGGTGTCACTGTTGGACAATGTTTGATTTATTATTTATTAAAATTAGTGATTTATATGTTGTTATATTGGCGTTGTTTTATTTTTCTACAATGATTTTTTCCCCCAATATTTTGAAGATGCACTGCCTCCCTACAAGGTGTGATATTTGCACTTAGTGCACAGTTTTTGGAATGAACAAATTATGAAAAGTTCATCATGACCCCCTCTAGAGGGCAGCAGTCATATCTGAAGGTCCCAGACAATGAAAACACGATTAAAAGTTAGAGTGAAGGTTACGAAGGTTATGGAGAATCTAATTAGGACTTCATTGTGAATCTCAGGGTAAAAAATAAATAGAAATTAATATGACCTCTTTAATTAGCTTAGGTGCCAAAAATATTCATAATCATCTGAGGATATATAAGAGCATGTTTTTTTGCTTCTTGATTCCCTGTGTAGGTGAAGAGCTACAAATGCAGCATGAGGCTCAGGCGGTTAAATGTCAAGGCAGGAAAAGATTTGCAATTTTTAGACCCTGCAGAGAAGCCATTAAAACATAGCTGTAGACACATGCAAGATTTACAGCTGCGATTGATAGGGCCGAGGTCGTAACTTGCAGGGTTACATTTTAACACAGATGTCACCAACCACAGTCAGTATCTGAACAGTATCTGACCTGTTTTCACTGAAAGCATTTCCATGAAATACCAAAATCTGTGCTGTACAGAGATCTTATTTTTCTCTCTGTTTCCCTTCAACTTTTGCACACAGTTCCTCATGTTTTGCTCAGCCATCTGAGCGCTGAATCAGGTACCCGGGATGTGATTTGACTGATGTATACATGCTTGCATGGCTCACCTCTGTGATTGTGTTTAGACATATTTGCATGTAGATATTTGACATGTTAATATTTAGTGCTCGACCGATATGGGTTTTTCAATGGCCTTTGCATCTATCTAGAAAGTTGGGTGGTAAATATCTGATACACTTTTATTTTTATTGAAAATATTATTTTTTGTATAAACACAATTTCAGTTTAAAAACATATGCCTGTTTTACATTTAAAGAAGCTGTTGTTAGATTTTAAAACTATATAGTGATACAGTACCACTGTTACACGGCCAGGTCAACATATCGGTCTGTCACTACAATTACTAAAAAGTTCCAGCTGACATTTTGTACGATATGTAGACCTTGTTTTATTTATTTCTTAATTTGTAAAAGTTTTAGTTTTAAAATATTACTTTTAAATGCTATTTTAAATATTGCCTTGAATGTGGCTTTACTTTTTTATTTTATTTTTAATTCATATTAGAATTTATATATTTTTTTATTTTATTATTAATAATATTTTTTTGCAGTTTATGTTACACATTTTCCAAAAGGTATGTGTTGTTTTTTAGTTAAGCATGCATGTGTCTTTGCTTTTCGTTTGGTAGGTCTAAATTTTGTCAGAAATGCTTCTGTATGCACATTTATACTCTGTGTAGGCGGACACGAGACAAACTTGTGATTATCTATTATTACATTCACGGTTTGGTTTCCTCTTGCATGATGCTTGTTCTTTCGTTTTTCTTGCTGCCCCTGATTATACTGAAGACTGCAATAATAACTTTCTCATATCTCTCTCCTATCTCACAGTACCAGCGGCTGGCATGACCCGTCTGTCTCGATCCCGATCCTCCTCGTCCAGCATCACATCCACAGACGGCTCACGCAACCGCAACCTGAACAGCCCTCTGGACGGGCCTAACTCTGGAGTCCTGGACAACCAGGCCAGGCCACAAACAATGGAGGTGTCCTGCTAAAGCCTGAGGCTCAGAGTCTGCTGTCGTTTCACCCCTCACCTCCTGTTATTCGTGTCAGATTCTCACTTGTTTCTAAAGCCTTTAATAGTGAGGCAGGGGAGGCTTGAATGAAATTTATGACATACTGAAGGTATGCATATTGAATATATACATGTTAATATACACTAGTCAAGTTTTAAGTCATAAAAGCAGATAAAATTAAAGACTAATATATTTACACATGAAAGATCTTCCACCAGGTTTTTTTTTTAATATATATTAGCATTTCATTCCACCTCATTTTTGATTGTTAGAGTGAAAAGGTTCCACTCTCACTTAAATGAAAAACACATGCATTAAAATTTTAGTTTTTGTTTTATGGTGTGACCTGTGACCTCTCCTGTGCTCTTATCTTGCTACACTGTGTGATATTATCGTGTTCTGTCATTGAATCCACTTTTCTGTTCATCCTATGAATGTAATGAATGTTTAAGAACTGACTTTTGTTGTATTTATATCAAAAACTCTGAAAGGTTATACTAAAAGCCGTCAGCTATTAGGTGATAAATGCTTTTGAAGACTTTGGATGACTTGTCAGATAAAAGAAGTGGAATATCATTCTTTATTTTCATTTTAATATTTGTTTCTTTTTTTTAATACTTACATTAGGCCATCGATCTTTTAAATATGCAAAACAAAAGTAGCAAGGATTTAGTATGACTTAAATCATGTTTTTTCTTTTGTACATTTGCTCCCTTAACATTTTTAACATAATTATTCTTAATCAAATCATAAATTGATGTACACATGGAATGACAGCTTTCATAGACGTGAATACGAGTATGAAATAGTGTCTGACAAAGTCACTGTCCACTGATTCTCAATTACTAAATAAAGTTAGATCATCAGACTCCGTGCATTTTTCTCCCTTTAAATACTAAACATTTATAACTGCTTTACTTTTGCTTTCAAAATAGTACTATTATTTTCAGAATCACTGAAGAAACTATTTCCCAACGGTAAAGGAGATGAAAGATCATCGAGTCGCAAAGTTTCCGACCACAAATGTACTTTTTTGACACTCACAACGTGCAACCCTTATCCTCAGGTTGTGGTTTGGCTATTTTTAACAACCTCTTAAAATAATGAAAGGTACACATTACAGTGCCAAGAAAGCATTAGAAGCTCAAATTTATTGCGTACACACAAAATTGTCTTTACAATTGATATGGCAAATGCTTACCTTTCACATGTACTGTATGTACAATCTATATATCTAAATCAAATTTATTTGAATTGAACAAACTGTATCTTGCACACTTAGTCACTTTATAGCAGTTTACTTCTGACTGTAGAACGATTATGGATTTTGAAAAGTCTAATAGCACAGGAAACTTCATTTGCATATTGGTTTGTTCACCGCAACTCCTACTCAAGAGATCACACAAGTCAATTCACACGCACGACAGAAGATGAAGGTCGCATCAACACTGTTGTGCATTCTCTAATGCTGGGATCTCTATAGTGGATGCTCTTTTAAAATGGCCTATTGCATATATTTGGCCAAGAAAATCAACTTATAATTTCAGCATATTTGCACACAGAATTGAATAAACAAAGTAAAGTAAGTAAAGTTTTTTTTTTCTCTACGGTCTGGTTAAATGTTTAGAAGATATAAGTTCCAACTGAAAGTTTTATTTATTTATTTATTTTACTTTTGATTTTATTTTTATTTTATTGTATTTTTCGTTCTTCATTTTAATTTTCTGCTATGGTGTGTGTTGTTTTCTAGTCTTGCTTGGAAATGTGGCTTTGTTGTTTATTTTATTCTATATTTTTTTATTTATTGTATTCTTTATTATGATTATTATTTATTTATTTTTTGTTTTTGTTTATTTTCCAGAAGGTATGTGTTGTTTCTTTTTAGTTTAGCTTACACGCACATAAGTTGACTTAACCCGTAATTTTAAACCCATTGCCTTAAAATTATTAAGTAAATAATAATTTTTAAAAATAAATGAATTGTCAAGTTCACAACTTTTTTTTTTTAAAAATATATTTTTTACTTAATCATTTTAAGGCAACGGGTTTCCTCAATTTTTTTAAGTTAAGTCAACTTATCACTTTTTACAGTGATATAGTGTTGTTTCTTCAGTTGTGTTTTCAGGTGGGCTTCTGTGCGTAAATCTTTCAGACATGGTCATAAAATAAACATGGGTTGTCTAACAAGCAGACCCTGGCGTCGATCTTCAGTTCACAGACTGGAGGACCCCGTCTTGATGTCTGATGAATGTATGGACATGATTATGCGATTAAAGTTCCACACACAAGCAGTTTAGCTTTTACTATGTATTTCGTAGTAATTTATCGTTCATTTTGTTAGATTACAAATAAATAACACATTCACATCTAGTCTGTGTATAATTAGCCCTCACCTGTGTCTGTTTTGCTTTAGCATCAGGAAATCACACACACATGGCAGTGGCCTTGTGTAACTTTCCACCCCACAGGTCTGATGAACACACTATATTTTTAGGCGACAGACTGAATATTATATCAGAGTAAGTAAAGATTATTCTTAAACAAAAGTATGTAAGTGTTCGCTACAGTGAATGCAGGGTTTGTAAAGGGTTTGCTTCTGTTGCAGAGATGAAGACATGTTGATGGTTTATTCTACAACAACTGGCACAGAGTTTTTCATTCCTAACACCTACGTTTCCAAAGTGCATAATCGGTCAGTCATGTTCAGTTTTGTTTTTTTAAACAAAGTTACAAAAGGAAATAAGTGAATACTTAAAGGTGTTTTACGCTCATGGGAGAACTGGGTTTTAGTCTGGCCTGCGTCTTCTCTCCCCTTGTTATTGTATCTATCAATAAATATGGTGAAAAGAGAAAAGCATATGCAGAGAGTGTTATGTCATGTCATCAGATCATGATTAGGGAGTGAATTTAATCATATTATACCATATGATCACTGATGATTGAGAGATTTTGGAAACTGTGTAATTATATCCTTTAATAACTTTTCGAGGTTTTGTCTATTTGAATAAAGGTGGCTGTTTGAAGGGATCACAAGAAGAAATGCAGAACAACTTCTTTTGCTGCCTCCAAACTACTCCGGATGTTTTCTAATTCGAGAAAGCCAGTCATGCCCTGGTTAGTCTGCGCCCCAAAAGTAGCTAATTTGTTGATTGCCCTCTTTTGTATTATTTTTTTTAAAGTGACTGTAAGTTATAAGTTATAGTTTTTTTGTTTTTTTACCTTGAAATGTCAGATTTAAAATCATTCTGATGGTACACTGACTTCTAATTGACCTTAGGCTATGAAAACGAGGCTGTGTGGGACTATGGCACACACTGTAAACGTATGTAATGATCTACTCATAACTTTTAAAACTGTTTTATAGAGTGTTGTCTACTGAAAAAAAAAAAAAAAACGTTTCAACAGATGAACAACCAGTAGGCTTTATTAAACAACAGTGGGCTACAATCCGAACGCACTGTACTTACATTCCTCACAGCCTCATTTTCATTCCCGTCAAAAATTAAATATGTCACCACATTGACTCTGTAAGCCGCGAACATCTATTTTGGGAGTTTGTTGAGCCAGTATGAAAAAGCGCAGCAACAAATGCACGTGTACAGCCATCCAATGCATTTACCAAAGTGAATTCCACTTACTTAACAGTAGGGGGCTCTAAAATATACAAAACCACATACAGTTGCTTTAACTTTAACAAATGCATTGCCTTGGTTGTAGGTTCCTACTCACTTTCCATGCGACAAGATAAAGACAATGTGCACAATGTAAAGCACTACAAAATCCATCAGCTCCACAACGGCTGGTTCTACATCCACCAGAGCCATTACTTCTCCACTCTCACACAGTTGGTGGACTATTACTCACGTAAGCTCAAATGGCAATGGTGCTGTAAACTCAATATTAGTCCTATTCCACCTTCAAAAAACATGTCCATTGCATTTTAATGTGGATAAAAACAACATCTGAATGTTAAAATTGAGAGAAGAAACACTCAATTTCTTCTACTTACAGGGTCTTCTAATCGTACGTACTGTCAGCTGACTGAACCTTGCTTACTTCATGACTCCAAAAGAGCTATAATGCATAGACCCTCACCAATATCAGTCCAGAGGTCCAATCTCAACTGGAGAGATTTGTCCAGGTATGTTCAGTTTTTATTTTTGGTTTCCAGTCTTCTACTAGAATTTAGTAGGATGCTTTTTTGTTGTTGTTGTTCTATAAAATAACTTCTTTGTTTATCATCAGGTCAATGATTCAAAGGCAGGTAAAGGGAACCGACCAGGAGAGTCTGGTCAGTGAAGGACTAAGAGAGACTATGAAAGCATATTTTTATGTCACAGAGGACTCAATTTTGACTGAGTGAAATCCAACACACGACAGACTTGTAAGACTCTGATGAAGTTAAGATAAAGATGTTTTGGATATTTGGTGGGCATTTTGACCTCAATACAGGTATCATGCGCGATTAATGATGTTTTGTTAATTATTTAATGATCGTTTTTGTGTGTCAATGATGTTTTTTCATGTTATAGTTATGTTTTGTGTCTGTCATAGTGTATAGGATGCATTACCTTGGGAAACTACAGAATAAATTGCTCAGTTGATCAGCAGGACCCAACAGAAAACAAATTAACAATACAAACAAAGCAACAAAATGTAACATAATTTTGCAACAACATAATTATATAAATAAAAATATGGGGAATAAATTGTGCTAGAAAAAAAATATTTAAAATGCATTTTAGTTTACTTTTCATTTAATGTAAAAATATTTTGAAATCTACCATTTTAATAATGTGTCATTTATTTAGACAAAATGGGCCTCAACTTATAGGCCTAGGTGATAACTGACATAAATGTTTTGTGATCATGATTTATATGAGACTGGGCAATTTCAAAAATGTATTATAATTATACAGTCCCTTTAAATATGTAGAAAATAAGGTAGCTGTCTCTGTATTATGAAAGTCCATACTTTCCTTTACAACTTATAGTAGCCTAATTTATGACATTGTATTCTGTTTATAGTAAAAACTGTTTGGCATACAAATGGTAGTCCACTGGCCTCTTCCTTTTTTTAAATAGACGACACTTAACGTTAAGTCTCAACATCTCAAAGTTTGAAAATGTGCTATTATTTAGAAGCAGGTCAATACATGTTGATTTTTGATTTAAACGTTTCCTAGCCTACGAGTGTCTTTTCAGCTGTCTGCAACGTATGTATTAAAAAAGCTGGTTTTATTTAAAAAAATAGATTTTAAATATGTATATTTACCTTTCATTTTAATTCTGTGTTTTTATTCAAATAAAATACAGATTTAGCAATGTCTCGTTCAGTGAATGCATTTGAGCTCCACGCGCATGGCGCCCTCTACTGGCCGGTTTAAATATCGTCCACACGAGGGCGCTCAACACACACCACTGAGCGTCGAGGGCAGAACGATATTAACTTCCTGTTTGGAGCAGTTCAGGAAGACGAAGTAATGGCGACGTTACTGGGGCCCGAGTCCCCTTGGATGGGAGGAAAGAAACGGACTCGAAACAGAAATATTCTCAGCAGAACACGGCAGAGTCAGGTCACGGGCCGGGGCTTCAGCAGAGGGACGCAGGTAAACGGGAGAGTTTGCGCTGCTGACACAGAAAAGCCGCTGTCAGGGATCCGCGGTTATGGTCTGAATCGTCGATGAACCTGCTTTAAGTTAAGAAACAAAATAAATCAGACGGGTGTGACGCTTAACTTCAATCGAGAAGTAGTTTATATCGTCTTTTAATACATGTGAAGTCAAACGCTAAATATAGTTTAAAAATATACCACGTAAACGGAGAATAACAACTGGCCGTTAACTAATTAGGTTGTTCTTGGCTTTGACTGTCCGATAATTATTTGGGTTAAACGAGGCTTTAAATACAGTTCAAATACAATCCAATTAAAGGCTCCGACACACGGAGTCGTATTATTATGAATGAGTAATCACACACAGATCTATCAGTAATCATATAATGTTTATAATCGATCAGCTGTTTCAAGTAAACACTGGTTGTGTCTCACAGCATAGTGAGCTGCCTACCTACACCGCATTTTTGACCGTTATGGGCGATTTTGGATGTATAACCAATAAAAAAAAAAAAATGCTGTCAGTGTGCAAGAGTTTGACACATTGCCCAATGTAGTGTACGTAGAGACATTAAACTTAGACGCAAGAGGTCGTGTTTTTATAGGTTTTATTATCCAGTTTTGGTCCGTCACCAGCCTAAACAGCAAATTGTACTCATTTAGTCAGGCCGTGATATTTTGTTGGCTCAGGCCTCGAGTTTAAAGAGCTTGAATTATGTAAGATGTCCCGTTGAGTTGGACAGGATCTGAGCCTGGGAACTTCACTCAATTTTAACCCCACAGGTTTCACTTTCTCTTCATACACAGAATTTGACACTTTCTTCTTAAGGAGATAGGACCTATACGAATAATCTTTGCTGTCTAATGTTTCTAGACAGGTGATAGGTTGGTAAATGTTTCCAAATAACCTGTGTTGTTGTACATTTATTTCTAAATTAGCCTATTACTAGTTCCTGACTCCCTTTTCATGAGTTTCGAATAAATGAAAGGGAAGAGGACATGCTTTAAAGGTGGCTTGTGATACAATGTTAAAGTTCATACATGAATCTTAACAGTTATTTGTCTTGTATCAATACTTTTGATCTTAAACACTTTATAAGCATACATTATTACACAAACCTAATGGCAAGTGCCATGGAAGCTGAGAATAGGCAACCTGGAATAAATACTGATATAATGAACATGAAATTGTTAATTAACTAAACTAATATGCAACCTGTGTGTCAGGATGTAGAGCTTTCACAAAATTAAATGCAAAGTATATAGCTTGTATTTACATGTGATTTGCATTTGATTGTCAGTGCTGTGTGTGTAAAGGGTGCTTGCAGCCTCCAAAGTAATGCACATGTGAATTCATTGTAATAGCATTTCATTATTGCCGTTGTTAAACATGCAAATGCATTTTTTTACTTGGTTTGCAAGGCAGCATATTCAACCAATTGATGCTATTATTAATAACTAGTTTTAGTTTTAAAATGTTATGTTAAATTTTAGATTGATCAGTACTGATAATTAACTGATATGTAACTATCTAGTTGTAATTGTAATCTTAAATTGATTACTCTATTGTCTTTAATTTCACATTTGATTATGCATGTATGAATGTGTATATAAAAATAGAGATTTGTGTTGAGTGCCATGACAGTGGCAAAGCAGCTGTGATGCAGAATCTTTATAGTATTTAAGAACAAAAGCCTACAGTCTAGCACTGTTCTTTTGCTGACTTGCAAGAACTGGTATTTCTTTAAGGAAATGCAAACCTAGTTAGCATTTATTCTTTGTTTCCAGCTCCCAGAAGCTCTTCTTCGGGAGAGAGATAAGAGTGCGAAATGGCACGGGATTCCACTCTTACTCCAAGAGCTGTACGAGAGCAGCCACCTAAACAGTGACTTCACCCGCACACACACTGTCCTGAAGGTGAGGTCTCTTTCTCTATTCTTTTCTTTCAGTCTGGTATACTTATATTTACAAACAGGTTTATAGCCTCTTGATAACTGTATTTCATTATTTACTTAATTGTGGTTTTTTGATACAGGAACTGTCATCCCTGCTGTCTATGGAGGCCATGTCTTTTGTGACGGAGGACAGAAAGACGGCACAAGAGTCCACCTTTCCCAACACATACACCTTTGACCTGTTTGGAGGTGTAGATGTGAGTGTTTTAATATAATTCCTAAATGTAAAAAACAGCAAAAATTCAACTTTTGTTTACACATTGTTAAAGGAGAACATTGGCAGACTCACAGAATCTGTAGGTGCAGAATTCTACAGAAAGCTCCAAAGAATTGGAACACAAAGTTTATTACATGTTTTTTTTTCTATATATATATATATATATATATATATATATATATATATATATATATATATATATATATAACTTAATTTTATTTAGTGTTATCTATCACTGTTAGGGTAGTGTTTATTTGATACTGTGCTGCAGATGTTTCACCCTAATCAGCCTAGAAAGAGTCCGTCTAGTTTTGAATGTGGAGGAGGAAATAGGGGAAAATATTTTTGCAATGACATGCAGTAAATAAAATGAGCTTTTGTTTATCCAATGAATAAGTAATTGCCAGATTCATTTATTCATCAACATAGATGTTAGTTCATTGACTGACTGTTTGTCATCTTAGCTGCTGGTGGAGCTTCTGATGAGACCCACTCTGACTACGCTACAAAAACCCAAGAGTAAGATTTTATGGAGATTTATGAATAATGATATAATTATTATTTATTTTGGAATATAAAAATAACCGGTAATTATTTTATCTGCAGTTATTTGAGTAACCTTTGATATGTTTTCATGTTATCAACACACGAATAAATTAATCTTCCTTAAATGTAATTTTTAAACTGCTTGCAGTGAACGATGACTTGGTGAAGGACTGCCTTAGTGTGCTGTACAATTGCTGCATATGTGTATGTATTCAGCCTTCCTTCTCATTTATAAATTGAACACAAGCTTGTCTATTATCCACATGATCAGTTCATGAGTTCAGTAAGTGCGCTTGTTTTCCTGCAGACGGAAGGAGTCACAAAAAGTTTGGCATCGAGGGATGATTTTGTGTTATTTCTCTTCACGCTGATGACGAACAAGAAGACCTTTTTGCAAACAGCTACATTAATTGAGGATATTCTTGGAGTCAAAAAGGTCAGTGCTAATATTATATAGCTGCAACTACAACCTTAATTTCCTTAAATAGACTGTGTTATAAAGCTGTTAATAAATTTTTATGGCCCTGGATTTATCATGTTGACACTATGGACAGGCTTAAAATCCACTGTGAAGATTACAAATATTCATCTTATCTACAAAAAAACCCCCCACCTAGTTATTTAATGGCCATAATCTTGTTGGATATGTAACCACTAATATCTGACGGTGCTTAATGATGGTTCATAACAGGAAATGATTCAGCTGGAGTGGATCCCAAACCTGTCAGGACTGGTTCAGAGCTTTGACCAGCAGCAGCTCGCCAACTTTTGTCGTATCCTCTCCGTCACCATCTCTGAGCCAGATGTGGGGAACGATGACAAACACACACTCCTGGCTAAAAACGCACAGCAGAAACGCAATACCAGCCCCTCACGTGCCGAGGTCAACCAGGGTAGGTGGACTACAAACTGTGACTTTACTTAGAGCGAATGCCACAAAGAACGGTAAAGTGGTGATGGAGGATTTGTGGAGAATAAGGTCATTGCTAAAGGGAAATTACAGCTTTTTGTATTCAGTTTACTGCTACTTTCCAGTGTGTGTATATGTAGAGTGTTTCTGGCGGGGATTTATTCATGGGGTTAGGGTTAATAGGGCACGAATAATGAAAACATAATGACATTTTTTCCAGTGACACTCCTGAACATCCCTGGCTTTATTGAGCGTCTCTGTAAGTTGGCCACACGGAAGGTGTCCGAGGCAACTGGAACGTCCAACTTTCTGCAGGAACTGGAGGAATGGTACACTTGGCTCGACAACACTTTAGTGCTGGATGCGCTCATGCAGATAGCAACTGATGAAACCGAGCACAGTAGCACAGGTACGACCGTTACATCACTCTGGAAATGAATGTCACAAAGTCAAGTGCGCATAAGCAGCAACAATGGAAATATAAAAATTGGATGAGAAATGAAATGTTAATTGAGAAGTTTAGTGATTTTTTTTTTTTTTAGTTTTTTAGGATCATTCTGTTTTAAAGTTCCACTAAAAGTCTTTTACAAATGCTGCAATTGTAATATTGTGAAATATAAAAATGTTTTTTTATTTGAATATATTTTGAAATATTTTCACATGATCCTTGAGAAATCATTCCATGCTGATTTATTGCACAAGAAACATTTTTATTATTATTATTATCAGTGATGAAACCAGTTGTGCAGCTTAATATTTTTTTCTGGAAATGTTAATACATACATGTAGGATTCTTTAATGAATAGAATGTTCCAAACAAAAGCTTTTATTTAAAACAAATTTTTTGCAACATGATTTGTTTTACGGTCACATTTGATTAATTTAACGTGTCCTTGCTAAATAAAATTCATTTCTTTATTATTATTTTGTCCTCACAGAATCATCTGATGAGAGTACGTTGGCCACCATCCCTCTGAGGCACCGTTTGCCGCAGTCTATGAAGATCGTTCATGAGATCATGTATAAGGTGGAAGTGCTTTACGTGTTGTGTGTCCTTCTCATGGGCCGACAGCGGAACCAGGTAAGAGCCGTTCTTGTCAGTAAAGGATCTACTTAGTGCTGATTAATGTTGTAATTCCCATCCTTATTTATCTTAATCTGTCAGGTGCATAAAATGTTGGCAGAGTTTCGTTTGATTCCTGGACTCAATAACCTTTTCGAGAAGCTCATCTGGAGGAAATACACCACCTCGAATCATGTGGTTCATGGACAGAATGAAAACTGTGATTGCAGCCCGGTGAGCTGTGGGATAATGTATTCACTGTATTCTATATTTCCCATAATTCTCATTGGTCATGTTATGCTATTGTTTATTGCACAGGAAATCTCATTTAAAATCCAGTTCTTGAGGCTTCTGCAGAGCTTTAGTGACCACCATGAGTAAGTTAGATTGTCAGCTTTCAGTGGCATGCCACGTACCTGTAGATTGACAGAACAACGCATTTATTCATTTATTCTTTTGTCCTCAGGAATAAGTACCTACTTTTGAATGCTCAGGAGCTGAATGAGTTGAGTGCCATCTCCCTAAAGGCAAACATCCCTGAGGTGGAGGCTCTAGTAAACACCGACAGGTAGTATTCAGAATGAAATGATTGATTTACATGCTAATATGCATCATTTCTTTACAATATCACAATGTCTGGTGTGTGGTGTCTTTTAGGAGTTTAGTGTGTGATGGTAAAAAAGGGCTTCTTACACGGCTCCTCACCGTTATGAAAAGAGAACCGCCAGACTCTTCCTTCAGGTGAGACACTGGGTTTTTAATGATTTGGTTAAATGTGTTTTGAAATGCCACATAAGTCATGGTGACATATGTTCCCTCTGAAGGTTTTGGCAGGCCAGAGCTGTTGAGAGCTTCCTCAGAGGGGCCACCTCATATGCAGACCAGATGTTTCTTCTGAAGAGAGGCTTGCTGGAGGTAAAAAAGTTAATATGCTTGCATGCCTTATTGGTCAAAAAGTTTTACTTGAGTAGTGCAATTCTCCGTCCCTGTAGAGTGTGTGCATCGTCTAATTCTGTCTTTGATTTGTAGCACATCCTCTTCTGCATCATTGACAGCGGCTGCAAGTCCAGAGACGTCCTGCAAAGCTACTTTGATTTGCTCGGGGAGCTTATGAAGTTCAACATTGATGCTTTCAAGAGATTCAACAAATATGTCAACACAGAAGAAAAGGTATTGGCAACAGCAAAAATGAGGGTCACGCATGATTTACGATTTATTGTAGAGGCTTTAGTAATGGAGAAATTAAGTCTGTTGATGAACAATCTTCGCTTGACTTCGGTTATGCAACGTGTCTCCTTCAGTTCCAGGTGTTCCTCACTCAGATCAACAGCTCTCTGGTGGACTCCAACATGCTTGTGCGATGTATCGTCCTCTCACTAGATCGCTTTGAGAGCCAGACAGAAGATGTGAAAGGTAAATTCAGCTATTGTACTCCTGGATTGTTAGCGATACAGGTTTTTAGCGATACAGGCTAAAAAGGTTTTTTTTTTTTTTTTTAATGAATAGTTTTATTCATCAACAACACATTGAATTGATCAACAGTGAAATAAATAAATATTTTAAAAAAGCAAAAATTTAACTTTCAAATAAATGCTGTTATTTTGAATTTTCTGTTCATCAAAGAATCATGATTAAATAAATCCTCTTTATTTTTTCCATAAAATTATTAAGCAGCACAAATTAACATATTAGAATGATTTCTGAAGGATCATGTTACACTTCAGCTTTGCTGTCAGGAATAAATTACATTTTTCAAAAAACATAATATTAGCGGTTAGTGTATTTTCAAATAGATTCAACCTTAGAGACCTCTTTAAACAGTATTGCCCAATGTACTTGAGCTCGTTTGATCCGTAGTCTCTATGTATTTGTAAATAATATTAAAAAGGCAGGTATATCAATAATATTTATTACAAGAAGTAAAATGCTGTAAAAATCTGCTTGCTACCCAAAAGGTATACTTCTACACTACACTATTTTGCCAAAAGTATTGGGTCACCCCCTTCTAATGAACAGGTTTGACTACTTTAGTAATTTCCATGAGTACAAATCTTAATGTTTAAGCATATAATGATATTCTAGGGAATTGTGTGCTTCTAATTTTATAGCAACAGTTTGGACAGGACCTTTTTCTATTCTAACATGACATTGCCTCTGTATATAAGGCAAGGTTCAAAAAGAAATGATTGATTGAGTCAGTGTGGAAGAACTTGACTGGTCTGCAGAAAGCCAAGTCCTAATCCAAGCTGAACACCTCTGGTGTGACTTTAAATGCAGATCTTGAGCCAAAAACTCTTTACCAAACACAAATGACTTGTACACATGGGTACAGTCATTTTAGACACTTCCAAAACTGTTGGAACAGAGATGGAAATACAATTTTTAAATACATGAATTATGTTTCCATCTTTGTTGCCACACTTTTGGAAGTGCCTTTTTCTGTTCTAAAGAAGGGGGTGTCCCAATACGTTTGTCCATATAGTGCATGTACAAGTCATTGGTGTTTGGTAAAGAGTTTTTGGCTCAAGATCTGCATTTAAATTCACACCAGAGGTGTTCAGCTTGGATTAGGACTTGGCTTTCTGCAGACCAGTCAAGTTCTTCCACACTGACTCAATCAATCATTTCTTTTTGAACCTTGCCTTATATACAGAGGCAATGTCATGTTAGAATAGAAAAAGGTCCTGTCCAAACTGTTGCTATAAAATTAGAAGCACACAATTCCCTAGAATATCATTATATGCTTAAACATTAGTAATTTCCATGAGTACAAATCTTAAAGTAGTCAAACCTGTTCATTAGAAGGGGGTGACCCACTACTTTTGGCAATATAGTGTAGTTTGACATAGTTGACACCGAGGAAGTTTTTATTTTTTTAAATAAAACTAAAATAACAAGACATGGTAATAAACAGCAGTATGTATCTCCATACTGGTTTTACTAAAACATTATTTCATGTAAAATCCTAAATTTTTCAGTTCAATTCTCCTCAGTTTCAGTGAATCTGATTCACAAAGCAAATTGAACTTGCCTGGTCAAATACAGTTTTTACAGCTTAAAGATCTAAGATCAAACAGCTGTCTTCACATTTTTGTATTCACTAGTCTGATTTAGGCTAATGACAAGTCTTTAGGGAATTTAATAGTCAAATTTAAAATGCATTAAATTCATCAAAATATTTTTACTGCCAGTCACTTTACATGTGTATTTAATGTTTTGTCCTGTGTTAATTGTTAGTGTAAAAATGTTGATGTCTCTAAGTAAAATCTGATGGGAAGATGAAAATATTTTCCCAGGTAACTTGGTGTTTCATAAACAATCTGAGCACTTTCACAGATCTTCAGGTCGGTTCAGAGCATTAGACAGAGATTTCTGAAAAACATTTAGTTTGATCTCTTTTTAAAATCGCAGTGTCTATTTCAGTCTGTGTGTTTGCCTCTGCAGTGGTAGAAGTGCTCTCTGAGTGCTGTCTGCTGTCCTACATGGCTCGAGTGGAGAACAGACTGTCCTTCCTTTTTAGGCTGGTTAACATCATCAACGTGCAAACCCTCACACAGGCAAGACCATAGTTCAGACCTCCTCTCCATGTTTGTCTCATTTAAATCCTCCATGATAATTATTCCTGTGTGTTTCTCCTTTGTTTTTCTGGTTGCTGTCCCAGGAGAATGTGAGTTGTCTTAACACCAGCCTGGTGATTCTGATGTTGGCCCGGAGGAGAGGCAAGCTCCCATTTTACCTGAACGCCCTGCGGGAGAAGGAATACGCAGAGAAATATCCTGGCTGCCTGCTCAACAACTTCCACAACTTGCTGTGCTTTTGGCAGCACCACTACCTCAACAAGGACAAGGACAGCACCTGCCTAGAGAATGTGAGTGTTTTTTTGTTTGTTTTTTTACATTTTATATTTAACTGTATGGAATCCTTCCTTTTAGATGGAGGTTCCAAAAAAAAAAAAAGTTCATGATCATATGGTCATATGCTGGTCATATGATCTTTTTTCTATATTTTTTTTTTTTCACTTTTATTTATTTAAAGGACTGCGCATTTAAATGCATGCATTTTTATATATATATATATCATGCGCGTGCACACACACAGTCATGGCCAAAAATATCGGCACCCTTGGTAAATATTATTAAAGAAGGCTGTGAAAATTAATCTGCATTGTTAATCCTTTTGATCTTTTATTTTTTTTTAAATTCACACACATCTAACCTTTCATTGGATAATAAGAATATAAAATGGGGGGAAATATCATTATGAAATAAAAGTTTTTCTCTAATACACGTTGAACACAATTATTGGCACAGTTCTTATGAGTAAAATATCTCTGAAGTATATTCCCATTCATATTCAGAATTTTGAGCACTCCAGGGTGATTATGAACATGAAGTTATCCAGCCATGGCTACCTGTTTCACAGAAATATAAATAGGAGGGAAAACAAAGCCCAAATTCCCCTAATCATCCATCACAATGAGAAAAAACAAAGAATATATTTCTGATGTGCAGCAAAAGATAATTGAGCTTCACAAATTAGTGAAGTGGCTTTAAGAAAAGAGCTAGAGCAGTGAAAATCCCCATTTCCACCATCAGGGCAATAATTAAGAATTTCTAATCAACATAAAATGTTCTGAAACTGCCTGGAAGAGGATGAGTGTCTGTATCGTCCTAATGCACGGCGAGAAGGAGAGTTTGAGTGGCCAAAGACTCTTCAAGGACCACAGCTAGAGCATCGCAGAAAATAGTTGAGTCTCGGGGTCAGAAAACCTTAAAAAAAAAATTGTCAAACATCTCCACATGTTGTTTGGGAGGGTTTCAAGAAAAATTCTCCTCACTCATCCAAAAACAAACTCCAGCATATTCGGTTATCAGTCACGACTGGAACTTCAAATAGGACTGGCTTCTATGGTCAGATGAAACTAAAAAATGAGCTTTTTAGGAGCAAACACTCAAGATGGGTTTGGTGAACATGGGGATAAAAATTACCCCATGTGTACAATGAAATATACTGCTGTATTTTTGATTTGTGGGTCTGTATTTCTGCTGGAGGTCCTGGACATCTTTTTTAGACACATGGCATCATGGATTCTATCAAAGACCTACAGATAAAAAAAATCAATAAGTGACTGACTCTGTTAGAAATCTTATAATGGGCCATGTTTGGATCTCCCAACTGTACAATAATCCAAACACAAAAACACCACCTCAAAAACAACACAAAAATGGGTCACTGAGCACAAAACCAAGCTTCTGCTGGTCATTCCAGTCCTCTGACCTGAACCCTATAGAAAATGAGTGAACTAAAGAGAAGCAGCACCAACATGGAGCTGTGAATCTAAAGGGTCTGGAGTGATTCTGGATGAAGGAATGGTCTCTGATCTCTTGTCAGGTGTTCTCTAACCTCATCAGGCATTATAGGAGAACATTTAGAGCTGTTAAACTGGTAAATGGAGGTTTCAAAAAGTATTGAATAAAAGGGTGCCATTAATTGTGGCCAATGTGTATTAGAGAAAAACATTTATTTCATAATGATATTTCCCCCCATATTAAATTCTTATCCAATGAAAGGTTAGAATTTTGTGAATTTTTTAAATAAAAGATCAAAAGGTGTAACAATGCAGATTAATTTTCACAGCCTCCTTTGATCATATTTATCAAGGGTGCCGATATTTTTGGCCATGACTGTATGTATGTGTACATATATAATGAAGTTTATTTTTCAAAAACCGATAACTCAAAAATCATGTTTTTTTTCATTGTTTTATTGTTGGTTAGCTCTATATTTTAGTTATTTTTTAACCTAATAAAAATAATATATTACATTATCATCAAGATACAATCTATGTTCACTTTTCTTTCAGAGCTCCTGTATTCCCTTCAGTTTCTGGAAGGAGACTGTATCAGTACTGCTTGGCGAGGACAGGACTTCTCCCTGTTCCATTATCAGCTACATAGATGAGCCTTACATGGAGCTAGACCGGGACCCTCTCGAGGATTGACTCTTGCGGGTGGGCTTGGGGAGGGACTTGCACGTTCCGCTCCGATGCGGTCCAGAGAGCTTATAGAACAGCCTCCCGGCTCATCCGACTGCATGCTTACGGCTCAGTGAGCTGTCCATTCTCTACTTGGTGCCCATGTTCCACTTTTTCATCTCCAGGTCACGGTTGCGACAAAGGACATCCCGCGAAGGATTGCCCATCCCATCACTCATTGAGAGGGAACACAGTACCCGGACAGCCCAATCCAGAGCCGAACCTCTGACCTGAAACTGTCTTGTTGTGTTTCGGTGGCATTCTTTCGGGGAAATCATTTGGGGCCTTTTATAGAGACGAAAATATTAAGCTAAATGGATTGGAAAGCTTGAGGGCGATCAATGATCTGGTGATCTATGAACTGCACAGTCGGCCTTTAAAGAGATTTTCTCTGTAATTTATGCTTAGAAAGGCGAAACAGAAAGTGTTGGATTGATGAAAGGAGGCTTCTTCGATGATTCTTTGCCAAGCTGTCAGGTGGTGAGCGACTCTTATGTTTAACTGATGTCAAATTCTTTGTAGTGTAGATGACGGAGAACTGAAAATGAATTTGAACCAGTCTTATTTATTTTCTCGTATTTCTCTTGTAATTTTGCTCTTACAAAATCATAAACCTGTTTTCTTTTCATATTCTCCATTGCTTCTCTCCTTTTGTTAGGTTTTATCAAGTACATATGAAATAAGAGATCTTGAGTTTGTGTATTTTTAATTTTTTTTTGTATTAATTCGTTTTTAAAAATAGTATTGTCCCTTTTGTTTTATTTCTCACAATGAAACACTTCATATCTTGTGGGCACTGAAGGTGTTAATCTATGCAGGTTCACTCAAACCATGGTCATAAATATCCAGCTAGCCTTGACCTCCATGCTGCCATCTGTCATTTGTTCCGTAGCAAACCACTAAATCACCATCTTCTAACTTTACAGGCCTCAGATGTTGACAATCTGTGTTGCACTCAAACACGAGGCTCCGGCAATTGACGGCCGGGAACCTGCGAAGGTGCTGCTCTGCTGCGGTCGCTTTGAGCTGGATGTGGTAGCTGAGCTAGACTAGAAGCGCTAAATTAGAAACTTCCAATCAACTACCTCGTTTCATTGGTGTTGTTTTCTAACCCATCCCTATAGGTTGAGCATGCTGCGGCTTTTATTCTGTTGCACCTGAGCTCACTGTGTATGCAGAAGTTCCTCTGTATAAATGACTAAATGTGTTTTACAAGAGTTGCTTCACTTTTACCTGTGGATGTTCGCAAGTTCTTTCATGTTGGTTGTTTATATTTGTTGCTTAAATGGTGTCACAGTGCTTTGCATTGGCAAAACTATTTCATACAATTCATATAAAGAGGTATAATGAATGCTGCAGAGTTTTTTGGTCACTTCCTTTGACCCCAGGAATGTGTATAGTTGTAATATTAGCAGTAGTGTGAATGTGTGCTTTTTCTGATTTGAATGATTGCTACATCAACACAGAGCATCTGAATGTCTCTTCATCGTCCACAGGCCTTGGTTCATGTGTCGCATGGGTTGGGTTTGATTTTAAATACCTGCATTTTCTTAAGTAGCTCTGTCTGGATGGATTTATTTATGAGTCATAACCATGTCAAGCCCAGTAAACTTGATGCTTTAAATAAAACTGAATTCAATATCTTGCCTCAGACAGTACAAGTTGGGTGATTTACTTTTTTATGCTTTTCAAAATCAATTGCTGCCTCTTGTGAAAATCTATTACAGTTTCAATATAAATCATACATGGCCTCTTTTATTATAATTTTTTTTTTAACGTAACTGCAATTCAAAAACAGGTTTCAGTTCGAATATAGGTATGACGTGAAAGAAAAACGGTTTATACATACACTAAGAACAAAAACAATTTGAAAAAAAAAAAACATTTTTGTCATTCAAGTCTCATTCTTTTCCATATGAAACTGACCTTTTCGGACATTTAAGACATGAAGCACCATCCTCGAGGAAGGCGTTATTTATATAATTTTTCGATTTCCATTAATTCTTGTGATAAATTTTAGACATGCGCTAAGTAGCCTAATTTCTTTTAAAAAGTTTTAAACATCTTTAAACAGAAATTATTAATATTTAAATTATGATTTAAGTGTTTAAAATCATGTAGACTTAGGCGGACGTGAGATGAAGACTCCAGTCATATCAGTTTAATAATAAAGACTATTTTACGTTATAAAGAGCGGGTCGCCGCGACGGAAATCAACTTTAACGTTACTCGCTGTTTCTCGGTAATCGTCCTGTTCTCGAGGAATAAATGAATGCGTTGCAGTTTGTTAGTAGCGCATTTCCATTGTGGTACTATGGTACTAGTAACTGAATATTAGTATTTGTGTGATGCTGCATCCACGCGCCAGGTGTCAGAATAAGTTCAGGACGACTGCCATATCGACCAGAATAACTGGAAAGACTAAAGCACTTTTTTTAAAGGTATTCATTGCAAACACATACATTTTTAAACACTACTCCTTTTTGCGAAAGCCTGTGTATATCCTGAAGAGGGTTTTAGGAGGTGGCTGTGTTTTATCTTTGAAAGTTTAAAATCAGAGATTTCATAAAGTTGCAGTAGGCCTACACTGTAAAAAGTGACAAGTTAAATTAACTTAAAAATTTTTTGAGGAAACCTGTTTCCTTAAAATTATTAAGTAAATAATCATTTTTAAAAATTCACTTAACTTATTGTTTTTAATTATCATTTACTTAAAAATTTTAAGGCAACAGGTTTCCTCAATTTTTTTAAGTTAATTTAACTTATCACCTTTTACAGTGTATACATTAGTACAAAATAAGGCAACATGAAATACAGATTTATATGATCTACATAAACATAAAAGAGTCATTATTTCTATTTTGCTTATAGCTTTAGGCACATTTTTAATTCAGTCTCGCACAAAACCGTTGCAGCTGTGGGCTGTGATCCTATATGAGAGGGCCTTCCTCTTCACTCTGCAAGCTGAAATCGGTAAAAACAAAGCTGATTAATTAGTCATTATAGAGTTAATGAAAAAAGTTTAAAATGCAATATTCAAGAGCTACATGCCTTAGGACTAACCTTGCTACCCGGGTCTCTGGTCCGAGTACGTAGTTTATTCACTTGAGCCTCTGCGATCTCGGCTCGTTCCTCAGCGTCGTCCAGCTCATGCTGGATCTTCTTGTACTTGGTCAAGTTGGTATTAGCTTGTTCCTCCTACATTACAATGAGCAGGAACCACCAGTGATGTTTTAAGTATACACAAGAGGTAGCATGTTTATTTGTAAACTCACCGCCTCCTCTGCTTGTCTCTTGTAGGTTTTAACTTTGGCCTGCAGCTTGTCTATGAGCTCCTGTAGACGAGCCATGTTCTTCCTGTCCTCTTCAGTCTGCAGAAACAGCAGGTGGTGCCACAGGCTTTATTCTTCCAGAATAGTGCAGCTCTTGAAGCCATTGAAGCAAGAATCTAAACTGAATTTGTGCATCTCTCTGATGGAGTCTGTACCTGGTAGGTGAGCTCCTTGATCCTTCGCTCGTATTTGCTGACTCCCTTCTGGAATTCATTGCTTTTTTTCTGCTCAGATTCCAGCTCACTCTCCAGGTCTCTGACCTTAAGGAAAGCAAAGGTAGAAGTTTACTTTATATTACAACACCAGACACCGCCAAAAGTCAGTCATGTTTTTCATGCAGCAATATTTTAACTTACCCTGCTTTCCAGTTTCTGGATTTGTTTCTTGCCTCCTTTTAGAGCGATCTGCTCAGCCTCATCCAGACGCATCTGAAGATCTTTGATGGTTTGCTCCATGTTCTTCTTCATCCGTTCCAGGTGAGCGCTGGTGTCCTGCTCTTTCTTGAGCTCTTCTGCCATCATGGCAGCCTGCATGTTAAAAGCTTCATATTAAATTTCCTAAACACAATATTTAGCAAAAAACATCCACTCTATCCAAGACACTCACATCAGTGATGGCCTTTTTGGCTTTTTCTTCTGCGTTTCGGCACTCCTGCACAGCATCATCCACCTCACTAGACAACGTGGAGATATCGCTCTCCAACTTTTTCTTTTGATTAAGCAGTGACGTGTTCTGGGAGGGAAGAGAGAATTATGGAAAATGACTATGTATTATTTGTGATCAATGCTAGGAAGAACTGCCCTCTGCAAAGACTGATGGAAAATCTGTCCATTACCTGGTTATGCAGGAGGTTGACCCTCTCCGTGGTTTCCAGGAGCTCATACTCAGCCAGTTTGCGGGCGCGATCGTTCTGCTCCAGCTGGCTTCTGAGTTCTTCAACCTCAGCACTCAAGAGGTTGTTTCTGCGTTCAGTAACGGCAACCTGTTCCTTCAGTTCTTCATTCTGGTGAATAGTCTCATCCAGCTCTATCTGAAGGTCCTTTTAATTTATATGACAGGGGGTTTTATGTTAGTTAGGGATGAGTTAGGGACTATTTGCATACATATAATATGGAAATATTCCAAACCTGTGTTTTATTTCCCACAATTATGATGCAATAATTAAAATATGTTTGTTATAATAAAAGCCACATTTACCTTAATCTGTGTCTGCAGGTTGCGGACCATTTTTTGGGACTCGGTGGCCAAGCGATTTGCATGGTTCAGCTGAACCTCCATTTCATTCAGGTCGCCCTCCATCTTCTTCTTCAACCTGATGGCTTCATTACGGGATTTTGCTTCTGCATCCAGGGTGGCTTGCATGGACTCTATGGCACGCTGATGGTTACGGCTAGAGAAGTTAAAGGTGGGTAAAGTAGTTAGGAAGCCTTGTAGTATAATCAATAATGGTTGTATAATGAAATGGACTTATGGAAAATAATGGTTCAATCATCTTCGTCTTCATCACTCATTCAGTAGAACTCACCGAAGATTGTCGATTTCCTCATCTTTCTCAGCCAGCTTCCTGTCAATGTCTGCTTTGATCTGGTTGAGCTCCAGCTGTATACGTAGAGTCTTGCTCTCCTCATGCTCCAGAGTTCCCTGACACAAAAAATGATGTATATGAGAATTTAATGAGAGAGTCCAAGTCTTTTCAAATCTGTTTTGGTGTGATATTATTCTACATGTTATGGGCTGGTTTTAACATGCATTATTTAACCTCACCTAAAAAAGACCTAACAGGAAATTTACCACTCTGTTTTTTTTTTAATGTCACAATAATAATCATGAAAATACTTCTCCTTTTGAAGAATAATTTCTGGTGTAACAATAATGTGACTGAGGTTTTTTTTATTTTTGGTTTTCAATTACAAAAGTTTGCAGACACAAAGAAGATTCATACTTCAGCTTCCTCCAGGGCTGCCTGAATTTCAGACTTCTCCAGGTCTAAGCCCTTCTTGATCTTCTCAAGCTCATGAATGGTCTTGCTGCCCTGGCCTATTTGGTCATTCAGGTCAGAAATCTCCTCTGTCCGAAACATGGAAGGTATTGATAAGTCTGATAATATGTTAATATTGTAGTTTTTTTCTCTACTCATAAGCCATAAAGTTCAAAACATACCCTGTAGATTTTTATTCTCCCGTTTGATGTTCTCCAGATGGTCCAGAGCCTCCTCATAAGAGTTCTTGAGTTTAAACAGCTCTGTGCTCAGATTACGAGACTCTTTCTGTGAAGACTCCAGCTCAGACTGACACTCCTCATACTTCTGCTTCCATTCAGCCAGAATCTTGTCAAATTGCCTCTGCTTCTTATCCAGGGCAGTGGCGGCTGCATTAGAGCGCTCCAGATCTACTACGAGATCCTCAATCTCAGACTGCAGTCGATGTTTGGTCTTTTCTAGGGAGGAGCACTTTGCGTTTGATGCCTCGACTTGTTCCTCAGCCTCTTGGAGGCGGACGGCCAACTTCTTCCTGTCAATTTGTGGAATGTAATGATTCAGTTTTAGATCGAATGAAGCCAGTCATTATTTCCTGTCTAGTCCACACACTCACTTTGCTTCCTCAAGTTCCTCTGTCTTCTGTATGGCGTCTGTCTCATACTTGGTCCTCCATTGGGCGACTTCGGCATTGGCCTTGGACAGTGCACGCTGCAGCTCAGATTTGCCCTCTTGCTCTTCATCATACTGCTCCCTCAGCAGATCACAGTCATGCCTGGATGATTGCAGGGCATGAGCCAAGGCATTCTTTGACTGAAAAGAGCAGATGTCAAAGACAACTCAAAAGTAGAATTGGTTCCACATAAAAGCAGGAACATGTTGAGCAGTGAGAAAAATAGTTTCTCTTACTTTGGTTTCTTCATCGAGCTGTTTCTTAAGCTCCTCAATGTTTTGGCTAAGGGAGTTTTTATTGCGCTGCAGTTGAGACACCAGAGCTTCATGCTCCTCCAGCTTTCTGCCCAGCTCAGCTGTATTATGGAAAAATGATGTAAAAGTTTTTAGTTAGTAAGGATATTAGATGTTTCAAACCAACACATAAATGTCTCAGTGGTTCTTGTTAAGTATGGATTTGTTTAGTAGGTTGTTTGTTTGTATACCGCTTTCAGCCTGAGCCCGGGCTCGCTGTATGTTGGTGTCGCTGAGTTGCCTTTGGAGCTCCTCCACTTTGGCTTTTGACTCGTTCATCTGGTCCTCATAGAGGCGACACGTTTTCTCAGTGGCAGCCTGTAATATTTTTTATAAAATGAATACATTTGTATAATAAATGGATAATAAGACTTTTATGTTTTCTGCACCATTTTCTTGGAACAATCTGCAGTTATTTTATAGCAATCTGTCATTGTATTATAAAGTTTTTATTACTCTTGGCAAATTTTATTGTTAAATTTAAGGGATTTGAATCTTTTGATTTAAATTGTCGTATTTGATGGTTTCTTAAGCCTTAGTCATGTTACATTATATAGGCCTATTTTTTAATTTTACAATAAGGATAAACTTGCTACATTCGATCACAGCATTTATTCATTTAGGTTAATGTTACTTCATATACTATTGGTTTTTGTTCATTTATGTTTGATGATAGATTCAATTATGTTAATTTATACAACTTGAATTGTTTTATTTAAAAAAAAAAACTTGACCCTCTAACACTCACACTCTCTATTCTATTTTTATTTAAAAATAAATTGACCTGCTATCACTAGCATTCTCTGTTCTTTTTCTATTAATTCTACTTGTTTTCATTTTATTACATAAAAAACTGCTATGTGTACTGCATTAGACTAACAGAGACTTGTCATAGTACTTACATATTATTGCTCTATTTTTGTTTTTGATTGCTTCTATTATCCTCATTTGTAAGTCACTATGGATAAAAGCAATTGCTAAATGACTAAATGCAAATGTATAAATGTTTGAGTATATTTAAAAATTAACATTAAACCATATTAATAAAAGTAGTAAAAAATATTGTTTGTTGTAAATTCATCATACCCAGTAACCTTATTGTATAAAATAATTTGATTAAAAAAATAGTATATAGCCTACAAACTAAGAGCATGCAAATAACTAAAAAGATTTAAACCTGAGCTCAACTGAAATCATCCCATGATTTTTCAATGTTAAAGTCAAAGCTAAATTAATACTAGTTAAATTAGATCAGAATGTGGTGCAACATGGATCATATTTTCCACCTTGCTCTTTGCCAGCTGCTCTAAATTGGAGGTTAGGTCATCTGCCTCCATCTTGGCCTCACTTCTCTCCTTCTCCAACTTCTGTTTGACCCGCTGAAGGCTGTCAATTTGCTCACTCAGCTCAGCCACACTGTCTGCATGCTTTTTGCGCAGTGCGGCAGTCATAGCCTCGTGGTGCAATATGGCCTCCTCAAGGTCACGACGCAGTTTTAGAAAATCTGCCTCCCGTTTTTTATTCATCTCAATTTGAGCTGACGTGGCACCTCCGGCTTCCTCGAGACGCTCGCTGAGCTCTTCAAGCTCTTTGGACGCATCGCATCGCTGTTTCTCCATCTTCGCTCGGGTGGAACGCTCTGCTTCCAGTTCCTCTTCGAGCTCCTCAATACGAGCCTTAAACACAATGAAAGAATGAATGAAAATGTTCTGATAGAGAGACAAACTCAGAAATCCAGTTTGACTCACCTGTAATTCCTTGATCTTCTTTTGAAGCTGAATGATGAGCACTTGTTCATCTTCAATTTTCGAACTGATCTGGTTCATTTCAAAATCTTTCCTATAAAAAAAAAAAGAGAACAGTATAAGAACAGAAATCAAATAAGAACAGCATCCTGTTATGTGATATTTTCTTACTTCTTTAGCTTTTCCTCTAATTGCTGCTTGTCGTTTTCAAGGTCCATGACAGACTCCATGGCCAGCTTGAGATCGCCCTCCAGCTTGCGTTTGGCCCGTTCCAGGTCCATTCGCAATTTCTTCTCCTGTTCCATGGACCCCTCCAACTAAAACATGGAATTATAGTGTATTACTGATTTCTGATTTATTCTTCTATTTGGAAATGTTAACATTTATCCAACTTACATCATCTACTTGCTGCTCCAACTTGGCTTTGGCCTTAGTCAGAGTGTTGACTTTGTCTTCCTCTGTCTGCAAGTCATCCAACGTCTGCTGGTGACTCTCCTGTAGGGCCTTCTTCTCTTTAGTGAGCTTCAGAATAGTTTCATCCAAAGCTGCCATCTCTTCTATCAGATTCTTCACCTATGAAAAGGGACTTTAATTAGTTTAACAGACTTCACAGTGGCTCAACAACAAAGCTTGAACTTCATTTTCATCAACAGAATGGGCTCACCTTGTTTTCAGTGGCATGCTTTTCCTTCTCTACCTTGGCCAAGGTTATCTCCAGATCATCAATGTCCTTTTTCAACTCAGCGCACTCATCCTCCAGCTTGCGTTTTTTTGCAAGAACAGTAGCATTCATCTCCTCTTCGTCTTCCAGGCGTTCGGTCATCTCCTTCACTTTGGCTTCAAGGTGAATCTTGGCCTTGATGAGCAGGTCACAACGGTCCTCTGCATCTGCCAGGTTATCCTGCTCCTGTTGAGCGATTAGAAAGTAAATTTAAGCAATTTAACACTTGAATATGTACAATTAATTTGATTCAATTGATAATTTGTTATGAAAACAATAAAATTTAGATCATGGATCATGTCAACATTGGTGCCTTGGAGAAGAATAATTTTATACTTTTATGCATTCAGCTATTTTTTTTTTTTTTTTGATAAATTTCTCCTGCACTTTAGTCTTTTTGCCAAACTGCAAACTGTATGAAACTGTACAAAATGTCCTGCTGTAACACAATAAAATGTGAAAATGTGTGTTGGTTGTGTGCAAACAGCACGATTGCCATTGATACTCACTGCCTGAAGCTGCAGGGAAAGGTCATTCTTCTCTTGGATCAGGTTGACCTGTTTCTCTTCCAGTTCCTTACGTTTGGACTCTGATTTCTCTAGTGCCTCCTTTAGCTTCAGGAACTCCTCTTTTAGAGCGGCCAGCTCTTTTTCTGTGGCAGCGCTCCTCAGCAGGGGCTTGATTTTGAAGAAAAGTTTCATCCACGGCCAGTTCTTCACGATGTTGAAGGCCCGGATATTCCACTGGATGATCATAAGAGCCTCCCTAATGACAAGAGGCAGGTATAATCAGGTATAGGTATAGTCTCTTTAAGGCATGTCAGTCCACTTGGTGGCCATCTTGGTGATATAATTATAGCTCCTATATAGATGAATGTGAAAAGATCTAAAATTATTAGTGTTAAGTTTTACATTTTTGTTTCTTTATTTCTAAACTATACTAAAATACTGTATTTTTCTGCCTGGTCCAGTTACATCACGTGATTGGGTCTATAAATTGAAAGGCCGGCTTCCATTCTTACAGCCGCTATATTGAGTGGCTTTGGGTTATTGCAACACGAATATTTTTGCAGTCATATCATTCATCCATACTTAGACTGTAAAAACATTGTGTTAACCACATGAACCCACAAACTATTAATGCATCAGTGTTGTTTTAGTATTATTTTATACTTTTATAGTATTTATTAATATTCTGAATTAGCGTTTATTTTTATATTTTCAGTTTTAATTTTAAGATTTTGTATGTATTTTGTTGTGCTTTTTATGTCATTTTTAAATATAATTTTAATAATCCTATTTAATATATTTTTAATATTTCTAATTAGCTTTGTTATAATTTTGGTTTTGAACTAAAACTTATTTTAATTCAGTTTGATTCAGTTTTCAATTGATTTTAATAGTTTTAGTCAACAACAACAACAACAACAACAACACTGATCATGGGAAGACTGTGTCACCCCCATATGACCCACTGGCTTACGTCCATGAATGCATGAAACGAGGCTCATTTTAGTTAGTCTATTACTGGGGCGACTTTCAGATGTCATGCACTTGCTTTCACAGTACTGTGGTTATATGTTAGCAGATGACGGCAGAGAATTCGGTCTGATCAAATAGCTGCCATGCATCTGCTCCAGGCCACCCAAAAGGTGAAGCGTCTAATATTTATTTAGAAACTGAGGCCTTCTGTGAACCAGCGGCTTTAATCCTTTGCCAGTCTGCAGATATGCTTTCAATGTGGTCCTTTAGAGGAACAGGCGCCTTGGCAAAACAGGCCTTTGAGCAGGGAGCTGGCCTGTATTTTTAGTGGGGAGTGGGGTGAGCAGCTGTCATGTGACCCACTGGGCTTCTGGGCTTTAAAGACACCGTCTGCATTGTCTAATAAGGGGAAGGGTGGAGAGGTTATGGATATGGGCATGGAGAACCTCGCGTTTCACAGAGAGTGTCGGAGCATATGAAGGGTCTCGACCACACATGCACACATGGACAAATGCATGTCTGAAGACACACGCCTCACACACTCCATCCACATGGCCCCAAAATACCTCTCATATGTTGAGGGTTAAGAGATATTATGTGACAACAGCTTGTTTCTAACTTTATTAGAAGTAAACCTGTTGGATATCAGTATAGTTTGTGAATATTTGTGTGGGACGGCATCAAGAAGATGGAGAATATAAGCATATAGAAGCCTTTTTTCTCCATTCAAGTGGATTGAAACCATGTAAGAGATATTAGTAGGGTAAAGCTGTGTTCACATTTATGGTTGTTTGGTGAATTGTCATAGTCAACATCGAGTAATTTCAATAGGAATCCACATGACCAGGAATTTCGTGGTAGGGCAAAAGATTTCCTATATGCAGATTTCGCAATATTTTCGCAAGTTGGTCATGTGAATTCATTGCACTGACCAACAGAAAGATGCTTGGTTTTAAAGTAATGTCTGTGTGAGATGTGCTTCAGACCTTTTTGCTCGTGAAATTTTGCTAATGTGACTGAACCTCAAGTCTGAATATGTAACTTCATATTTTATATTCAGAAAATCTCTAAATCAATATGCAGTGACCCCAAAATGTATTTTGCCACTTAAACCACACTTAAAATATATAGATTTCTTTACATTTTACATTAAATATGACAAGTGATCAAGTGACAAGTGATATCTTTAAACAAATTATGCTTTTTTTCAGGAATAACAAAGTGTCAAAGTAATTTTTTGGGGGTGGATGTTCCACTAACTATCTGAAAGAGATTTTTTGTGAAATATCTTTCTTTAAAATAAGTGGAACCTGGTTGGAAATGTTATCTAATGCAATTATTTGTATTAATTTTTAAGTGTGACTTAAATATCAAAATATGCTTGGGGGCCACTGTAATTTAATCTTAGAAACCTTTTTTTTTTTTTTTTTTTTGCATAGAATTATGTATTACTTCCTCTCCATCATCTTCGTCAGCTCCATCCTCATGATCTTGCCACGGCTGGCGGCCTGCAGTAGAGTGAGAGCTTTAGCCAGACGCTCGTCCCTCATCTCCTCCAGGTGTCCCAGCAGACCAGCTTTAAAGAACACCTGTAATGCAGAGACACAGACGGTTTGATTTAGCCCATTTTGTCTTGTGTACAGAGTTAACCTGTTATTGATGTCCCATTGCTTGAGGCTGAAAGCAACAAGCTTTTACTGGCTGAAGTCTGGCTTGCCTTAGTATGTCCAAATCTATACTGATTATGGTCGATATCCAGTGAAGCCAGAAGTTTCTCTGCAGCCTTCCTGCTGTCAACAAACTTATCATCAGGGATTGCATGAGGATTCAGAATGCGATACCTGTGAAAAGGAGGAATATAGACATCCTCGTTGTTTATTTTTATTCACTATTTTTTATCATTATTATCTGCAAACATAGTTGTTCCAGATTTAACTGATGTGCAGAAATTTGTACTATTATTTAACAACTGGCTTATCATCAAGCTGACTTCTCACAAGCCACTGAAGGTTAAAGATGAAGTGAGCAATTGTATTATGTTGAAATACTCAAAATGTCACAGTTTAATGTGAATAAACAGCTTTAAGTCAGTCATTAATACATTCATTTCCATAAAATATGTAGATACTAGTGGCTCTGTGATGTTTTCAGAAAATTTCAGAAATAATTTAATCAAATAATCAAACATAAATAATTTGTTTAAACAAGAACGAGATTAAACGAGATTTTGAGAAAACTTTTTGGAAACAATTTTTTTTAGTCCAATTGCATTTAGTGCCACTAGCACCCCAGAAATAACACAGTTTAACTTGTAACACAGGGAAATTATACTTTCTAAAAGTAAAGGAATGTCAAGATTTCATTGTACAACCCGAATTCCGGAAATGTTGGGACGTATTTTTAAATTTGAATAAAATGAAAACTAAAAGAATTTCAAATCACATGAGCCAATATTGTATTCACAATAGAACATAGATAACATAAAAAATGTTTAAACTGAGAAATTTTACAATTTTATGCACAATTTGATGCCTGCTACAGGTTTCAAAATAGTTGGGACGGGGGCATGTTTACCATAGTGTAGCATCTTCTCTTCTTTTCAAAACAGTTTGAAGATGTCTGAGCATCAAGGTTATGAGTTTCTGGAGTTTTGGTGTTGGAATTTGGTCCCATTCTTGCCTGATATAGGTTTCCATCTGCTGAAGAGTTTGTGGTCATCTTTGACGTATTTTTCATTTAATGATGCACCAAATGTTCTCTGTAGGTGAAAGATCTGGACTGCAGGCAGGCCAATTCAGCACCTGGACTCTTCTACTACGATGCCATGCTGTTGTAATAGCTGCAGTATGTGGTTTTGCATTGTCCTGCTGAAATACACAAGGCCTTCCCTGAAATAGACGTCATCTGGAGGGGAGCATATGTTGCTCTAAAACCTTTATATACCTTTCAGCATTCATAGTGCCTTCCAAAACATGCAAGCTGCACTGGTGTTCCCTCTAAATTGCTACATAAGCTCCAGTTGGTTCAGAATTCTGCAGCTCGTGTTCTTTCTAGAATATCTTCTACTGAGCACATTTCTCCAGTTCTTTAGCAATTGCACTGGCTTCCAGTAAAGTATCGAGCTGAATTCAAGATCTTGCTACTTACTTACAAGGCACTTCATAATCTTGCACCCCAATACCTTACTCAACTTCTTCATGTTTACACCCCTTCACGTGGTCTCAGATCTTCATCTTCAATTTCTCTTGTGGTACCTCGGATTCGACTAACTACCATGGGTGCCAGATCTTTTAGCTATGCTGCCCCCACCTATGGAACTCCCTTCCCCTTGATGTACGCAGCAGCAATTGCCTGCTGACTTTTAAAACGCGTCTTAAGACAAATCTTTGAATACAGGCTTTTTTATAATATGTTTTATTGAGTGTTTGTTGTGTTTGTATTTTTTATTTTTATCTTTGCTTGTTTGTGAGGTGACCTTGGGTGTTTTGAAAGGCACCATTAAATAAAATGCATTATTATTATTATTATTATTATTATTATTATTCCACAATCTTTTTACGCACTCTTTCCCAGATTGGAGAGCCTCTGCCCATCTTTACTTCTGAGAGACTTTGCCTCTCTAAGACATCCCTTTTATAGCTAATCATGTAACAGACCTGATGTCAATTAACTTAATTAGTTGCTAGATGTTCTCCCAGCTGAATCTTTTCTAAATTTCGTGCTTTTTCAACCCTTTGTTGCCCCCGTGCCAACTTTGTTGAGACATGTAGCAGGTATCAACTTTGAAATGGACTCATTTAGTGGATAAAAGTGTAAAATTTCTTAATTTAAACATTTATTTTGTTCTCTATGTTCTATTGTGAATAAAATATTGTCTCATGTGATTTGAAAGTCTTTTAATTTTATTCAAATTTAAAAAACATCCCAACATTTCCAGAATTCAGGCTGTAGTTCATTGTGCATTTTTTTGATGTTCTCAAGAGTACGCAAGATGTGTCAATAGTAGCTCTTCTTACCGTTGTTTGAACTCGGCATAAAGAATTCTGTTAGGAAATCCCTTCCTGCAAATGCGAATGCCCTCCAGGACTCCGTTACAGCGCAACTGGTGCAGCACCAGGTAAGCATCCATGATACCTGCAAAAAGATGAAAATGTTTCAGTTAGACATTTGCCCTGAGGTTTTGCAACTTCCCTTTTTTTGCAAGTTTGCAAGATTCTCTTTCAGGTTGTTTCAGTGTAAAACTAAGCTGTGAAATTGTTTGATGCTCAAAGATAGTGATTTTGGTTACAACACCTGGTGTTTTGGTCTCATTGGGTATAATGCAGCGCACAAAATGGGGCTGAGTGCTCCGCAAGTTTGTCATCAGCTTGTTGAGATTCTCCTGCAGTTGGAGAAACAGAAACGGTCATAAACTCCTCTAAGTCCTGTTGTACAGAAGTTTTTAACCTTTTACACAGCACAAAGCAAATGCAATCAGTAATAACATATGCAAAAGTGTCCTTCTCCAAAACATTGTCAGATGTGCTATTAGACTCACCCTGAGTTGTTGATGCTCTTTGTGGAAACAGATAGAACAGGAGCCAGCACAGACTTAAAGTGATGTTCATGTGTCATTTCTCTAAACATCACTGCAAGTCTTAACTGCCTCCCTCTCAGTACTGAAGAGTTTTGATTTTCTTGTTTTAATGACCATGAATATCTGACCATCTGTTGTTACTAACTAATTTGCACCAAGTAATGTCTGGTCATATTCCTACCTTGTGTAGCTGTGACACTGTCTGGAAGGAAGCAGCCTTTTTCCTCTTTTCCTTGCCGCCTGTTTTTGTGTCAGAGGCTAAAAGGTAAACATTGTATTTAGGAGTATTTTATGGTTTAGAAGAGAATTGTGGCATATTTCAGGTAGACTGTGGGGTATATTTACCTGAGTCAGAGCAAACATATTTCTCATATAGACTGCCCAGAAGCTTGTTGGCTGATTTCTGGAAACAAGCTACCACCGTTTCATTCAGGGGGTCTTTGTTTTTGTCTAACCAACCAATAATATTATATGGAACCTGAAATTCAGATAAAAAAATTCAATATCTACATTAAAATTATATCATAAATAACAATATCTACATTTTAGAGGGCACTTTCCAGCTTGCCAGAATGGAAGACCAGCTTAAACCAGAAAACTGACTGGCTTAAGTTGTTTTCCGGTACAAAAAGCACCAAGAATAATCTAAAATGCATCATAAATAGTAATATCAAGTGCTGCCTGAGTGACTTTTAAATTTAGTCTTATTGGAGCTATTGGTAGAAATTGGTAGAAACTCACCACTCCTGCATAGTGCATTAGCTCAAAATGAGCCTCATACTTTCTCTTCTTGTCAGGCCTTGGCTTTTGGAAATTGGCAGATTTGCCAAGGTGATTGTCAAACAGCTTTGCCTTGAAGCTGTTGTCGGTAGCTTTAGGGAACATGCACTCCTCTTCAAGGATGGACATGATTCCTAAGGGCTAACAAAGAGAAAACAGCTTAGAAGGCATATTTTGAAGTGTTACTGTATTCATCTCATTTTTTTATGTACAATAAAAAAAACCTTTTCAATGAGGTCAATGCAGGCCTGGAGGTCAAGCCCAAAGTCGATAAAGGTCCACTCAATGCCCTCCCTTTTGTACTCCTCTTGTTCCAGGATGAACATGTGGTGGTTGAAAAACTGTTGCAGTTTCTCATTGGTGAAGTTGATGCAGAGCTGCTCGAAGCTGTTGAGCTGTTGAGAGAATCCACATGACAGATGCACAAGTGTGAATGCCGACGGAAATCTAGATAAGTGCGGTGTGGAATTTCTAGAGTCACTCACCTCAAAGACCTCAAAGCCGGCGATGTCCAGCACTCCGATAAAGAACTGGCGTGGCAGAACGGTGTAGAGCGTCCTATTTATACGCCCCACCAACCACTTGAACATGCGGTCATAAGTGGCTTTGGCCAGAGCTCCCACGGCATAGTTAACCTGGTGGAGCCACACAATGTGTGTGGAGCACATGAAGATCACAGCTGTCACTCACATGGATTGCAACAGTTGCCTGGATACCAGGCTGATTTGTCAGGCTGCTTTATTCCTTGTATCTTAGTAGATCAACAGTAAATGTCAGTGGTTTCAACATGCGTTATTATTGCCATAGCAAAATAATTCTGTTTTTGTAGCTATAGACATGGATCCAGCGAGGACGGATTTTGGGAACACTTCTCACCTGTTCGACATTCTGTCCTTTAACCACATACTCGTTGCCCACCTTCACTCTAGGGTGCAGAAGACCCTTTATGAGGTCTGCTGAGCTAACACCCATCAGATAGGAGGCCTTATCCACACCTGGAAAGATTATTTCATTGAAGCTATGGACCATCTTTAACTGTAATATTGTAATAATGACTAACTAGATTCTAGATTTACACTCACTTTCAGTGCCATCGGCCTCTGCCTGCTCTTCCCTCTGCTTCTGTTTGAATTTCATGTTCCCGAAGTGCATGATGGCCCCTACTATTTTATAGCAGCCATACTTTTCTTCTGGAGTGAAGCCAAGGATATCCATGGCATGCTGGATGGGCAAGAGAATGATTTTGTAGGGGTTTTTTTTCATTTGGTTTTAGAGGTGATGAGAGATTTTAAAGCTTACATCAGTAGCCATAAGCTCCTGCCCGTCATCCATATTCTCTACCGTTGTCACTCCTTGGGAGCAAAAATGGTAGTCATAGGGGTTTGAAGAGACCAGAAGCATGTCTGAAATCCACAAGTAAAGAGTAAATGTATTAATAATATGGCAATAAAATGTTGTTGTATTTGTAATTTGTAATTGTAGCATTTATCTTACCAAGAAGTTCAGGCTTCTTTTGTGACATGATCTGGTAGTAGATGTGGTAACTACGCTCCCCAGGCTGCTGAAATATCACTCTGGATTTTTCCAGAAGATCTTGAGAAATAATTTGAAAAATCACTGCACTGTCAGTTTTTACATTTTGGAATGACATGAACTGGAGGGCCATCATCATTCTTTGAATCATTTACTTACATATATCAATGTCAGCGGAAGCCAGTTTCCCTGTTGGTCCAAAATGGATCCTGATGAACTTACCCTATAGAGGGATATAAGGAAATACGCCATGATTGAATCAACAATGCTTGATAGTTTAATTTTACAGCATGGTCACAGGTCTTTACTTGCAAGTAAACGGAATTTAGACTCAAAAACTACAACTTTGGTCTATATAGCGTCAAATACTCACAAAACGGGACGAGTTGTCGTTCCTCAATGTCTTGGCATTTCCAAAAGCCTCCATTGCAGGATTGGCTTCAATAATCTGGTCTTCTAAAGTACCCTGAGAAACATAATTTTATAATTGGTACGTTTCTGAGCTTTATTTGTTGCAGTTTATGCAGTATGTCCCCACGTGTGAATATATACTCACCCCTGTTTTAGTGGCTGGGGCCTTAAAACATAGAACAACAACAAATAAAAATTGATGTTTAGTAAAAGAGCACATATTTCTCAGCAATTGTTATTATATTTTATTGTTTATATTTCATTCTACATTTACCAGCCTGATTATTTAATGTGAATGCAATATAATGCATTTTGTTTTTTACAAATGAAAAAAAAAGTCATCAAAAGATTTAAAATATAGATTAAAAAATAACATATTATAACTAAAAATGCTAATTCATAGACAAACATGGATTAAGAATGAAAAATGGGGTAAAAAAATTGTTAGCTCATATCAAATACATCAAAGTATTTAACAATCACACCCTATTATAATCAGAGAAAAATGATTCTGTGAATAATGAATTTAAAAATGAAGACAAAAAGCTGAAATCAAGGAAACTGAAAGTGGTTGGGCCTGCTTGAAACATAAGAAAAAGGAAAGCTTAAATGTTAATCACAAATTTGTTTCACAGAAAAACTTCAAGAACAAGGAAGAAAAATGCAGGAGATGATGTGCTGGGGTTAAGCTATAGAAGACACATGGAGTCAGGTTCACCCCACAAAAACATTTGGGAAAATTAGCCAAAAGATATATGCAAATGGAAGGGATAGTCAAACCTCAGTCTGGATGTCCATAACAGTTAAATTTGTCACAGTAATTTCACTCTAAAAATGCGCCGGACACCTAGATGAGGAGCGACTTCAAAATGAAATGACAAACACTTGCCAGCATGAGAGGTAAAAAAAAAGCTGATCAAAAAAGAAGAGGGAGATGATTTGAGGGAAACCGAGAGAGCTTGTGTCTTACTCCTTTTTTAGTCGGTGCCTCACCCAGAGCCGCTACTATGGCAAAATACTGAATTACACGTTTCGTGTTTACTGTTTTGCCAGCACCAGATTCTCCGCTATGAGTATCAAGAAATGATTGAATGATAAGACATTTGAAAAATAAAAAAGAAAGAAAAATACCACAGCAAAGAACATTATAAAAAAACAGTGCAAGAAAATGTTCTATAAAGAAACAAAAATCAAAAGTTGGACATGTGATCTGAAAAATTACATTCTCAGTGACTGAATATTTTTCCACACTGAAAATGTCTCGCTCTCATCACAGCAATACAGAATGTGTGCAGGTATGTCAAAACTTACGTGATTAGCATGGACTGATTCTCACGATCTGTGGAGGTAAACAATAACACATTTCTATCAGGTTATAAAGGGCCTTTCTGAAGTGTGAAATTATCCCTCCTGTAAATTACTGTAGAGGGCAGAGACAAACTATCCTTTAATGTAATACTTACTGCGCAACATGTCATTGTAGGCATTGTCAGCGATGGAATAGATGTGAGGTGGAGCCTCGGAGCGACGTTTGCCTTTGTAGGCAGCCACTACAGGGGCCGTGTAGACGGGAAGCCATTTATACGGGTTCACGGTCACACAGAAGAGTCCAGAATATGTCTGCCATGAGAAGATTTGACAAAATTAATCTCAGGTATCATATCCAGTCAGGATAAATTACACAATTCTTCAGGCCAGAGGACTTGAAGCAGAGGGTTGTATTTTAAGCCTGGCCAATAATAACAAGTACTAATGTACATACATAATTTGATATGATGCTTAAATTACAAAGCCAAAAAATATTCACTGGTCATATGTACAAAATCTGTACTCTTATTTCTATTTGATTGGTAATGACATTTCTAGCTGAATTTTGGCTTCAACTTGATTAAAATTAACTTAATATTGTATGTATGTATATACACACACACACACACATATTTGTATGATTGCTCCTTGTATGAGGATTTGTGTAAGAAATACTTCGGTGATCTACTTCTTGTTGGTGATGTTTGTATTGATGTGTCAAGTGTTTGTGATTCAAGGTATGCATGGAGATTGGAATCGTATATATATATCATGGAATGAAGAAAAGATTATCTGCCATGTCATTATGATTTTGTGGAACTATGGGCCGAGAGGCTATGTATTCCTGGAATATATTTGCAACATACAAACACATTTGTTTAAAATCCAAACTAATCATAACCAAATAATAATTTGCAAATGCCCTGCAGAATCGCCACAGGTCTCTAGGGTTAAAGACCACTACAATAACTTTCTTTCTCATAATGTGTCTTTAATATTATGAAATATAACTATTTTATGAGGTGGTGTTTTCACGTAAATTCATACAATTTGGTTCATACAAAAATGTAACACTTTCAGAATAAAGCAAGAAGGTCCACCCTTCAACCTGACCATCAGTGGGGTGCAAGCTGATCGTACAAAAACACATGAATGAGATTGTAAAAAATTAGACGAATTAGCCACTAATTTGCCATAACACTTACAAATTGCCATTTCAAAATGTGACTTTTTCCTATGCTAATTTTACCGTTTACTTTGCACTCATATTTAAGTTTTTCCATGTATACAAAGTTTAAACGCTCTTAAGGAAAACATAACTTCCCTTAGATGACTTTATGAAGTAGGCTACTTTGACTGTGGCAGTTGTAAAGGACATGCCTCTAGGGAATTCACTTGTATTTGTCCCTTGGCAAAAGCAAGTGTTAAATTCATTACAGTGACTGTAAAGTTCTATGAATAGTGCCACCCCTCTATGTTTAATGCCCCGGTCAAGTTATTTGTGGCATCAAAGATTAGTGAGAAAGGGCAGATCTTTTCTTTGCTTTGAGTTGTGATGTGATGGTACCAACATAGATCATCCAACTGCTGTAGCGCCTCCGAAGATTATAGAGCACCGAAGCCTCATTCAGGTGTGTGAGCATGGCCATGTCCTCTATCATGTCAAACTTCGGAGGGTTCATCTGTTGAATGTCATCCTCCCTCACAGTTAAACACTGCAGGATTTAAGCAGGGTCAAAGCAGGGTTATAGATAACATGGGACAGGAAAAGAATTTATATGATCCATTATTAAGGGAATATTTGATTCTTATTGGTTAATTACGCACTTAGCTGTCAAATATTTGTTATATTATTTTTAAATGACCGCTAAACTGGATCAGTGTAGCTCATGTCAACAAACCAGCGCTACGTTCATAGCACTAGCGCGCTTAAAAATAATTAGTGGCGCCATCTGGCGACTGACAACGGTTACTACGACAAATAGCCTCAGCAGAAGATGTAAAAGTGTGTAAATGTGTTAAACGTGGTAAAGTGAATAAATGGCTGGAAGCCCAGAAAGAAAGAAAAAACACTGACCAGAAGAACATCGAACCGGTAGGATACAGAATGGACGATGAAAAGTTCAAATAGCTACATTGATAGTTAGGCTAACTATAGTCCATCTTTTAAAAAATAGCTAGCTTGGATTGGAGATTAATACTAGCCTACTACTAAACTACTACTACTAAAGCCTATAATTAAATGTTACGCAGTGTTCGTGTTTTACATTGTTTTTCTTAGCTATATGAAAAGCTTTAAACCAATTTAGCCTACATGTAAAATAGTTTCAACTCAAAACAATATTTCATGTTCGTTTATTAATTAATTAAAATAGCCTACCGCCATTATAGCAATTGCAAAATCATTATTACAATTTAATTTCATTAATTGAGATCTAAACCATTCACAAGCACTGTTAGCCTGATAATGAAGCAACAGTTTGTTTATATTGCCATATTTACAAATCGTTAAATTTGGATGTCCTTATATTGTTTTGACATGATAAATTCAATTTCACTAAAAAGTGTTACCTTGCCGTCCTTGGTCTCAACGATGACTTTGTCACCATCAATCTCCCTGATTTCCACCGCAATGTACGCGTCCTTTTCATCTGCTATCCAAGCGCGTTTCTTTCCTGCGCACAAGGGAGGCTATCAGTGATCAATATCCAGGCGCCGACAAAGTTTTGCGTTGGTTTGTTTGTTAGAAATCCAATCATTCAATGCCAGATTTATCTCAGTATGCCCTTTTCAACATTACAAGTTAAGAACCTAACATGCAATTACGAACACCAAAAAGCCGCCGCGTAAACAAGATGGCAAGTAGGCTATTTGAAAGAGAATCGAAGTGTTTGTATCCGCCGTAAAATATTTGTTGAAGTCAGTTGAAAATGTATCTCATGTACCATCAAACGCCGCAGTTTGCGCTGCCAGCAGCTCCAGGTCGGATTTGCGCAGAAACGGAGCAGCTTCTCCAAACTCTTTCATATCCAACAATCTCGACATGATGATAAATCCACCGCTCCCTTACTTACTGAAGACAAAACTTTCCAAATAACCTTAAAAGAAGACAAAGATTTTAGTTTACACTCCAAAATGACATAATTTAAAAAATATCAAATGAAAAAATATTATATTATGTTGACAAAATAAATAAATAAATACAAAACACAAACTTGTAAACATTGCAGGAATAATCACAATTACTATGTTTAAATGTATATTCCAGGAGGCAAGTTATGTTATAGCTATAAAACAAAGCATTTCATTATTGACAGAAAATTAGTTTTTAGTTTTAAGAAACTGTTTTGATGGCATTTTATGATTTATGTTATTATTGTAGCATTATAAACAAATGATCAAGCAAATTAAATTAGTTAATGTGTCCAGTCATAATTTGCTAACTGACCTTAACACGGACTGAATGGGTGGAGTGGGCAAACTCCTTTTATCATCTCCTCCAAGGTCACGGTCACAAAAATTATCATGTGTCACCTCCTCCAGAGCCTATTGGTGCTTACTGTGTGTCCAAACTGACACAAAAGGGCAAGCCACATTTTTATCTTAACACAAACCCAAGCTTAGTTATTTTTATAGCAGGATTATATTTTGGAGGGCACCGATTGTGATTGTGTGGTAGTCTAGTTTTTTTTTTTTTTTTTTTTTTTTTTTTAGTTTTGTAGTTACAAAAATGTAGTTACATTTTAAATTTTCTTCAGTCAGTATTACAGAAATTAATTTTAAATCTTTTTTTTCTGCTTTTTGAAAAAAAAAAACAGCAATAAAACAAATATATTAACAACAATTAAAAATATATTTTGAGATGTTTTGGTAAGTGGGAATGCAAATTTAATTTTTATTTTTTGTCATTGACCATTTCATGTTTTTAACTTACATTTAATTAAATTTCTCACTTCAAAATTAATACCTGTTATGTGAAAATTTGAGTAATTTATGAAAGCAATTAGTGAGGTACTTTTTCTTTGAACACTGTCGTTTTTATTCTATTTCTATTTTGTTTCTGTCATTTCTATTCTATTTCTATTTTCTATTTGTCATTTCTATTCTGTTTCTATTTTCTTAAAAACTATCAAACTGATTTCAAAATGATGTTTAGCAATAATGGTGGCATGATCAGATCTGCTGTAACCATAACAATATGTGCCATTATGCATCAACTTAACACCTAAGTTTTTAATGAATGCAGTAATAATTAAGAATGAACATGTTTCTCCTTAAAGTTTTCTCAGTTAGTTATTTTTTTAGAAGTTATATTTTGATTTCAACTTGACAATCATCTAAGCGGTTGTGGTCACTGTAAATTCCACGTGGTCCCTGCTTGGATAAAGGTTACAGAGATCCACTCAGCGGCAACAAGCAACACCCTTAACGTTGGCTCTTTAACATCTCTTCAATAACTCGTCAACAATTCTCTCCTCAACATACAGTACAAGTATTAGGTGAACATAATGGCCATGTGTTCGGTCTTCTCCCTTACTCTAATTGCTTGTTTGCGGAATCCTTTGTTGTAAACGCCAGTGGAGGGAGGCATTGTGTGTGTGTGTGGCCACAGTAAATGCATCCCTAGACGAAATTACTGAAGGGTCCCTTGTGCTTGACATGATATGGTATGCTAAAAATACATGCCAATATAAGCCAAGATCCACTGCCCTTAATGATAATAGCAACATAATTGAGAGGGATTTTCTTTCCACCATGGAAACAAGCACAATTTTCTGACAGAGTAGTAGTAAAATAAATACAGTAACTCCAAATCTGTCTATAAATCTGTGATAAAAGTGGTATAAAAATTTTTTGGGGAAAAAATATAGAATACAAGAATAAACTATCAATCATATATAAATATTATTGTAAGTGATTTATTTGTAAGGGTTTATGCTGCATCTAAACTGGTTTTATTTATGAAAAATATGATTTAATATGATTCAGCCAACAAGGCTGCATTAGGCTATATTTTAAGCATAAGATCAGTGTGAAATATTTTGAAAAAATTGGCTTCTCATATAATAATTAATTCACACATCCATGCCACTTCACTGCCAAAACACTTTTTTGATATGAAACAGCAGGTGCGGTGCAGAACTTTCCAGACAAAGTGCTAAAATACCAGGCCTAAAATCAGCTTATTATGCAGGGAGCCGCTGCTACTTTTCCACTATGGTGTCAGTGCAGTAATTGAGTGTGTTGGAGCAGAGCGCCTCTTTTTAAACACCGGCCCCAGTGGATCTGACCTTGAGATCAGTGTCCTTGTATGTGGAAAAGGAGTAAAGAGTGTGGACCAAAAGGGGAGGGGGCTCATAGTGTCCCAATATAGACGAGAATACTCCATCCCTGCCTCATGCCAAAGGCTGACATTCCTGACAAAGAGCAATAGACAAGGCCTATTGTTAAAGACACTGAGCACTGTTGCTCTGCTCATTGTTTGTGCACGAACAAGAAATTGTTCAACAAAATGAAGAATTTATGAAGCATATCTTTGAAACCTGTTGCTGCTATTACAGCAATTTAGTGGAATAACTACAAATGATTGTCGTTGATGGAACTGTGGCTATCTTTTGGCAAAGCATTGAGTGTTTCATTGATGACGGCAACTTTCTTGCACTTTGGTTAGATATAGCAGGCCAGTTGAGGGCTATTCTGGGACGCTTCATAAGTGTGGCAGCTGGGTTATGTACAGCCTCACTTGCAGGACTGTGCATATAAAAACCGTCAACAGACAGATAAAATGTGAGAGATAATGAAATCGGAGGGCGCCTGTAACATTTTAAATCCTGTTATACATACGCAACATTTAGGAAGATTAAAATAGCTGTGAAATAACCACGGTAATTCAGCAACACAGCCCAGAAATGAGCCAGACCTTTGTGCATGCATATATTTATCTGCATATTAATCAGCTGTTGCGAAACAGCAGAGTTAAGTCAGATCATCTCGATTGAAACAGGGATTCCTGGAATCGAAGTTGCAATTGCAGTTGGGTCACAGTTGTTTTAGATCATTGTGCACCAAATGCCAGCAGGCTTAGAGACTGAAGTGGAGGGAGGCTGAGATTTACAGGCACACGCACACTTTTAAAGGGGTAGACCATCACACATACATACCTAATTTGTCATATAAGACCTGATAATTCAAATAAACACCCAGCTCTGCAAGTGGTAATAGGAAAAATAGTAAAGCATGTCAGTGTTTCGAAGAAAATAGTGCTGGCGTCCGCCACCGCCCTTTAAAGGCGAATTCACTGGTGCCAGTTAGCAGCAGCCGCTCCATTCAGTTCAACATTTGGATGTCAGCTAATCGTCCGCAAAACCTTTTAGCAACTGCGCTGTCTCTGTCGCGAGTCATCAATCCATCCGTTGGGAGACTGGGAAGCATATTGAGGAGACATGAGTTAATACCTCAGCTCTTCAGTAATCTCACGCAATACCCTGAGCAGAGCCCAAAACAAACACACAAACAGGCAATGAACGTATGAGTCAATTAGTCTTTTAGCAAGTGGGGGGTTAAGAGACTCTGCTCCTACCCCTGTGGCTTCAGACAATTGACTGTCTTTCAGTGGGTTAAGTCATGGCCTTTGGCCCTAACTGGGGATACCAGCATCTTTAGTTGGTTTTCTATTTATGCCCCGTCACGGCATACCTTCGCTTGGCTATCTCACCGCCACGTGGCTTTATCTAAACCAATGCAGACAAGCGGTCGCACTTTGGGATATCGCAGCAATCCCTGCCTCATTCCAGTAATGCATTAAGCATCCCCAGGCTATACTTCATACTGATGCGGTGACGATCATCAACATGACTGGTGTAGCAAAATGAACTGGTTTGTTTTGATGAATATAATAATACGATACTATTCAAATTGTTTTATAAGGCAGTGTTTCGTTAAAATTAACTACACCAGTGTTTTAGGGTTCATGACAAGGACCTCCCTAATATGATAATCTGCTTGCGAGGGCCCCCCTCCAAAATAAAGGCAGCTATATTTTCAAAAGCATTTTATACTTTGTGAAAAATGTGTAATAATTGGCTTACATTTAACATAAATAAAACAGAAAGGTCCAAAATATGGGAACAAATTGTCATCCTTTGTTTATTTGGACACCTTTTCCTCTTGGAAACACATTATTCCCCCATTTTGAACTTTTATGTGTCAAATAAAAGCTTCTTGGTGTCTGTCGTTGCTCCTCCTGCCATGTATAATCTGAAAGAGAAACATTTCCAATTCACCTCAGTTTTAAAGGCTGTAAGAAATTTTTTGATGTCCTAAAGCATAAAAATACCATAATATGTTTGCAGATATTTAGGAAGCATCCTAAATTCACATATTTGCTCTGTGTGTTCTGTGTTGGAATGTCTGTTTTTGTTTTTGGTTTATGTGACTCCACTCACTGCCAGTTTAACCAATAGGATTTCGACAGCACTGGTTGCCAGTTGGCAAAAAAACACAGCATACTACAGCCACTGAGTCAGAGATCGCAGATTTTACCCAACATAAAAAAACCTGGCCATCTATCCAAAAAGCTCTATGAGCAAATCATCACTTTACACTGTAAAGGCTTGTTGGCTAACGTTGTCAGCTGTGTGTGTTTTGTGTCACATCTGGCAACCCGCGTGAGCATCGAGTCTGAGGAGAACGGGGCAGGAGAAACAACCAAAATGTTTTAAAATGATGTTTACAAAGTTAACAAAATCAGGCTGTTCAATGTTTTAAGCAATCTGACAAAAGTTTACGTTAATTAATCAGTTATGACTCCTTTTGTGTATTGATTGTCTGGTAAATAAATTGAAATATACTGAGCAAAAAAAACATACAGGCTCTGTCATGGGCATAGAGTGAAAGCAGCTCTGTCCCTCATCGTCTTGTTAAGAAATTTTAAACCTTATTCATTTGTCTGACCAGTTGCTCTGATAAATTGCTAATATGGAGATCTTGCTAATATAGTTGGCATGTCTTGCTGATTGCCATCTGTGCGGAAGCCATCTCTCAGGCTACCTGAAGACAGCATGTACATCAGATGAATGAGGTGTAAACACATTTACATTGTTCTTCTCATAGCTTTACCCATGGTTCCTCTGAACCGTATGAGGGCAGTGATTCACATGCCAGAGGCCACAGTTAATATTTAAGGTGGTGTGGAATGTGAGGGGGTTTGCCCACTACTGAAGTCAGTTTACTCTGCCTCTGAACTCTCCCAGGGGAGCATGGCACCTGTCTCGTGGAGCAACTGCTTAAACGCAGACACAGCCTGCCCATGGCACAGATGGCTTTCAGCATGCCTTTCTCAAAGACTAAAGAGCCGTATCTGAACTGTGAAGCCCCTTTTTTGTTCTTTATCATTCCCTTCACATGTTTGTTTGAAAACTCAAAACTCTTAGCAAGCATATTTTGGCAGCTTTAAATGAAAATATTGCACTTGTACTCATGTCTGTTCTAGTAAATTGTTCATGTATTTTGTCTTCAGTTAAACAGATGGTAAGTCTCCAATCAAAGTATTTAGACTCGGTCAGTAGAGGGCACTTCGTTATTTTAACTGTATGTTAATTTCGTTAAACAGAAGAGGCATGGCCACATAGCCATGGCAATATATTTTTCTTAGTTTATTTATTTAGTTAGAGGAGATCTAATAAATAAATAAGCGCAAAACTTACTGTAAAATGTATATTTCATGATGCTATATGTATGAATGGTATTTTTGCAAGCAGACATGTCAGGACGGCACCTCAGCTCACTATAAATCTACATTACAGCATGCAGTCAGTGATTCTTGTCAAAGATGCCGTTCTATTATATTTGGAAGATCAGTACACATTTGGGAAATAGTAGAATGTACCGAATGTGCCTATTACACTGCATAGAGGGACTGATAGTGGCAGTCAGAAGAAAGAACAATGTCAAATTTTCCATCACTCCCACAGCTGCTGTATTAGAAACACCCTCACAGCAGCGTTAACTAGTTTTTTTTTTTTTTTCAATTTGATGCAAAGGTAAAATAATACAAAGTATAGTGTTATAAATGGACATACATTTAAAAAAATTAAAACCTAAAAAACTTTTATGATTTATTTAGGATTTATGATGCTTATGACCATTGAAACATATCATCGTAGTCTGTGAAAAGGGTCCATTAGAGTGATTTCTGAAGGATCATGTGACACTGAAGACTGGAGTAATGGCTTTACCATCACAGGAATAAATTACATTTTAAATCATTAAAATAAAAAACAGTTCTTTTAAATTGTAATAGTATTTCAAGATATTACTGCTTTTACTATATATTTGATAAAATAAATGCAGCCTTGGTGAGTAAATAGAGCATATATGTATTAGGGCTGTCAGTTGATTAAAATTTTTAATCTAATTAATTACATGGCGCAGCAATTAGTTAATCTAATTAATCACAACATTATTTTGCTGTGCCCACAATTATTTAAAGCTATTATTGTGTAGAAAGTATCAAGTAAATGTTACAAATACCTTTAGAAATAAATATTTTAGTTGATTCAACACAAACATTTTTACACATAAAGGTTAACATAAAAAAAGATCATTTGAGAAACATCTCAGTTTTTTGTTCATGCAGTGAAAGTCACTGGTAACCAAAACAGCTTAGTTACCAACAGTCTTCAAATACGTTATTTTATGTTGCGCAAAAGAAAGCAAGTCATTCAGGTTTGAAATGGCTTGAGGGTAAGTAAATTATTTTATTTTATTTTATTTTACAGCAGGTGGCGGTAAATGTCTTTATGAGTTATTCATTCATTTGATTTGTTCAAATGGCTGATTCATTCAGGAATTAAGTAAACGTGTCTCTCTATGAATGAGCCTTTGAATTATTGGTTCACACGATTCATTCAAAACGCAGATTCACTGAGAAACTAAGCATTGCTATGTTGCTCAAAGTTGCACAACAGTTCTGCTGTGGCTTTATAGGTAATATTTTCATTGGCAAAATTGTGCAAAAACACAATATTGTTTTTACAATATAACACAACATCTATTTACTATGTATATACTGTATAGCCATCCAGTTTGGATACAATAAATAATAATAAGATAAATTAATTTGTTTCCTGATGTTACACACAAAAACACCAAAGTTTAAACATTTTTACATTTAATTTGTCATCTCTTAAAATGTCTGCCATATCTGTGTAAATACAAAAACAAGTGCTTTTTTGTGATATGAATAAGCATTTACAGTATTTATTGTGCCTCCAAGTGAATATGTTTTGCAGCACTACCTAACTCTGGAAATCAGGTAGTTCAATTACTTTAGCACTATGTATAATACACGGCTTGGCAGGAAAATATGGCAATACTTTGACACATGTAATAGCCCTCCTCAGGGGCTTGATATCTGTCTACAGTGAGAGAAAGGGTGTCAGTTGTGTGCATCATTTGCACTTCTAGCATTGTGGGGTATTGGTGTGAACCCCGAAGCATCTTAAGAAGTACTGTTTCTTGGCAGAGTCTCAGGCACTTGAGCAGTATCACAAGACCCTTCTAGTGAATTAGGTGTTCATTTGAACTGACAATTTAGAGCATATTGAGATATACAGTGCATATATGTGCATATACAGTGACATCCAGTTGTAGTAACAATGCATAATTTTTAACTTTCATTATTAACAGTGTACCTGCAAGGTTATGTAACTAAAGAGATCCCATAATTTAACTGCCTTACCTGAAAATAGCAACATTCTACTTTGAAATTAATCAGACACAATCACTAGAATGTTACTATCGTGTAATTATTGGATTACTTATATGCCATCTCCATCATCAAAATGAAAAAAAAAAAAAAAAAATTACAGCCTATTTTGTCCAATTAATAGCTATAGCAACATCAGAAAAAAAAAACAAAAAAAAAAACAATATAACTACTTTTTTAAAAATATATTTGTGTGATTATTTCTATGATTTTGATTTATTTATTTAGTTATGTATTTATTTATATAATTTTTATTTAGTTAGTTATTGTAGTAACAATAATGAAAAATGTTTTGGAATTATTTTGGAACGACCCTGTTCTCTCAATTCAAACTTTTTTTCAATATTCATAATTATTCTACATGATAAAAGAGAAAGAAATTTGTGAGAAACGTGTTCCTCTGAACATGTTAATCAGCTTAGCTACTTTGGAATAATGCCTAGGTATATTTCAACCCTGTAGCCTGTGTTGTACTGAAGTGAAGAGTGTGTGGCGCCCTCTAGAGATATTGTCTAGTCACTGGCAGTGGTAGTTGCAGGTGTTTGAAAAACTTGCTTTTCACATTTGAGGTAAGACTACTGATGAAATACAGAACTGTTCCCAGTCACGTCCTCTGAAGTGGTTCTGTCCAGACAAACAGTGATGCAACATGTTAGTGTCTTTATGACCAAGCAATGATTCTGATTTAATGGGGAAATGACTAATGTTGACTCCTGCTTCTTTCCTGATTCTGTAGGTCTGTTCATGTAATTACTGTAGTGTTAGTTATATTTACTTGAATGTAAATACCTTGACTAACTGGCAACCAAAATTAGCAGTGTGATGCTCTTCATTTTTACCAGTAGCCCCTCACTGCAGAACAAAGATCCAGGGGGCGGGGTTGGATCCACATCTAGGGGGTGGGGATGGGTGGGTTTAGGGATCAGGGGGTGGAGACGGGTAGGTTTAGGATTCTAGATCCAACCTCGCCCCCTCATCTTGTGTTCTGCAGTGAGGACCATCTCATTTTAACTGGCACTATGTTGTTAGGGGCGCTGTATTTTAATCGGCCACAAGATGGCCTTATGTGCCACTTTAACCATAGAGTTAACTGTGGCGACTCGATTAAATCATTGTTCATAGACTGACTGTGACCATTTAGTTAACAAGGCTTTCATACACTCAGTTTTGAATATATTTCTACTACAGTTCCTATTTATAAACTAATTTTGTTCTGTGGGGTTGTGACTAATTGATTACACTTAGGCAAAACAAAAGTAGTTTGAAGTAACTCCTGAAGTGCCTGTTTGTACATTAGAGACCAAATTCTAAGGTGTACATGCCTGTAACGTCTGTAAATGTGTTTTTCTACCTCATATGGAATTTGTTCTTGAACATTCCCCCCTGCACATCCAGACATGGTGGCTGGGTATGTTTATACACCATTTGGCTTCCAAATCTAATAAAACGTCTATATTTAGAGCTTTACAGCAATGTTTTCTCTGTTTTCATTCTGTTCTCTCACTAATTCGAAATATATTGATCTCATGTCGTGTTCGCTCAGAGATATGAACTACGATGCGAGAGTGCATCTCAGCAAAAGCCACTAACAACATTAACTCCGACAAGAAAGGTGCGTTGTTCTATATCTCATTATCACATGAATATCTGCATTCACTGTTTTTTTTTTCTGGCATTCTTTCTCTGGATGTCATATGGACAGGAAAGGGTTATCTGACAGGAAGTGGAAGTCCTCCTGCCGCCCCATCCTGTGACTGAAGGCCTGTGAGCCAGGAACCCCTGCTCCCCCCTCCTCCCCGTCCCTCCGCAGGGCATGGCTGCCCGCTTGTGTTTTGGTAATCTTCATCCACCCTGACCTGCTGGCCTGCTCCTGGCGCCAGCAGTCTCAGAGCCCCCCCACACCCCCGATCCCCCCGGCTAATTCAGTCCAGCTGTTGCAAGGTGCCTCGGCCACCCCCACCCGTCACTGCACTTGCCATATCCCTCACTAACAGTAATATGCTGCCTCTGCTGAAAAGACAGAGCACTGTTTATGCTCTTGTGAGAACCAAGTATAAAAAACATCCTTGCAACAGTTTTTTAGTAAGTAAAAGAAATCTGTTCAGGCTGAACGAAGAGTTTCAGTGCCATTTTGACCCAAATTTAGATGAACGTACCAAAATTGTTTCATTATTAGTATTTTTGTATTATCTTCCAGTAAAAAGCCTAATAATCCTTAAAACAAATAAATGTTTATCAAGACAAATAAATGTATATTCTAATTGATATCACTTTCATTTATTTACTTTTTTTGTCTTTCAGCAAATAAGTGTTTATTCTTGTAATAAATAATGTATATTATAATATAATTTTTAATATTTATTTAATGTTTTTTTTTTTTTTTAGTTTTCAATACCCCACAGTTTTTATTTTATTTTATTTATTTTTTTGTAAGTTTTTTTTTTTCATCCAGGACAAATTAGTGCATGTGTTTTCCTTGTATTCCATAAGCCTTTCTCTGCTAATATAACACATTTATTTTGTTTGCTTGTTGATCTCTTTGTTACAAATATAACAACCTCACAAAAACATATAAATTCCAAAAGATTTATTTAATTTCCCGCTGAAACGTTTCAACAGCCGCTCTCGCATTAGCATGAATACGAACAGACCCTCCGTTGACTTGCCGTGTCCATATTGAAATCACATGCAGACCATGAGCTCTCTGAATGAGCAGATGATATAGAGGGCTCTGTTTCCTCTACTGTGGATGAGTGCAGAGGAATGCAGTGCTTTAAGAGACCTCTATCTCTGGTGCTTCGCAAGACTGTGGGAATGCACTTGCCAGGTTTTGTGCGTGTTTACATGGGAGACATATAATTGTGTGCTTTGTTTAGGTGTTTGTTTCAAAAATTGCCTGTGTTTTTGTGGCTGGTGCCACCTTGCTTGTTTTTGCCAAAATGTCCTAAATGGGAATAGTCTATAGAGACATGTAGCTTTTGATGTACCTACCACACCCAGAGAGAGAGAGAAAGGGAAAGAGAGAGTAGGTGAACTCATGTGTAATGTTGGCTCAAATGGAGGTCAGGTTGCTGTGGGATTTCCTCCCTCAACCCTCTGATGTTCTCTCATTCTCCTCATCCCTCTTTTCTGCGTTTCCTCTGTTGAGATTTACAACACTAGTTCTCATTGTGCACTTACAACTCTTTTTAAATAGAAATGAACTTTACCTAAACAATTGAATTAAAAATAAGTGCGGCCTATTTGGAAAGTAGCATTGCAAAAAAAAGTTCACTTGGGTGTCATCCTCTTTAATGCATGCATTTAATGCATCTTTCTAAGCAAACATGAGTGTTTGTTTTGTAAAGGGCCATTTAGAGGGTGATTCAAGCTCTCTGGTCCATGCACAGAGACCCAAACCACTTAACAAACCAACCATGTCGAAGAGACAATGAAAAGCCCCTTCCTGCTTCGTAAAAGTGAGAAGCCCTTTCACAACTGATGGCCAACAGGTGATTGCACAAGGACGATGTCAGTGTTTGAACTGCAGACAGGTGTTTGTGCCATTTGCCCACTTCAGACTTATCACGGAGTTGTTAAAAGTGAGGGTGGGTGGAGGGGGCTGGCCAAAGTTTACTGGTATGTGAGCAAAAGCCGTTATCCTACAGTTCTTTGATCTAAGGTGTGAATGTTCGGCATGGTGGGCTAGTGTCACTCATTTAGCGTTCCAGTGAGAGACAGGTCCTTTTGATTGAGCTCTGCATTAAAACAGTGCTGTGAAAGACCACCGGTCCACATACTACTGCCTAAACCCACAACGACATTTGTGTATGTGTTGTAAGTGAACATGGGAGCAAAAGAGAAAGAGCTATTCTTATAATGTTACCCAGTACTATTGATGGCTAACAATGAAAGGTATCTTTCAGAACATTGCAAAAATATTTACTCCTAAATTTTAAAGATAATAAAAATCAAAAACAAAATCTTTTTCTATTTATACAAAATATAATTTACATTTTAGACTAAATCATTTTATATTTATTAACTGCATTATGTTATATTATAACATCTTATAAAACACGTCTTATTATCTTACATTTACAAAGATATTTTTACTCAGATTTTTTTTTTTTTTTTTGCAGTGAAGTTAATTATAAATGACCTCCTAAGATTTCCATACTTCCCCTACATGGAGTATCTGTTTCAGATCTCCTCTTTCTAGATTTCATGGTCACCACAGAGTCTCTGCATCACAAATTGATGTCAGAGAGAGTCAAGAAGTTGAGTGTAGGGAAATACTTTGGTCTACCATGACGATATTTAATAACACGACTGACTTTACCTTTGAAAACGTTTCGATTTTAGACTGTATGTTCATGGCTCGTTAGAGTTTTTATATTTGAAGCCAACATTCCTATAACCCAAAGCTCAGTTGGGTGGCAAATCTTTCAGCATTCTTTGCGTGAAGCCTTTTTACTTTTGGAAGGGAAAACAACAAGCTGCAGTTTAATCACTTCAGCATGTGAGAGCTGTTAAACTGACAGAAGAGAACAAGAAGGCAAGAATATCTGCTTTGTTTAACCTGTATTCATTGATGTTAGTAAATGGCAGCATGTAGGGGCTCAAATGTGGTGTGTGACTTATATGCAATGCATATGGAGCCATTTTCTCTCAGGGCCCCCCAAAAATACATAAACATTATATTCCCTATAATGAGTATTTTAAATCCCCAAAAGAGGGATGTCTGGAGTCAAATCTCGCATGCCCCCCTCAAAAGAGCTTGATGCACCCATGCTAGCATATATGAGAATATGAATGCATGTAGTTGTGAGTTTTGGAGGAGTTTCATCTCATTTCCTGCTCAAGATCTTTGACATTAATGAGCGAATCCCCCCCTCTCATAATATGTTGGTTTAGAGATTGTGGGTTGTCAAACTCCTCCAAACAACAGGATGAGAAGATCAGAACGATGCCTCATAGTGGATTAGAGACTGCCTGCAGATCAGGGTGACCGCGAGGTTGCAAAGTGCTTCTCGTCATTACGAGGCTGCTGCAACAAAAGACCACCCCTGGACGTACGTATTTGTGTTGGGGGAAGGTGCTGGTGAGTTGCATGATGTTATATGACAGCTGTAGATAGACTGAGTGTTAGTTTGTGTTAAATGTAGTTAGTTCGGTAAACTGAGAGCCACCCCACGTGATTCTGGTGTATAAACAGCTTTTCATCAATCAAGCATTCATTTTTGTTTTTTATATTTGAAGGACAGTTGTTCAGAACACACCCAGTCAGTAGTTCTCCATCTCACGCCCCCTTTTACAGGTCCACAACAACAGGAAATCCAAGAGTTAAAGTCTCGAAATGCCGCAAGATTCCATTGATCTAACAGTAAAGTTTTGACACTTGTCCATCTGAGGTTGAACCTGTGAATAACGACACTCTTTTCCCTCCACATATGTGAGGAAAAGCCTGGCCAGCGGGAGCTGAGCACAGGATATAATGCTCAGGAACAAGTTAAGTACGACCTGTGAGGCAAAGACCTAAAATTGGACTTACATCCTCCATGTGCTTCACTTCCCTCTCACTTAGTTTTTCAGCCAACGCCTACATTCATTTTTACAGTCAAAGATGTTTCTCTTGTTTTGGCAAGAATTTCAGTCATGAGTCATTAGGCATTTCTACATGACTTTAAGCAATGTGCACTGATGAGGATATTTCAAGTAAGTGGTGTGTCATGGTCTTAAATGCTAATTATTACAATGTGCCGTGTCCATGAAAGTAGTAAACTCTCTAAAAATTCATCAAGAGCCATGTGAAAAGTAAAATTACAAGGTAAAGTGTGTAATTTACGCACAACTACTGGCAGCAAATGGAATTGCATTCTGTTTTTTGAAAGGGTCAGACATAAGGTGGACTTAGTAACGCTTTATAATAAGATTATTTGGTAAAGTTAGTTAATGCATTAGGTACAATGAATGAACAACAGATAATACTTCTACAGCATTTATTAATCTAGGTAATGTTAATTTCTACATATACAAATACATCTTTAAGATTTGAAGATGTTACATTAAAATGCACATTTCAAAATGTATTATGAATGTATATTCTAAAATTATGTACATGTATTATGAATTAAAAGGAATGAAACAATTATATATATATATATATATATATATATAAGTATATTCATAAATTAACATTATATTTATAAATGAACATAAACCTAGAATAATAAATGCTGTACAAATTATTTAATACAAATTACTACTTATCTGTGCAGTGTAAGACGGGAGTGAAACCTGTTTGAAAACAGTCATGTTTGCAATTATATTTGGTGCCCCTAGTGGGCAGACCTTGAAGTTCAATAGCTATTATTACTAAGGTCACTATGGGATGCTTCTTAAACACTTTTGTTTGCTCTCTAAGCGTATGGGAAGATTTTTGGGACTTGCAATGAGGTTCAAAACCAGTGCACGGACTGAAATTAGAGGCTTCATGCTCTCGCTTAATGTGGATCTCCTCGCTGCAGTATGCTTCCTGTCCTGAGGTTTACATGGTTTATTTTTCTCAGCGTGACCCCCACAGTTACCCCAACCCCTGTGTGTGTGGCAGAGTCAGGGCCAAGGGAGCCCAGGCGCCACACATTCGCGCTCGGCTCTCCTTCCCCTGGCTTCTCACTGGAACTGAGACCTCAGAAACACATGTCTCTGATCAAGTGCAGCCTGCGTCATTGGTTAGTAAACACGCAGCTCCAGGAAAACCAACAGAGAGCACATTCATCTTCAGCAACCCTGTGACTTAGTGAGTGTGTGATTCATTATTCTGTAATAAAGTCTCTCTGCTTCTCCAGCGGCCCTCTGGCAAACTCCGAAGCTCTTGGAGAGAGAGATGAGGGCCTTTGTTTGCATTTTGTTTAGTGGTTTTGTTTAGATGCTATTGTTCATGGGAGACCTTGGAGAAGTTGTTGCAGAAGTGTCTCTGTCTGTAATTAGACTAGTACTGTTTGTACTGGGGCACATCTGATGGACAGACGTTGAAAGATGCAGGTTATGTAAGGTGAACTTTGAGATAGGGATGTGTGATTCTCTCATGTGTCAAGTCTGCCCTAGAAATAAGCAAAACTTTGTCATTAAACTCGCTTTCCCACGCCATTGATCCAGAAGCATGTTATGAACATCTACCTGTCAACCTGAAATAAAGGGGCTAAATCTAAAATGGTTTGCACTCGATTGCATAGATTGTGTCCAGAACCTGAAAAATGCAGTATATGGAAGTAGGAAGTCATTAAGGAACATATGAATCCATTATGTAGATCTGTTAATTTAAATGCCTTCATCTGGTCATTTCTGAAAGTAGCACAGATGTGTCCTTCCATGCTTATGATTTCCCTCAATTCTGCTCTTGAAGCCCAGCAGTAAGTTGAAAGAATAAAACAGGTGTCTGGTGGAGCATTTAAAAACTTTGTTAATTTACAAATGAACTTTATTGCAGATCAAAATATTCACATACTAAAAAAATCCTTCTGTTCTCTTCCATACCCTTTCAGTCCAAACTTATGAACTGCAAGTAACACAGTGCCATATTTGGATGTAAATATTGCTGTTAAGACAATTGAGGTGCTGCAAGAGCCTCGTCAGTCTTTTGAAATTCCTATCCAGCAAAAAAAAAAAAAAAAACAATATTGAAAAATTATAAATAAACTATATACTTTTTGAAGTGATGTTACAGAAAATCTGAATGAAACAACTTTTTTAAAGGTTTTTTCAAGAAGTAAAATAAAATATACACCTCTTTTGTGAAAAAATAGACTTTTTTATTTCTGTAGTATTTCTTTTCTGTAAAAATATACAATGTACACAGTGTTTTGTAGTTATTTTTCAGAAAATTATAAAATAAAACTCATTTTTGTATTTATTTTTCAGAAGACTATAATAAACTTTGCATTTTTTGTATTGATATCTCTGAAAATTATTAAAAAAAATGTGCGCTTTATTTGTGTAGTAGTTTTTCAAAAAATATTAAATATACACTACTTTTGTAGTGGTCGTCCAGGAAATTATATATAAAATGTTTTTAAGTGATTTTTGCAGTGATGTTGAGTGTTATAAAATATACTTTGATTTTATAATGCTATGTACAGGGCCCTCATACCACTGGTGGTACCACCATTTTAGAAGCACTGTTCTTTGGTCATCAGATGTGACGTTACGATGTCTTGGAAGGCAGTCCGTAACCGGTTACCATCATGCATAAACGTTGTCTCTTAATTCATTGACTGACTGGGCAACGAGCGCGTTCAATTTCAGATGCAGTCTGGTGTACTAACAGCAGAGACTCTTGAAGTTTAGAATACCTGTGGTGAGAAATGCGTGACTTTTTGCGTGCAGCCAGTTTGACACAGACAGTACGGCGGCGTTGGAGCATTCCCTCAGGCGCTAGTTTGTCGTGGGTGCAGAACCGCTCGTGTTTATAAGAGGCTGACAGCTTCTTCCTGTATCCCAGGCCCTGAGCCCCAAGTCCTGGCCAGGGCCCTAGCGGCACTCTCCCCCTGACTGAGTGGGAGAGCAGGCGTGGGAGGGAAGCTTGAGTGGGGGGATGGGGCTCTACTGCAGCCGTACCGCAGTCACTGAACACTTGAGCCCACTTGTTTTCTCCCTGCAATGTCAGGCCAATGTAAACTCCCATTTCCTGCCTGGGACTTTGGGTGTCTCTGAGGGAGAGAGATGATCCTCATGTGAAGTATGGCAAAGACACATCATACTTGTGCTCAAATTTAGCCATCCGAAGTTGAGAAAGAGCGAAAGAAAGGGAGTATAATAGACACACATGAGCCCTGAGAAAAGGGCTGGAATGTTAAACACATGCTTTATGGCAGCAGCAGCAGCCACTTTTGGTAAATTACAGTGAACGTTCTGGCACTTGGGAACGCACAGTGGGGAAGGAGTTCTCCGATTTCAGAGCCAGACGTCTCATTATCCCTCAGGAACGACTGTATGAGAGTGCATATTTAGTTTTCGTTTCTTAGCACAGAATATGCACTAAATATTGCTGCGGGTTGCGTTACAGCAAACTCTCTGGTGGTGCATTGACGTGTTAGCTCACCGTAAACTTTCCAGGTTTGGAAATGTGCTTTTTCGCGTGAATAAAGTTTGATGAATCAGATATACAAGCCTGTGGTCTTTTTACCTGCTGACAGAGCAGATTTGAGCTTTGTCAGGGATTTCTTCTTTAAAGTTTCTCACAGCAACTCCGGTAACGTCATCTCATTAGGTCGCCTCTCCCTCCCCTCAGGGCTTGTTACAAATCGACCACATGTAACTGTTCTGCTTCCATACAGATGTTTTCTTGTCGGTTTTCCAGAGCGTTTGGAGGATTGCGTCCTTCCACTATTGCGCTGCACCTAACAATGAATTAACTCCAGTTGGATCACCAGAGCGTAAAGCTTAAACAATTCTTTCCAAAGCCCCCCCCCCCCCCCCCCCCCAAGGATTACATCTCTCTGTCGTAAACTACATGTCAGCACCTGACACATGCATTCCAGAGATTGTGTTTGTCTGTGAGTGGTTGGGTGACTAAATGGCAAATGGGAAGAGGCTCCTCATACTAACACTCTTTCAGACGTTCAGATCTGGGACAGGACATGGAAGGACTTACCTCATGCTGCACAAACGCACCTACTCTTACTATGAGAACTCACTCTTGCTCCTGACAGCAGCTGACTCACTGTCTGCATTCAACAGTTCGGTCTGATTAATGCAGACCTGCGTTTCCACTACTAGCATTTGAGGAGCTTACGAGTGCTGTTCGCATCCAAATTTGGACAACAAAGTATGGAAGCCTTTTTCAGCCTCAGAGTAGAAAATACAAAAGGTTGTTGCGAGATAAGGTTTAAACTAAGAAATAAAGTAACTATGCACAGTATAAGGTTGTAGTTGTGAGATACAAAAACATATGTGATATGAAGTTGCAGATGAAGACACAAAATCACATTGTGAGATTCAAAGTCAGAATTAAGAGAAACAAATTCACAATTGTGATATATGAAGACACATTATGAGGTGTAAAGTTGTCTCATAAAGTCTCATTGCAAGATAAAGTTGCATTTGCAAGATAGAAAATCACATTGTGTTTAATTTAAAATCATGATACCAAACCAAAATGCAATTGTGAGATATGAAGTGACATTGGGAGGTATAGAGTTGCAATTATGAGATATAAATCTTATTGCGAGATAAATCATTGTATGATAAGTTGTGTGAGACATAAAGCTGCATCCCCGTATCCCACCTCAATAGCAGCAAAAGTGTTTTGCAATGAACACAATAAGTACATTGTACTTATTTTCTGATGCAAGTACATAGTAGTTAAGGCCACCTAATATAAAGTGTGACCAAAGGCACAATTGTGATCAAAAAAAAATTGAGATTCAAAGTCAGAATTATGTTATTAAGTCTCATTGTCATAATTATGAAAAATAAAGTCACAATTGTGATACATATTGTGAAGACATATTGTGAGGTGTAAAGTTGCAATTCCGAGATTGCGAGATAAAAGTCGCAGCTGCAAGACAGAAAATCACATCGCAAGATTCAGTTTACAATTACAAGAAATATATCGTAATTTTAAGATATTAAGATATGAAGTTGCATTTGTGAGATACAAAATCACATTGTGTAATTTAAAGTCACAATGCAATTGTGAGATATGAAGTGACATCAAGAGGTATAAAGTACTTTTGAGATAAATCTTATTGCGAGATAAATCATTGTGTGAGATATAAACTACATTGTGAGAAACAAAGCTACATTGTGAGATTAAAAAGTCACAACTGTGATGAAAAACACAGAGATCTGATCTTAGCTCTGTGTGATTATTTAGGCATTACATTTACACAGGCCAGGTTTTGAGGTCAGCAGATAGGAGCGCCTTACATCAGTGCAGCATACACACACAACTCTTCCAACGCTCAGAAGCAAAGCTTCCAACAAGAAAATATTTATGTAAGACATTCCATCAGTTTGCCTTGCAGCAATTCCTCCAGAGGCAAAATTACAGTTTGAACGAAAACAGAACGCTCAGATGACTAAAACGCCATCAGGCCACAATGGCATCTTTATGTCTTGTATATAAAAACGTATCTGAGTATACACATAAAGATCAACACACATCCGTATGCATAAGCAGGCCAGGAGACCGTTCTGGGTAAACCGTTTTGTTTGCAGAGAGCGAGTGTGAGTGTGTGTGCGTGCAGTATGACAGGTGTGTGGGGCAGGTGCATGCAGTTGTCCCTGTGCTGTCATAGTGCATTCACCTGTTCACCTGCCACCCAGCAAACATCACAGTTACAAACCAGTGAGTCACTCCTATTCATGGGAAATGAAGCACCGCTCTTCCTAATAATGCATTTCAACAGCTTCAAATAGTATGAGCCATCAGATTACAGGTATGACCGAAGCCGTGTCCCAAATGACGTACTATACATGATGCACTTTTACTTTGTAGTATGTAATCAACCATGTAGTGTAAGAATTTGTAAGGTTATTTTGTCATCCAACATAGGCGTCTGATAGCCACAGGATAGCCTGATAGCCTGATGTAGCATCTTTGCTACATGAGGAAACTATGACTGTTGAGGAGTCCTTAACGTTTAACGTTTACTCACGCTCAGGCCATCCGAGATGTGGATGAGTTTATTTCTTCATTGGAAAAGATTTGGAGAAATTTAGCATTACATCACTTGCTCACCAATGGATTCTCTGCAGTGAATGGGTGCCGTCAGAATGAGAGTCCAAACATCTGATAAAAACATTACAGTAATCCATAAGTAATCCACATGATAATCCACATGTTAATTCCTCAATTAACATATTGTGAAAAGCCATAAAAAAAAATGTAATCACAAATGAATCATTAAGATGTTTTAACTTTAAACTATTGATTCCAGCTAAATATGAGTTGTCTATCTATAATATTGCTTTCTTCAGTGAAAAAGTCTTCTGAATCAGGACGGAAATATACAGAGAAAATATTATTTACAAGTGAAAACAGTTCTAAACAAATGTCAGTGGATTTAGATTTGAGAGGACAACCGCAGATGGACGTTTTCACTGGAGGAGGAAGTATTATGGACTCATATTTTAGTCAGAAGCGATGGTCTAAATGTCTTGATGGATTTGTTTCTTACAAACACACAGACTTAACAAGACATTAACTGATCAACTGGAGGAATACTGTGATGTTTTTATCAGCTGTTTGGACTCTCACTCTGACGGCACCCATTCACTGCAGAGTCTTTTTCCCCATTTGTTTTACAACTGTGCCGAATCCAAAACGAGTGAGCATGAATCAAAGTCTTTGTATAAACTTAAATTATTTTATTGGAAATGATTTGGACAAATTCAAACAGACAAAAAATATGAAAAATGTATGCTAAAAAATTGCACTGAACTCAATTCAATTTTATGATGACATTTCATGCACAAAATGTGATGTCAATAAATTGTGATATCGAAGTCGATATGTCCACGAGCACAGTGGACGCAATATGAAAAACATTGTAGTCTATTTATTGAGAATGTCCTTTTCTTCACATCAGACAAAAATACAGAAGTGTTGCATATCATCACTTGAAAAAACATTGAGGTACAAAAAAAAAAATAATAATAAAATGACAAAAAGTAGCATGGCTTTGGTTTCAATGGTCCAATCATTCATGTCAATAATACAAACCAACAGGACTTCAATACTCTTTGGTAAATTGGAGTGCATTTTAAAACTCAGTCCCTGTACAATAAAAGGAAGAGGGATAAAAAAGAGTAAAAAAAAAAACCAACAAATTGTGGTAAAAAGAACAAACATCGGTAAAAACAAGTGATGAACCTTGCGCATGCAGGTTACAACACACTAAAACCAACTGGAAAAAAAAACACACACACACACACTCAGTCAACTGTGGTCCATTACGACTCCGTTTCTAGAGAACTCGGTAGACGCCACCTGTTATCAGAGATGTGACGGTCAGGGCCGTGGCACCTGTTAGCACACTGCCTCCGCACCACAGAACAGCTGTCTGTCTGTATGCTTATGTTTGCATGTATGTGTGTGTGTGTGTGTGTCATGCTGAGAGACATACCCTACATGTGAGCCCACCCCCAACCTGACAGCAGCTGTCCCTGGTTCAGGAGTCCTAGCTGAACAGCTATTATACTTTAAACATTCATAACTCCTTCATTTGAAGTAATCTGGTTAGGAAAAAAGTCTGTAGCATTCGGAAATGTATCAACCGTGTTATGTTTAAGAAATCCGCTGAAATGTCATGTCATCCTTCTCCTGTCGCATACTGCGTCTGTGTGTGGGTGTTGAAAGGAGAAGCACGCGGTCATTATTATCTCACAAGGCACCGTGTCCGAATTTTTAAAAAACATGGCGTGTTCAGGCCGTGGAGGGACAGCAGCCGGCTGCACTGTGTTTCTGCAGCAAGGACATGCGGCTGAAGGTGCGAGAACAGGTGCTGCACTGGTATTTCTTCACATCTGCGTGGGTCTGCAGGTGCGCGCGCAGGTTAGAACGGTCTGCGAAGGCACGGTTACAGTGTGGGCAAGAGAACGGACGTTCACCTGTGGGGAAAAGAGAGAGAGTAAAAACTACAGTTAAATGTATGCGCTTTGTAATCACAAATGTCCTTTCTAAAAGTAAATATCCTTGTTAAAAAAAAACAAAGTGCAATAGCTAACAGTCACATGGTAAACTGATTGAATCAACCACAAGTACACAAAATAAGTGGCTATTCAGCAAGGATGATAACAAGTGCTCCCTAGCATTCTTGATCAACTTAACTGTGCTTATCTCCGCTCTCACACCAGTGATTGATAAGATTGTCCTATTGTGTCATTGTTAAGAAGATGTCAACACAATGAGTGATCAATGAAAAGCAATTCTATTGAGGGCAAACTCACGTGACTGAGTGAATCACTAAACTAACGCAATTGCATCAATGATTTTAGAGATTTCCAAAGACAAATGTAAGACATTTACTTTGCAACACCTTAAAGATGTTTTTTTTTTTTAAAGATTTAAGAGAAAAAAAATGAAATTAAAATTCTTTCATGGACCCTTGAAATTCCAAAGCAAAAATAGGAGATATTTGCTCAGCTACAGTCTTTAAAAAAATTAATTTAAAATTTAATTAAATCTAGTAAAATTAAAGTCATTTACTCTGCTACATCTTCAAAATAAATTAAAATATCTTAAAATTAATTACATTTTGAAAGACTTGAAATTTCCAAAGCAAAATAGATTATGTTTAGTCTGCTATATCTTTAAAAAGAAATAGATAACATTTCAAACTTCCAAGATTTTCATGCAAATCAGTCTGAACCAAATTTGGTGTTAGTAACTGATGAAATAAGCCTTAAAGTGAGAAAAGATTTTGTAAGTTAGTTGATGTACCTGTATGTGTGCGAATGTGTCCTCTTAACAGCCAGGGTCGTGAGAATGCCTTTCCACAGGTGGGACAGACGCATGGTAGTGTGTGCGAGCGAATGTGCATCTTCAAGGCACCAAGGCTGTTGTATTCTTTGGGACAGTGCTTGCAGAAGAAGGCCGGTCGAGTGGCTGGGACGGTGGCCTCGCTCTTGTCCTCTCTCTGTCCTGCTCTGTTCTTGCTGTTGCGCCTCGGCCTGCTGGTTTGTTGGGGGTGGTAGGTGTCTGAGGAATCTGGGCTCGGTGGGTCTGAGGTGCGTCCCTCATCTTCTTCCCCACTGCTGCTGCAGCTGACGCTGGACGGGGAGCTGAGGTCCAGCGGGCCCTGGCTACTGGAAAGGGTGGATGAGGATGTGGGGTCGTGTAGGGAGGGTAGCAAGCTGACATCCCAAACCAGTCCAGTGGTCAAGCAAGTTACTGGGAAGTCGCTGGTGACTGCTGGAAGTTCTGCTAGTGGGTATCTGTCTGGCAGAGTATCTGATGGGTGAGAGAGAAAGACAAAATAAGTTCCTAATCATGGTTTTACAACCAGAAAAACTCCACTTGATAGTTTACAAGATAAGTGATTGCCAATGAAAAGCATAAGGCAGATGGTTGCAACAAAGTAAAAAGTGAAGTAGAACTAAAAAAAAAACGCGTGCATCTCACATGCAACCAGATCCAGGGAAGAAAAGGAGCTCTAAAAAGACTCTAAATCGATATTCCACACACGGGAAATTATCCACACACTTACTTTTAAAGTTACATATATAGATATATAGCTTATATCGAAACTTGATGAAAACTCGAACATACAATTGTTATTATTTAGCCGATCTATGTGCAAGTTTTGCTCTCTAAACACATTTTACTTTTAGATAGATTCGATTTAAAAAAAAATAAAGTAAAAAAAAGAAAAGAAGAGAAAAAAGACCAAAACTTACCGTTCTGACATTCCAACTCGCTGTAGTTTGGCCTCTTGCTGGTGAAATACTTTTTTACTAGGAAAGATCGAGGCATGCTGAACTCTTCAGTTTTAACAGCCCAGTCCAGTTATTTTCAGGGGTTTTCTCGCTGAAATCGCTCCACTTCAGATAGTCCGTTAAATGAAATGAACCTCGCCAATCCGCAGTTCTCGTAACGTGAACACTGATCTGGACTACAATTAGTGAGTCTGTACTTATTTAAAATAGTCTGACAGACTAAGTGGGTATTCGTCCACTTGGACCCGCCCAAAAGAACAGCCTACAGCCATCGCTGTCGTCAGTGTTTCATTTAATTACCCAGCACTTGACTGCTGCCTAGGTGTGAATGTTCCGCAGCGCACTTCGCAGGTAATTCACGCAAGTGAATAGTTTAATTCGTGCCCATTAAGATCATGTAAATGAGCCATTCTGAATTCATTGTTTACTTCGAGGCTTCGTGCCAGGGTTTGTAAGAGCCAAATCATAGTTCATTTAAATTAAAGCTTTTGTGAAGGAAATGTTCGACATTTCCAAAGTCTGCATAATGGATGATAATAGAATTAGCGTGATCAGCACAAATCTACTCAATGTCTACTTCGAAGCTAAACACATATGCTAAATTTGGTTTGTACAGATGCGTCTTTTAGAAATGAAAGTCGTTGAAGGAATTAAGTTCACTGTCATCAAGTTTTATTTCAACGTCAAGGCCAATGTATATAATAAACTAAAATATATGGATATGTTTTATTACCTAGTTTTGATATAGCTGACAAGTGCACAATGCACTTTTCAACAGATGTCAAAACGAGCCTGGAATGAATGAGTTTGGTGGCTGAAAGTACAAGTTTGATTAAGGCTCCACCTTGTGGTATGATTATTTTGCGATGTTCATAACGGGTTTTCTGTTTGGTTATGCAGTCATGAGCTATATATAAATAAATAAATATAAAAAAGAAATAATATAATATAAAAAGAAATATAATTATATGATTATAAATAGTTAAAAATAAATGAAAGAATAATTAAATAAAAGTTTAAATAATAAAAATAAATACAGAAAATAATAAATAAAGAAAACAGGTAATAAAATAAATTCAGGGTTAAATTTTATTACAAATTAATTATTATTTGTTTTATCAAATCATTTATTCCTTTATTTATTTTCCTGTGATTACGTTTATTTGTTTGTAGACATATTTATTTATATATTTATTTATCATTTCTATATGTGTGTATATCACTTCTTTAATGAAAGAACTTTGTGTCCACAAAGTTTGATGAATAGACTCAAAAAAAACTTGTATTAGGTGTTTAGGAGGCTTAAATATACCTATCGAATTCTGTTTAAAGTATTTTAACGTGACTTATTTAACTTATTTTTTTTTTTATTATTATTATTAGCTAAATTTCGCGATAAAAATGTGTAGTGTTTTCCTATTCACTTACTATCAGTCACGTTTGCTTACATATTAAAATATGTATAAATAATACTAATGTGCCCATTAATTTTTATCAAAACGTGTTTTATTTCTTTATAGCATTTAGAGGGAATGAAAGGCTCATTTTATAAGTAATGTGGAAAGATGTTGTATAATGTTACACTTTTAGCTTCAGTCACTGCTGACTTTGATTACATCTTTTCCATACGTTACTAAATCTGCCCGCCCAATGTTTCCTTTTTAATTTTCCACTGAAGATAGCAAACCATATTGGTTTGGAACTACATTAAGGCAAATTTGAATTTCTGAGTGAACTATGCCTTTTTAAAAAAAAAAAAAAAAAAAAAAAAAGCTCTCCTTCATACCCAAATAATTCCTACTGTCAGTTGCTGCGCATATTCTGCAGTTTTCAAAATGTGTAACTACGCCCCTCGACATGTCATTCTATCTTCCTCCTCAGCTGAACTGGAATCAGTTTTACTCACGGTCAACCAATGAGTTTTATACTGTAGTGTTAAAAACTGTTCCCAGGTCTGTTGTAGATGAAAAAACGGTTAATACGCCCCGTTACATTCTGGCTCCACCCCTCGGTTTGTGTACAAATCCTATTGGACTAGCGCTCAACTATGGGCGGAGCTACAGCATTGGGCTTTTTTGTTTTTATTATCAGCTGTTCGTTGGGTTGGGATCTATATTGCGGTGCTATAATTTACAAGGAACAGTTTCTAAAAGTAAAAAGAAACAAGAGACAAGAACATATATTTTGCATCTCTACCTCGGATTAAACAACCAAAGATTTATTTTTAACGATTTAGACGTCGTAAAATCGGTTGCTCTGTAAAGAAGCAGGTAGGCTAACGTTAACCTTACTATGTTTTACTTAAGCCTCTTTTTAAACTATACGAGAAAATCTGTATATTCCTAAATCTGTTTTGTTTGTATATATATGCATATATAGAAATTTGTATCAATTAATACGTTATAACACTATATTTCGTAATCATAATCGAAGCTCATGACGCTGCTTCATTCATTGATAGTGATATGACAGTAACGTTATTTGTCATTTACATTTCGTTTACAGGACACTTTGTTTTAGTGTGTATTTGTATCCTATTGCACAAACGGATAAATCAGTGGCCCAGTTGCCTTTCTAAACGATTCAAGCATTCAAAGAGGTAGCAAAAACAAAAAAGAAATAAATAAAAAAAATGCTACTAAATGAACTCAGCATAAAAACCATCGAAATTAAACCATTTCCACATGATGCAGATGCTGTGTTTTCAGAAAAAATATATGTATTGTTTTAATGGCACACACCCCAGCTGGAGTACGACAGATGGACGCCAACAATGGAGCTGGGGTCCAACAATGCATCCCAAAACTCAGCTCATCCATCTTTGTGGCTATATGAACAAATATATCCAGATATAGGTTTTACTGTACATGGCAGTCACATTTGAACATATCTTTAACTGAAGAAACATATATGTTTCTACTAAAAACACAGTGTAATCTGTATGTTATGAATTTCCAAGTGTGCATTAAAAGAGGAAAAGCCATTGTGTAAATAAGGATGCTTGTTCCTTTTTAATTTACCACTACTTTATGGTTGCCAGGCCTGAAAAATAAAAATTTCAAAATGAAGCCGGATAGAAGGCTGGAAGGCTGACCTCAATATGAGATATGAGCCTAAAATAGCTTTAAGCCTGGTTTGATTAGTGGGCATAATTCAAAACAGGAACTATATCGTAGTGTTTACATTTGTATTCACATTTCTCCTCTGCCAAAGGTCTGGGTGAAATTGTACTGCTGAGATCTGCTCATAACGTCTGTCAGAGTGAAGAACTGTGAGACCCGTGGTCCAGGCAATCAAGTTGACCTTCAGTGATTCAGTACAGTCACACTTGATTTATAACAATGTTTCAACGGCTCACAAACCTGCTCTTTGGAAGCGTGAATGAAACAAGTGAGGAACCAACTGTACCAAAACCAGGGTCACCAGAAGTGGACGAGGAAGGCTGGCTCCTGGTCAGTGCAGCTGGTGAGTACAGCATTACAAATATTAAATGTCAAAACCCTGTATAGACTGGCATATGAAATAATTGGCAGAATAATCTTATAAGAGAATATGAGAGTGTGGAGCTCATACTCAAGGAGGAAAAACACTTCCATTTTATTCAGAGGCCGAAACCAAAAGTAAGACTAAGTTCTCATGATGTAACTCATGCAACCATCGCTTGTAATTGCAATGTTGATTGAGAGATGTACAAATAACCATTCCTCAAAAGCATGATTCATGGATTATCAAGTAAACCTAAACCTGCTTCAGTCCAGCAAGTGTCCATCTCAAAATATTGGTTTAAAATACAGTGCAATTAATTTAGGGTCTGCAAATAATTATTTTCATTCGTTTAAAGGGATAGTTCACCAAAAAATGAACGTTGTGTAATCATTTACAGTGTTTTGTCTTTGGTCCATGTAGTAAAAATCAGTGTAATAAAATGTTGTTTTGGACCCCACTGATTTCTGTTGTGTAACAGTTGCCTCAAAACAGAGGTGTAATTGTGTTTATTAAGTTACAGCTTTTCTTGGTATACTATATTTTTCTTTTCTGTAGATGGAGAAGCATCCCCTGAACCCAGCGAGGTGCAGTTCAAGTTAATAGGAAACCTGTCCAGCACTGAGAAATGTGCTGCCAGCTTGGTCAGTGATGCAAGGTAAAACCAATACATCTGGTCAGAGATCACAGTCAGTATCACTTTATTCCTGCTGTGAGGTTGTAACAACACTGATGCTGACAGTCAGTATTGGATTGATTTGAATAAATATTTTGTTCTCTTTCTAAAGCATGGTCGAACCAGAAGTCCCTGTTGCTCGAGGCAGTAGTCGAGTATCTCAGCGGTTGGTCTCTCAGGCCGGGGCTCTGGTCAAAGTGTCACAAGTGGGCCGGATACAGCGGGCTCAGGCACGGTCCAACCGCCACAATCTCAGCCGCAATTGCATTCAGCGGCAGAACCACATTCGTCAGCGTCTTCCTCAGCACTACTCTCGCATACATCGCGTGATCCTCCATCAGCCTAGTCGGCGCAACTTTAGTCACTAAAATGCAGAAAGAGTCAACAAGCATGCAAGTGAACAACAAACATGCAAGTACCTTGGTTCAAAATAAAAGCTTGATATAAACATGCTTGAACTTTTTTTTAATATATATATTTACAATGTAGTGTATAATAAATCCAGTGGCAGCTAAAATTTTGGCTCCAAATATATTGTTGGCCATTTGAAAGTACATGTGTACTAGACTGTCATGCAGCAATAAAATGAAGTGAAGGAATTTTGAATTCTCCTGTTTTCTTTCATTGTAAAAAAGCTAATATGGAAACTGTGCTGAATTAAAGCTTTGGTTTGATATTTCATATGAAATTAACTTATTGTGTTTAAAATAATAAAGCAAAGGAATGCACAGCTGTCTAGATAATTTCAGATAGGTTCATTATTATTATTATTATTATTATTGTCATGTAATGCACTATAAAACCACGAGGGGGAGCCTGGGTTCGTCTAGTGTGGTCAGAGTAGCCAGTGTCTTACTTTCTGTGGTCAAATTGTCTATAGTATGGAAGAATGTCAAATCTATAAGACATGACTGTCTTCCAGTGGTATCACAGTATTAATCACAGTACTGCTTTATGGGGGTTTTGTCTATTGAAAGGGTTTTTTTTTTTAAATAACAACATTATGAACTGCAGAAGATGCTCATTTACAGTTTAACTTTTTAATTCAGCATTATCCACCTTATTTTGTAACACGGAAATAAGCCATTTTCTTGGAATTCTGATTCATTTGCTGTTATAAAGAAATAACAAAAAAAATAATAATAAATACGTGCAGTAAGCAGTAAAACCAGTATGTCTATGATTATGATAATTAATTAAAATAACTTGATAACAAGTACCAATTTGCAATATCAAGCAGCACAGTGTTTTTTTTTTTGTTTTTTGTTTTTTGTACAGGTAAAATTACTGGATGCGAATTTCTTTGATCTTTTTCATGAGTTTGTTGAATGTTACATTTTTTTAATTACCAAATAAAATAAAGAAAGAAAAAAATGCAATCATTTACTGTTCCAAACCTGAATGAGTTTCTTTTTTCTGTTGAACACAAAATAAGATTGTGAAGAATGTTGGTAACCAAACAGTTGTTGGTAGCCATTGACTTCCATAGTATGGGAAAAAAAATACTATGGAAGTCAATGGCTACCAACAACTGTTTGGTTACCAACATTTTTCAAAGACAGAATTTTAATTTTTGGGTGAACTATCCCCTTAAGTTCTGTCTCTTGTTTTCCTCAGTTGATTTTGAATGAGAGCAGAGAGAACATTTACAGTTCATCAGTTATTCTGTTTTGTTTCTTTGTTTCTCATTGAGGACATCATAGCCCTGCAGCATAAACATCACAGATTGCAGGTGCTGTCATGTGAACGGGTCATTTGAGTGCATCCAAGACATAATCAAACATCTAGCAGACCAAGATGGTGTTGCCATCTATGTATAAAACCAATTTGGTTATGTTATGTCAATAATCACACGTTACTAAATGTTTGTAAACGTGCAAGTCTTGTTCTAATAAGTCATCTTCACCAGTTACATCTGTTTAAAGATCTCATAGTACATGCTATCACGCAAGTCTGGTGAGCACCTTTAACACATTTTCATACTAGACATCACCTGATCTGATGAGCAAGAAAGATAAATTTCAACTATGCCATGTGGCGTCCATAGTTATTTGAGAGGGTTTTTTTCGTCCTGTGAATGTTCCCTGCAGTTTTATCTGACACTGCCAGAAAGTGATCAGAGCCCATGAAGCAGGTGAAGATGCATGACTTAAGTTGTCTTGTGTTAACTAGTTAACCCGTTTCTACAAAGAGGCAGATTTCTGCTTAAACATAACTGGCATGCAGTGTTTTACATAACCACAGTCAGTCCGATAATATTTATGTCATATAATGCTTCTCTTTATAGGGCAGAAGGTTAAGATGAGGGTAAGATGATTTCCAGGATGAGGAAAAGAGGTAAATCAGAAATTAAAATGAATGGACCTAGATATATTTTAGAATTTTCTTCATCTATGCTCTTATGATGTTTTTTTTTTTTTTTTTTCAGTCAAATTAAGATAATATTTTGCCTTCATTTTTAATCTGCATGTGGAACTATCTGCCTTATGCTTTTCATTGGCAATCACTTATATTGTAAACTATCAAGTGGAGTTTTTCTGGTTGTAAAACCATGATTAGGAACTTATTTTGTCTTTCTCTCTCACCCATCAGATACTCTGCCAGACAGATACCCACTAGCAGAACTTCCAGCAGTCACCAGCGACTTCCCAGTAACTTGCTTGACCACTGGACTGGTTTGGGATGTCAGTTTGCTACCCTCCCTACACGACCCCACATCCTCATCCACCCTTTCCAGTAGCCAGGGCCCGCTGGACCTCAGCTCCCCATCCAGCGTCAGCTGCAGCAGCAGTGGGGAAGAAGGTGAGGAATGCATTCACCTCTATCTCGTATCTCCTTGCATACTGAACTGTTGAATTCTTACCCTTTATAATGATTAATATTTTAACATATTTTAAGTATTTGACAATGAAAAGAACAAGTTACAAAACAAGTTCATCAAGTCAAAGAGTTCATACACTCAGACATTTGAGGTTAGGTGCTTTCAACCAAAGTACAGGAAAAACATGCATGCACATAAGGAACTAACATTGCAGACTTTTGAACATGTTAAACAGCGAGTTTCTTTAACATGTGAGGGTGCTCAAAACATGTTTTTTTTCCAGCTGTTTTTAATTGATGCAAACTCCTCACCTTTCAGTGACAAGACAACTCACTTTTTTGGGATCATAACAGATCCAATGACGGGGGGGGGGGGGGGGGGGGTTGGTTGGTTACTTACAAGGGTAAATAGGGTAGATTAGAATTACTTGTATTGGAAAAGTAAGCATCTTATATACTGTATCTTAAATATCAATGCAAATGTATACGATTAATGTACCATTGCATATCAATTGGTTACGTTTTTTGTATTACTGATTTCCTAGTTCTTATCTTTTAGTGTCATGACTTTGTAGTAATGGAATGTCGTAATGACATCACGACTGACTGGTAGATAACTGACTCCTGTGTTCATAAGGCGACTGCTATTTAACACGCGCTGCGTGGAGCAAACACTCATTCTTCAGCGTGGAGCAAACACTCATTCTTCAGCATGGAGCTAAACGAGGAAAGACAGGAGCGCTACTTTATAGTAGCGAGGAGACGCAAGAAGGGCTTGTCTCGCGGGTCAGTTGGGCGCGCGGATGCAGAGACAGCAGCAGGAGATCTCATAGGAATGGTTTATGGAGGAGGCGGCAGCGCCAAGAGCAGCGGCACGGTGAAGAAGCAGGACACACACCCACTCACACGCCACCAAGCCCAGCTACTTCTGTTCGTTTCACCTGCCAGCAGGCGACTGGAGCTCCTGTGCAACGTCCAGCTCTTCAGTGCAATCTGCGCTCTTGCTCAGGACGATCTTGTAGTGGTCAAACACAAGAAGGACTTTCAACCGTGCCTGGTCAAAAGTCTGATTCAAATAGGCAAGAGAGACAAACCAGGAGTCTTGCAGATGCTGGGATTTGAGCTGGAATTAGTGGTGAGGAGAGGCATGCTGCTGGCAATTTTTTACATTAATTCTTGCAGGTTGATGAATTGCATGTAGTTGACTGAGGAAGTTTTTTTTACTTAATGTTAGTATTAATATTATTTTATTTTAAAATAATAATAATATATAACAGTAAAACACATAATGTGTGTGTATTTAAATAATGTATTTTATAGTATATTAGTATTAATATCAGTATAGTTTATATTTTAATTAGTTTCTAATTTCTATATTTTTATGATTGTTATTATTTTACAGTAAATGAAATATGTTTTAACCTATTTTATTATCATACATAAATTATTTTAAAATAAATAATATTAATACTATTATTAATTGTAAGCTAAAATGTATTTTTTCTTTACATATCATTTTCATATAACATATAGAGGGCATGTTTGTGTGTAGGTTTACTTTAATGGAAAATCTGAATCAACATGATATGACTGTGTACTGTTGCATCATCTAAACATGCACTTTTGAACTGTGACATAAATGTTGATCTCTTGATCAAATAGACAAAATATTTGAAATGCAAAGAAAATAGATAATGGTGAGAAGAATCCACCTGATCTCTTGACAAGCTGTTGAATTTTTTCACAGGACACTGAGCATGATATTTTTTCAAAGACGACCGTCCCTCTTCCCTTCTTCAGCGCAGCTGACATTGTCCAGGTGGCTCCGTCGCATTTAAACACCAGGCAACCACTAAGACACAGCATTGATTTGGGTCAGTTAATCATCTTTTTAGCCCTTAAACGGGTATTGGATCAGGGTGTTTTATTGTAGAGATCCTATGACTAGAGACTGCGGAAGAGATTGTTATCTTAAACTGGAAAAACGATGCTGTCAATCTCAAAGCTGAAACACTTCGTAGCATCTAGCGTGCTTCATACCAAAATTGAATGGGGTCAGGTGATCATTTCTGCAATAAAATGATTTATATGTTTTCCCTTTTTAGGTCTGAAAAGGAAAGCGGTGTCTCGCATCAAATCCATGCCAGCTCTCAACTCACGCAATGCAAAAAAAGGAAGCATCTTATTAAACACAGACGTGTCCAGTTCCATTCAGGCCTTGCCCCATTTTTCCTTGGAGGTGGGATCTATGGCAGAGGTCATATCTTTGAATGGACTGACCGTGTATGGGGTGATCAGATGGATTGGAGTTCCTGAGGGAAAGAAAAATTGCTGGGCAGGACTTGAGCTGGTGGGCATCAGCATTTTTTTCTCTCAGTATAAAGCATGTACTGATTATGTGGTGTTTTGTGTTTGTAAATAATAAAAAATATCCCTCAAATCCTTCCAGGACAATGAGGCGACGACTTGTTCAGATGGGACATTTGAGACAAAGCGGTATTTCACCTGCGAAGGAAACAACGCCTTGTTTGTGCCACTGACCAACTGCAAACCAGACAGCAGATTTCTGTTCATCCCGAATGAGATCCCAAAACCACTTGAACCTCCCTCAGGTGAGACCCTTCAGTCTGCTTTATTATTCCTCCACTTACAGAAACATTCTGAATGTTGCAGGGCTAAAAATGATGACATTTTCCCTTCTCAGTCACACTCCTGGAAGATTTAAATGAAGATGTTCCCCCTGTTGCTGAGCAAGACGTTTTGTCCCATCTGACTGGCAGAATGAGGGGAATCCAAGGTCACTTCAACTCCTGCTATCTAGATGCCACTCTCTTTAGGTAAACATCTCAAGAAATGCATGATTACTTCATGATTCATTCTGTTTCATACATGTTGATGCATTTTCTTTTTTCTCTACTTTTACAGTCTCTTCACGTCATCCATAGCTTTCAACAGAATGTTTAGCAGATCAGCAGATAGCGAGGATGGCATTTCACACATTTTAAGACGGGACATTGTGAACCGTTTACGCAGGTAAAGGCTCTTAAGAAAGTCACATTACAAAGGTAATGCACAGCCGGAACACGCTTCACATGGGTATGTGTGTTTATAGTCATCAGGGTACTCACAATTCATATCATATGACCTCTGCCTCTCTCTACAGAACAGGCTTTGTTCCAGCAGAGAGTGTGATGAAGTTTCGCAAACAGCTGGGCTGCAAATCTTTTGCTACAGAGGAGAAAGGTATTATTTGTTATCCCATAGCGGCCATTTACTTCTTGATGCTGAGCTGCAGGTTTTAATCTGTGGCTTAGAGCTAATGTTACCCTGATCTCTAAAACATTTTTAATGCTATTTCCATCAGATCCAGAGGAGTTCATCACCCTACTACTAAAGCATGTTTTGCATATAGAGCCATTGCTCAAAATCAGGTTTGTTTCAATTGCACTGATTATATTATATTATATTACAATACACCAAATCAGCATATTAGAATGATTTCTGAAGGATCATGTGACACTGAAGACTGGAGTAATGGCTGCTAAAAATTGAGCTTTGTGGTCACAGAAATAAATAACATTTTAAAATATATTTAAAAAGAAATTGCTATTTTAAAAAGTAATAATATTTCACAATATCGCAACAATAATGCAGCCTTGGTGAACATAAGAGACTTAAAAATAATGTTTCTGACCCAAAACTTTTGAACTGTGTGCGTTCTGTGTAAACAAGCTTAAACTGATCTTAACACCTGTATGTGCTTTTTTTAGGTCATGTGGAGACTTGGCACAGGGTGCCTATACACATCAGATCATTGTGGAGAAGAATCAGGTGCGAGCTGTGCCTTCGGTTCAACAGCTGCTTGAGATGTCCTTCGTGTCAAGCGATCTGAAGTTTGAAGAGGTTTGTTAATTTCCTATAGTTTACTGTAAATTAGTTTTGCATACCCCATAGTTTCCTACCTCATAGAGATTAACCAAACCTTGTTTTATTTTAGATTCCATCTTGCCTTATAGTTCAGATGCCACGGTTTGGAAAGAAGTTCAAGATGTTCCCTAAAATCATTCCCTCAACAGAGCTGGACATCACAGACATCTTGCATTGTTGTGAGTTTAACAAGCATACTTCTAAATGAAATCTGCTCCTGGTAACATTTGTTTTGTGGATGCAGATATTGGACAGTTTCAGATGCAATATCTTTCATGCTTCTCCTGTTTTCTCTGGCAGCTCCCCGGGAATGTTTTCTGTGTGGTCATCTTGCTGAATATGAGTGTGTCCAGTGCCTGATGGACCATAAGCTCCAACCAGGCAAAATGAAGCAGTATTGCAGCACCTGCAACACACAGGTAGTGCACCTAAAACAAAAATCTTTTTACGCACTTTGTATTTCTACATTTCTCTGATACAATGCTTTTTTTTTTAAATCCATATGCCTTCTATTTCTACTCTTTCTGCAGGTTCACATTCATCCCTCCCGAAAGGAACACACTCCTCTCAAACTTACAGTTCCAGATCATCTTCCAGAAGATGCACCTGTACAGAGAAACCAGATGCAACTCTTTGCAGTCCTCTGTATAGACACCAGCCATTATGTATCTTTTGTCAAATATGGGCCTAACCCACAGTCCTGGATCTTCTTTGACAGCATGGCTGACCGATGTGGTATGTCAAACGTTAAATCATATTTATATGTAATCTATATATTTTATGTCATTTGCACATGATCATTTTCACAAACCTTTATTTAAAATCCAACCATTATTGATTCTATAACCAGATACAATGCTGATTATTACTAAAATCACATCTTATTGTTATCCTTAGGTGATGATAACAATGGCTACAACGTTCCCGTGATCAGGTCCTGTCCTGAGGTTGGAGACTTCCTTTCACAGTCTGAAGAGGAGATATCCACAGCAGATGTGAGTCAGAGCAGTGAGATGGTGCGCAGACTGCTGTGCGATTCATACATGTGTCTGTATCAGAGAACAGAGTGAGCAGAGACATTTCTGATATCTTTGGACTACTGTGTGTCCTTACTATATCTCTTGTCTCATTACATCAACAGAGCTGACACATGAATTACTGTATACTTATGTTTTGCTTAGACATTCTGTTCTTTAGCAAACTGTTCTTCTGTGACTTCTAATGGAAGTGTATTTATATGTAAAAGGGCTCCTAGATGTATCTTAAGACATTTTATCAGGTAGAGATATACATTTATACACAAGAAACAATGTAATTTATTTTGATAGTTTAGTATGTTCAGTATGATTTTTGATTACATGATTTATTGTTTATTTGTGCTGATTAGTACTTTATTTGCATTTAAGTTGTAGGATGCTTATATTAGTATTAAAAATTATGCTGCACCAATTTCATTTGTCTGTCTTGATAAATCTCCGTTTAATTCATAGTTGATTTCATACTGCTCTTTCACTCTTTTGGTCATATTTGTATGTTATACTTTGGTGTTATGACTACAGTCCACAGAAACAAATCACCTAAAAAAAACTGTTACAGATGAAGTTGAAAATATTAGGAATTAATCAAATGGGGGGCTATGAGGTAGAAAAATAGGAGTATTACAGTATTGAGGACTGTCTGAAGAGAAGCATGGCGTTGGTGCCCTCTAATGGAAACTTCACAGCATTGACTCCTCAATAACGAATTTTAGAAAGATTGAACGTTCTAAACTTTGAGGTGATTCTCATACAATGGTTCTGTTGAATGGGTTCTTTTTAACGAATAAACAATTTGGTTAACAACTGAAACAAACTCTTTATATTATGTTATATTATATTATTGTAAAATAATAAACCAGGGAATAGTATTTCACTGACTGGCCATTCTTATATGAATGTAGATATGCACACAGTAATAGGTTTATGTCTAAATAAAAGTAAATAAATAAAGATTAATGAACAGACCAGAGCAGTTTGTTGTTAGGCTCAGTTATTTAGCAGAATCCTGTGGCAGTTCCTTGTCACTGACCTTTAAATTGCAAACTGTGAATTATATTAAGGTTATAGATTTATTATGGCAGTTGTTAAAGATACAAAGATCATACATAACACGTGATTGCAAAACAATTTCCGCCTTTGTACATCTGTTGTCTGGACAGAGATAGGCCTGCTGCAGGTTTAAGATAACTGTGCTCACTGAGAAGCAGAGCCTTGTACATGTTAGTGAGTTCACACACAAAATACCGTTAGGGATTCACCCATAACAAAGGCATTGAAGCAAATAGTAAATCTAGTTAAAATAGTTAAAATGACAAGAAACACATGGCAGCTCCACTTCTAAATAGGAAAACCCATCACTCAGTGTATGAACTTATCTTTGTAGTTGCAAGTAATCTTGAGGATGACTCAGTTTTTTAAACACATCAACCATGTTTAAAAGTCTTCCTCCTAAAGCCTTTTTGTATTATTCTACTGTATAAAAAGTAAATAATACCTAGCCATGTGACAGAAGGCTTTGTAGCTAGGATTTTGTTTATCAAGTCAAATGTTATAAATGTATTATTATCATTTTTAATTATTATTGATGATGATAATATTAATTTTCATAACTCTTTCAGCAAGCCTCTCTTCAGTGGTACCACGTGGCTTTAACCCCCATAGTAAATTAGGGCTGGCGTCACAGAGCGGAGCTGTGCGGGCACGCGGTGTGGGCGGAGCCAGGGCAGGAAAAACGCCTTTTTTATCCTTTTAAACGCGTCTGACATGCGCAGTGCTTTGAATTTCGGGCTTGGTCTGTTACACAACTGTGTCTTTCTTCATTCTGCCTACAGCTCCTCGCCGGCATTTTACTTTAACAGGCTTTTAACTGTGTTATTTTAAAAATAAGACCCATAGAAATGAGTGGGGGCCATTCCCACAACGATTCCCAGGTAAAGTGTTTGTGATTTAACGTTGTCAGATATTTCTTTTCTTTCTTGATGGTTTGTAGTCACTAGCTCGGCTGTTTAAATTCCATCCGCAGCGGCAGTTTCCCCCCAGCTTGCTAAGCTAACAGGCACTAGAAGTCGGCTTTGAATGTAATAATTTAATATTTTCAGCCCTTGCTGTCCATTGGCGCTTTTCTTACATTAATGTTTCCTAATAAATACGTCATTTTGTGAATTAAAACTTTATATAGTCCCCTGTCCTCCGCAGCGGTGGTATTTAAACGCTGTTTTATGAACAGGCTTGTTAGCTTGAGCGCTAACCCTCCGACTAGCATCAAGTTGAAAGTTAGCAGCCTATTGACACGGCACGATTTAACATTAACTTATACACCACTGTTTTTCCGCAGATCGACTCGGGATCCAGACATAATGGTGAGTTGGACTTGTCTAATCACCACATTATGATTAAATTCAAATGTACGTTTCACACATCTAACGTGATCGCTCAGGAGCTTGCTTGACGACCAGTTAGTTTTAAGGACAGAAATGGCGTCCCAGAGACTAAGTCCCCTCTCGCTCACTGACAAGCGTCTATTGTTCACATTGAGGCCTCAAAAATCATATTTCTATTGCTTTAAAATCGACGAAAAATGGCGATTTTGAAAGAGAAAGAGATTATTTGTCAGTTAGTGTAGCTTGATCGTTTGTGGAGTTAGAAAAACGGTCTAACGAGGCTTGTGAAAGTGAGGGTTTGGGGGTTGAGGACTTAGTCTCTGCGCCATTTTCTTTTTCTCTGTCTAGCGGTCTGAGTGTAGTGAACGTTAAGTGCACATCGACGTGATTATGGAGGCGAAGGATTGAGAAACGTGCGTGACCTGTTCCGGATCCACTTCACGAAAATAAACCCTCAACCTCAAAAACACCTTTATTCGATGAGATGTGCTGAAAAATGCACGTTTACTAATCAAACCAGTAACTGCAATGATCTAGGAATCTGGCATCTTTAAAACTCCTCTTTTCTTATGAGCCATACTCTAATATAACCTGCCTCGATGAACAATTACAAGAAGACTTAATAAACTTTAAATGAGCCTGTGCTGTGGGATTTCATTAGACCTATACCTGATTTCTCACAAGTGTCATTGGTGAGATCAGTTTGGTCATGTAGCTTTAAAACATGGTCAACCAAAGGTATTGCAAAATAACATTGCTTTTATAATGACAGTATGTTTTTTTTTTTTTTTTTTAACCTCCAAAAGATCAGTGAGCTTACTCCCCATTTTTATACAGTTTTGGCAAAACTTTTAAGATGCCATGACAAGCAATCCTACAACCCCAGACACTTTTCTTTTTGTTTTATGCAATGCATTATTTAGGTGCCAATTGTAAGCAGTTAGTTTATTATACATGAACATAAATGTAAACTCCATAAATTATTTTATTAACATTTCTGACACACAAACACTTAGGTGGTAATAAGACGGATGTGATACACTTGACTTTTGTAGGGCATTATTGATGTTTCTGACACTTTTTACATTTTAATTTAAAATTATTATAGTAATATAATAATTATTTATTAAATTATGTATTTTTTTTTAAACTAAGCAAAACTGCAGCTGAACATAACAGGCAGTGATCGTGCATTTTCCTTTTGCTGTAATTTGTGTTCAAACGAGCCTGTGTGAGATAGATATATTGTTTTTTTTTTTATTCAGCGAGGTAGGCTAAATGATTTGTCACAATGTTTTGGACACTTTTTTTAAACTACAGTAATTATGTAGGTCATCTCATAAATTTGCTTTTTTTTGGTTACATTTAAAATCCACACCATCCTTACTTTGAATGGGCATGATGCTTCAGGTAGTAATTTTTGCTTCCCTTCATAAGAGCAGCTAGGATGCTTAACCCACGGCTGTGCTGATGCACGAGCTGCATGTTTACACCATGCCATTCCACTGAACATCCACCAACTGCTTAACAGGGTTTTGAACATAAACAAACGTGAACCCATGCTCAGGCCTGGCACATACATTCAGACAATGTATTTAATAAACAATGACATGGGTTGTGTAAAATTGCTTTATTTTGCACGTTCTGCATGGTCTTCCCATGCTTTACCACATTTGCTTGGCTAATGTGTACCAGAAACTATGTAATATAAATGTTATCATAATGGCATTTTGTTTTCAAATTAGATATGACGGAATGAGTGTTGAGCTAGCAGTCTTCAAAAGTATGCAGAGACTGTTTTTGTGTAAGGTTAGCATGTACTTTGAAATATAATTGTGTTTGGAAGTACTTTTAGCACATGAAGCTTTTCTTTTGTTTGATTTACCTCAGTATGTTCTTTTTAGTCGAAAGGCTTATTTCAGTCATACAGACTCAGACTTCATTATTTTGGGTTTGCTTTTTGTTATGAAGCTTCAGCATGTAACATTTCTGCTGACAATGAACTTGTCCACTAGAGGGTACAGTTCACAAATAAGTTTTTCACAGTCCCAGATGTGCATGTGTTTTGCTGAAGGGCAAAATGAACATGGTGAATGGCTGGCCCATAGTGAGGATTTTATTTTTGCATTTCAATGTTTTTTTTTGTTGTTGTTTTTTTGTTGTTTTTTTGTTTTTTAAATGAAGGCTAAAAGGTAACCCCATGCATATTGACGAATGTATGCCTGTACAGGAGTTCAGGTAAGGATGCATATTGAGAGGTTTGTTTCGTTTGGTAATGCGCTCATGCGTACTGTGGAAGATAAAGGATTTGATTTCATGTCCTAACCGAGCACTCCTGTCCCTCTTAATGCTTGAATGCATCCTACTGTAACATGAGGTTCATTGTTTATCTGTGCTCTTAAAGGATGACATTTGAGTTCGTTTGGATTTCGAAGCCTCGTACAATTCCCGTTCGTTCTTTTGGTCCTCGCGACAGAAAGAGAGATCATTTTGCTTTCCCCTTTTGGGAGGCCTGTTACAAAACACCTCCAGCTTTCTCACTGTCCGCTACAGTGTCAGTAGAATATGCCTGGCCCTCTTGTAACCCAATCTGGCCTACCAACCTACACATTTCCTAAAGCAATAGTTCTGTCAGAGTAAACAGTCTGCAAAGAATGGGGCCTCTATAAACACCATACATAGCTGAGAGTGAAAACTGGACACTTCACGTCAAGAGGTAAAGTGCCAAAATCTACAAGGTGTGACTAATGTGTCTGCAGTAGGTCGGGCGAGGACAACCCAAAATGTGTCATGCCTTGCTTATTTCAAACCAGTTGTCTGTAAATGGTCTTCAGCGTTTGGCAGGCTTGTGCAGGTCACTCCGAAATGGATTTCTCATCCAGGTGTGAGCAAAATGGGCCGCCATAATGTTTCCAGATGAACTACTGTCTTATTCTTTGCCTAGCTTTTGTGAATACCTATAGCAGTAAAACAATTTCAGTGTGGAGGTCTGTTTGACTTTCTTTTGTACACTTTCTAACCCCCAGTTAGCTGTGCTTTTGAATCTGTCTTTCCTGTTCCAGGGACATACTTTTGTTGCCAGGTGTTCGGTGCCTTTTGAATGTGCTACTTAATCTTTAATTTCTTTTGTTGGCAGATTCTCACAAACACAAAGATAAATACAAGGACAAAGAACACAAACACAAGGACCACAAGAAAGACAAAGAACGTGAGAAATCAAAGTACAGCAACAGGTATGACGTCACTGTTATTCACTCCTACTGTAGATATATAGGTGCTTTATAGCCCAGTTTGCCATTTATGGGGTGTGTTTGATAAGCAGGGCGTGGCCTTCAGTGTTCAGACCACTGGAAGGAATGTTGGCTTTACTGCAACTTCCTCTGTAAACACTATCATCTATTTGGAGCCGATTTTGTTGATGGACCAGACCATTGTGGCAATTAGATCACGGCATGTTTTATTGCATTTTGGCAGCGAACACAGGGACTCCTCGGATAAAAAGCACAGAGATAAAGATAAAGAGAGGCTGAAGCTCAAAGATGGATCCTCAGACAAGCAGAAGGACAAACACAAAGAGAAGAAAAAGGAGGAAAGGGTGGGCAGAGTTCTCTGTTACTTTCACATTGCAACAGTTTTATCTGAGCTAAATCCTCTGGCTCTGGAGGAGTTGTAAATAGTCTTTTGTGATTCACACAGTATTGAGTACTGTTACTGACCTCTTTCTGTTTTGTGTATGTGGTGATTTTTTTATTTTATTTTTTTTTTAATTTCCTTCCTCCAAAAGTCTTTTGATGGCAAGCCCAAAAAAGAGAAAGAGAATGGATTTGAAAGGTGAGTAAGAACCCTAAGTGTGATGGTGAATGACGCAACTATAAGATATGAATGCCATGAGTAACTCTGACGTGTTTATTATAAAGTAGTCATAACTTTTTTTCTCTTTTTTTTTTTTAATAAATGAGTTTATGAAATTATAAGGGGGAGAGATAATAATCAGCAACCCGATTTAGAATCATACTGAAATGACTACAAGTACACTTAATTTTCCAATGTTTGGAATCATTTAGTTTAGTTACAAACCCCACAATATTAGTGTACTTCCTACACCTTTTTACTCTTAATCTTCTGTTGTGTGGTATAATGGTATCTATACTTCCTCTAAACACTAAATAGGTGCGATTTATGTAAATTGCGCTCAGATGTTAATGTTTTGGGTTTCTGAAGTCATCAGTCCAACTTCTTTCAATAGTTGCTTGTGTTGTACTGAGGGGGTTTGAGTTCTGAGAGTTACAGTATGTTTTCATTCTACAGTGAATTGTTTATCTCAATAGATGAAGGAAAATTTCATTTCCTTATGATATGATCCCTTTAAGATCAACTGCATGGTTGTAATCACATAATTAGAAGCATGAATTTATCTTGAGACAATTTAAAGGGGTTCTCAGTTTTGATCAGATGAGTAAGAAAATGAATAATGCTTGTCTTATCCATCACGCAGCCCTTTCATCAAGTCTGAACCTGAGAATGATGACTTCTACCACTCTCCTAAACACGAGAAGTCTCTGAAGAGAGAGCGTGATGATGACGAGTAAGTGACATTGCGTTCGCAGGCCATCTTGAACTCGCATGTGACATTTATAAGAACTTTCCAATCTTCTTTAGTCACGAAAGCACATTGATTCGCTGATCTTTGTTTAAAATGTGAAGCGTTGGAGCAAATAGAACCCTTTATATGGTAACTGAAAGATGTGAACATACCAGACTTCTTAATGTTTTTGTTTTCTGCAGTGCCGAGTTCAAGCCCAAAAAAATTAAGACCGAGGAAAGCGAAAAGAAGGCAAAGAAACGGAAACAGGAAGACGAGGTTAGTGGATGAAGCTTATCTCTCCAGGTTACACTTTACAAGAATCGTCCTTAAACATAATTAAAATGTGAATCTTTTGATTTGCCATAGGACATTAAGCCCAAAAAGAAAACAAAAGACAAGAAAGGAGAAGCTGCCACAGATGGCAAGAAAAAAGCAAAAAAAGAGCCAGAAGAGAAGTGGAAATGGTTAGTCTCACATCCTCTGATGGTCAAGTAATTGTAGGCTGACGACTCGTCTTCTGATTTATTCGGGGATATGGTGCAGATCACAAATGTCCTTGTTCCGGCACTTTGCAGAGCCGTTTTGGTTGCTTGTGTTGGGATGTTGGTTAACATCCTTCCATCTTTGTGCTATTTCATACCATTTAGGTGGGAGGAAGAGAGATACACAGATGGAGTGAAATGGAAGTTTTTGGAACACAAAGGGCCTGTATTTGCGCCACCATATGAGCCTATTCCCAGCAATGTCAAGTTCTATTATGACGGTACGTCCTTTAATGATTCAATGGCAGTTCACAAGGTTGGTAGATCATCCTATTCAGGGGTTGCTCTGATTGGACTGCCATCAAAACCGTCGGAGAAGCAGGTGTTAGGTTGTGTAAACTTCAGATGTTTTAAACGCCTCTGTTATGTTGAACACATGCCCTGTCTGTGTTTTATTCCATTAGTCTGTTAAAGACGATGTAGATTTTTCCAACCAAACTCAAAGATCTTTATTCTGGATGTTGGCCTTTATCTTCTATAACTGGCTTTACTACATTCAGATGTTAAGGTTTTAATAGCTTTGAAGAGTTCTGATAAAAAGATGGATTCTCAAACTGCTTTTATGATATTTTATGGTCCGTCACCAGGAAAACACATGAAACTCAGCCCTGGTGCAGAGGAAGTTGCCACCTTCTTCGCAAAAATGTTGGACCATGAGTACACCACTAAGGATATTTTTCGGAAAAACTTCTTCAAAGATTGGAGGAAGGTAATGTTGCCGCCGTGTCATCTTTCCCCCTGGCTTTTTAAGTAATTGCTAATGACTTTTATTAATGTTCCACGATCTTGTCACTTTAGGAAATGACGTCTGAAGAGAAATCCAAAATCTCAGATCTGAACAAGTGTGACTTTTCTGAAATGAGTGAATATTTCAAAGCTCAATCTGAAGCCAGGAAGGCCATGACTAAAGAAGAGAAACAAGTATGATTCATCCTCTAAATACCAAAATGGCTTTATCATTTTTAAAATAAATTTAAGTATAACACTCACTTATATTCCCCCTCCCTCAAGAAAATTAAAGAGGAGAATGAGCGCATGCTGCAGGAGTATGGCTTCTGTGTCATGGACAATCACAAAGAGCGCATTGCTAACTTCCGTATTGAGCCTCCAGGCTTGTTCCGTGGCAGAGGTGACCATCCGAAAATGGGCATGCTGAAGCGCCGTATCCGTCCTGAGGACATTATCATTAACTGCAGCAAGTAAAGAGTGCTCATCAGTGTCCAACATCAGCCTGTTTGGTGGAAAACATGTTTATAATCACGTGCTTCTCATTGTAGGGATTCAAAGCATCCTAAACCACCACCTGGGACAAAGTGGAAGGAGGTGCGTCATGACAACAAGGTGACGTGGCTGGTGTCCTGGACTGAGAATATCCAAGGCTCTATCAAATACATCATGTTGAACCCCAGTTCAAGGATCAAGGTAAAAATTAGCACATGGCTATAGGCATGATTCAGCCAAGGATTGTATTTCCTCTTATTTGGTCCCACTCTATATTAAGTGGCCTTAACTACTATGTAGTTGCATTTAAATTTAATAATTTGATACAGTGCACTTATTGTTTACATATGTTTTTACAGTGTACTTATATTTAACAAAAATACCTGCATGTAATTACATTTTATAGTTACACTGTGGACCCATCCCTTACACCTTAACCCACCCTTAAACTTACCCACACCACCAAATCTGTCCCTAACCTTATCCGATAGTGTTTTGCAATACAATAAGTACATTGTACTTATTTATTTTCATGTAAGTACATAGTAGTTAAGGCCACTTAATATAAAGTGGGACCAATTATTTATTTATCTTTTATCTTTTAGGATTTTCTGTTGTTGAATAGAAAGATCAAACTCTTTTGTAAAAACCTGACGCAATTTAATGCGTCTTTGCTGAATAAAATACTAGTTTTTTTTTTTTTTAATCTTTAAAATCTTGCTGACACCAAACTTTTGAACTGTGTTTTTGCCTTTGTAAAGTCAGTTTAACCAATAAATCTTCATAGACCGTAGTATAGATATTAGCCATTTCAGTTTTTGCCATAACATGAAAATTATTGGTTTTGGCCATAATTTTAATATTGGTGTATCCCGTGTGTTGTTTCTTGCAGGGAGAGAAGGACTGGCAGAAATATGAAACGGCCCGTCGGTTGAAAAAATGTGTGGATCGGATCCGTGCGCAATACCGTGAGGACTGGAAATCAAAAGAGATGAGGATCAGACAGCGCGCTGTTGCTCTTTACTTCATTGACAAGGTTTGCATTGCTTAGATCAATGTAACATCCTTCGCGTCAAGCCCATGACCCTGAAAGCTTGTGATGAATAGGTTAATTCAGAATTACTCTTTAAAAGCACTTAAAGCATTTTGTTCAGTTAAAATCTTTTTTTTTGTTTGTTTTTTTTCTCTCTCTCTTTCAATGGGCGTACGTTTACTGTGGTGTTTATAGTATCTTTTTGAACTAAAGCAGAAGTTGAAAAGCAGAACGGTGTGATGCATCTGTATTTTTCTCCGGTGTAGCTGGCTCTGAGAGCAGGTAATGAAAAGGAGGAAGGAGAGACGGCTGACACAGTGGGCTGCTGCTCACTTAGAGTGGAACATCTAACTCTCCATCAAGAGATGGACGGCCAGGAGTATGTGGTGGAGTTCGACTTCCTTGGTAAAGACTCCATTAGATACTACAACAAAGTCCCCGTAGAGAAGAGGGTAAGTTGTATTGTTTCTCTTCCCCCGCCCCAGCACCCCCTACAGAGATGATATTTTAAGGTGTCATAAGCACACCTCTGAAGGCTCATTTTAGTTGAATTATAACGCAGTATCGCGTGTATTTTTCAGATTAGGTAAATCTTGTAAGTTATTGCAAAAAGTTGAGTTTCCCCAAGATGGTGGACAAGGAAAACTAAATGTGGATTTATAAATACTTAATTCAATATTGAAAAGCTTACACAGAGGTCCACAGCGCTCTTGTGTGTTGCACAGATTGCTGAAATGGAGCGTTCCAAATCAGTCACTTATGAGGTTCCTTTTCGGTTAGGATGCTGCCTGAGGCATCTCATTAGGTTTTGGAACAGAGCTAATATATCCGAAACTCTGCAGCCCATGTCCTTACACCAAAAATGTCTTCAGCAACCTCACAGGTTGCTAATTGCATGTAATCAAGTCCTATTTACAGTTTTTAAAGCTTGTCACGGTCTAGCACAACAATATTCAATAGAATTGATTTATTGTTATGCTGTTGTATGCAGTCAGGACCTTTGTTGCCAAGTTATTAACTGTAACTAAGTTTTGATTGTGCCACATGAAGTTTCGTGTTCCCATATTTTCAAAACTCAAATTCATTGGCTTGTTGTTGCTCAGTTTCTTGCTTCTCTGCAGTCATCAATTCATGCCAGTTTTTTTGTTTTGTTTTTTTGTTTTTATTTCTCTTTTTGATTGTTTTTGGTTATGGTCTTTTGTTGTTGCACATTGCAAATGTCCTTGGGTTTGTGAAAGGCACTGTATAAATCAAATTACTGGTGTACAAATGAAAAATCTTCATCTGAGTGCTATTGATTAGCACAGATGTGACGGTTCTGCCTTTTGTGTAAAATCCCATTTAAAATGTTACAGGTTTTCAAAAATCTTCAGCTGTTCATGGAGGACAAGGAGCCGGAGGATGACCTCTTCGACCGCCTCAATGTAAGCCATCGCTTTCACCAGTCTGTTATTTGTTGCTTGGAATACTTGTGTTGTCTTAATTTAAGGCATTCAGCTTATGTAACATGAATGTAAAATGACCTCTCTCTTGCAGACCTCCATTTTGAACAAGCATCTTCAGGAGCTGATGGATGGACTTACGGCTAAAGTGTTCCGTACTTACAACGCCTCCATCACACTACAGCAGCAGCTGAATGAACTCACAACCCGTAAGTTCCGTTCACCGTATGTAAAGAGAATTGAGTTAACAGACCCGGTCTTGATATGTACAGTATGTGACCCTAAGTGTATTTGTTCAGCTGAAGACAATGTTCCTGCAAAGATCCTTTCCTACAATCGTGCTAACCGAGCAGTAGCCATCTTGTGTAACCACCAGAGGGCACCACCCAAGACGTTTGAGAAGTCCATGCTAAATCTTCAGACAAAGGTATGAGACGTTTGTGACCTTGTCCTCATTGTCTTTATGCTGGTATTTTTATTTTTTTTTTGTTAGTGCAGGGTCTGTTGGACCATCTAAATGTTTGCCTTTCATGCATTCACTTGTTCATTAAAACCAGATTGATGCAAAGAAGGAACAGCTTGCCGATGCTAAAAGAGAACTGAAGAGTGCCAAGGCTGACGCCAAAGTACGCAGAGATGAGAAATCCAAGAAGTGAGTGTCAAAATATTTGCTTGAAGGGGCGCCCAACTGAATTTGGCCCCTTAGACGCTCATTGTGCGTTCGTATGTGATTGTATGCTGCTTTAATGTTGGTTGTTTTGGCAACCCAGGGCCGTGGAGTCCAAGAAGAAAGCCGTGCAGAGGATCGAGGAGCAGCTGATGAAGCTGGAGGTACAGGCCACCGACCGGGAGGAGAACAAGCAGATCGCTCTGGGTACCTCCAAGCTCAACTACCTGGACCCACGTATCTCAGTAGCCTGGTGAGAACGCGCTTCCATATGTTGTGCAGTAAGATGCCCCTTGTCTGTTTCTGCGTCTTATTCCTCTTTATTCTTTCTTCCTCCAGGTGCAAGAAGTTTGGCGTCCCAATAGAGAAGATCTACAACAAAACTCAGCGTGAGAAATTTGCCTGGGCTATCGACATGGCTGAGAAAGACTATGAATTTTAAACCCTCTTTGCAATTTTACTTCTCCCTGCACCCCCATCTTTTTTTTTTTTTTTTTTTTAATTTTAACTTTTAATAGATACTTTTAGTCTAAGTGATTTCCAGCAGGTTATGAACCTGGCAAGGGAAAAGATGTGAAGCAAGCATAGTGTCGAGAAGGCCTGAATGTCATGATTTGGGTGACTGATTTTTATTTTTTTTAGGCTATGACCTGTAATCTTGTAGGTTTTATTGGGTCGGTCTTTTAAGAATGAAGTATGGACGGCCTGTGCGTGAGGTTGCATGGTCTTTAAGCCAGGAACTGGAGAATCAGTGGCTTGACCTTTTGAACACTTTTACTGTCTCACTCCCCTCCCATCTCTGGAAAAAGGGGCCCAAGGATGTCTGAAAGCTATGAACTTACATGGTCCTACAGCTACTGTATTCAACTACGACTTGCTTTGTGGATCGTTTCCTTTTTAGTTTTGCTGTATTTTTAGCCCTCCTGTATTAATAATGAATTCTATATTTTAATAGAAGATTAAAACAAAAATCAAAGAATTGCTTAAAGTACACCCATACGCCTTTTTAGGAGAAGAAATGTGTACACCAGGTGTGATATTTTATGGGAAATATGACCATGAAAAGCTGTGTGTTTGAGTGAGTGTTACATGAACTGTTCACTTTTAAACTGGAGTTCTTGTGTAAACTATGTCAAAACCACAAAGTAGGATGCTTGGAAGAGCTGCAGGGGACTACAGCTTCAACTATATTTCCTTAAACATGCAGAATGTGAATTTCGTTTTTGTTACAGCATATATATATCAGGGTTTTGTTTCCAGTGTAAATGTGAACCAATTTCTTTTCTTTTCTTTTTTTTTTGTGCCCCCCTTTTTGTCTCCAGTATCCTACAGATTGTGTCTTCATGGCTTTGAGTCTCCATCTGGATTTAACTTAATGTGTAATGACTGTTTCCATAAGATTAAAAAAAAAGAAAAAAGAAAAAAGAAACTCCTGTATCTGTTACTTGAAAATATCACTATTAGGATGTATTATTTCAGGGTATGGCAAAAGGGTTTTTATTTCTGAAGGGTATGAGAGGGAAATCAACATTGCCAAAAACAAAGTCTGTGTTATGATTTTTAAGCAGTTTATTTTTTATTTTTTTGTAATTGTATCAAGGTTTAAGGATAGACTTGTTTTAACATGGACTTTAACAATCTTCATTTTGTTGTGTTCCACTCCAGTCTGGAAAGAATTGTTGTTAGTGGCAGCCATGTAACCTTTTCCAACTTATCGAGCTCATGCCATAACCTCTGATCGTTTTTTTTTTTCTTCTTCTTTTGCTCAATTGTAGGTTATTTAAAAATAAAACCCTACAACTTAACCTGTATGTTGTGTTTTTGAAGCCAAATCCAAATGTCTTATTTCGTCTTCCACGTGCCACAATGGGTGAGATTTTGCAAAAACTTGATGCTTTAAGATGCCTTATACTCGGAATGGGTTGAAGAACTTCCCGTGTTCCCAGAACCGTGTGAAACGAGCACCGAGTCTTGCTTTGAGAACAGGCCTCAGGAAGAACTCAGAGGGGGAGCGTAAAAAGACCCTGCCTGTTTGTCTTGGAAGAATGGCCTGTATGATGTATTAGCCAAGCTGTAGTCTTAGGCAAGGTTTCATTCCTTTTGAAAAGTGCACCCGGGACCTCTCTGTGACTCTTGCGCTCAGGAAGGTATTCTAATCATTTATTCCCTCAAGATGGTTTTCTTCTCCTGCTCCCTCTTTATTTACACGACTGTGTTGTCCGTTTGCATGTGCATCGTTTTAGCTGCAATTAACGTAAATCCAAGCAAATGTGCATCTGCTGTTGGAAGTTTCTTTTGAATTGGTCTCGGCTGAGTTGTTGTGTCTTTCAATAACATGAAATGCATTCAAGACGCCAGTTCTTAAATTTGACATTCTCCATTTATTACCAAAAGATTTGTAATGTGTAGAAAGGATAACACTCCAGTGCACTGTGTTCTTTTAGACAGACCTGCACAATGAGAACTGATGGGAAGGTAATACTGTAAGTCCAGATAGTATCTTTATGTGTTAACTTTTAAAAGAGAAACCACATTGGATACAAATGCAAATAATAAGGGATGAGAAGCACCTGTTATTCACTTTGGATGGTCTGAACTTAGCAGCATATAAATGATGCATAATGTGTGTGTGTATATATATATATACTATATATATTTATATATCGTAGCCCAACTCAAACACAGGGAATATCCAGTTAGCAGAGCACTTGATCTGACTGTCTGTGAGAACTGTAATACCCCTCGGATTGTAAGCACACTGTTTTAAAACTTTCTCCACCATAAATTAACATTTCTTTTTTTTCTTTCTTTTTTTTTTTAAGCTTTTCACATATAATAGTCTTGTTAATGCTTATAAAAAAAAAAAAAAAAAAAAACACCTCCGAAGATATAGCAGCAGTTCTGTTGGGATTTCAAATCCCCAATTTATACACACATCAACACAGTTGCTGAAAAGCTTGTTTGTGCAGCCAGTCATAGAAATAGAAAGGTGATGTTTAAGGCAATGTCTGGCCAATTTGTTGTGTGTGCAGACAGACACCACTAAAGCGAGTTATAGTGCATGATTTGTCGCTAACTGCTCAATGTTGTGTGAAAAAATAAGCCATGGAGAACTTATTTGATTTGGACATGAAGGGAAAACGGGTTGGAATATCCCAACGATTATCGTAAAACCCAAGGCATTGCAGAAGTGCTGATTATCTGACATATTACAAAGTATCACAATATCTAACTGACATTCCTAACGTCCAGTACACCCTCAATAGTGCAGTTTCAAGCATATACATCATAGTTTCCTACACAGAATTTACCTAAATCAAATCAGACCTACATTTGTAGTGGCTACTCTCTGGATTGGGCCACCTTCCGAAAACTCAAGTCCACTGACCATCACAAATGTGTTACAATCTCATCGGCTGTCATATTGAAAGAAAACAAGAAATGTAATGTTCAGGATGAATATGGGATCCTCGGCCTCTTCGCCTCGCGGAGTGAAGTCCTTAAACTTTCAGAAGCTCTCCTCTCAGACAGTCCCTGTTGGGGAGAAAAAGATGTGTAAGACCAGCCCAAACACAACGAACAGCATCACACCATGAACTCCACACGAGATCCGAGAGTCGGGCACTTTGCTACACACAATTTTCATCATTTATTCACGTTAAGACACACTTTGAGTAAATCTATAATTCATTAGCTCTGCCTTCACTAACGCCAAAAATAGCCTTTTAAATAAAGCACATAATCATGTGCGTGTGGCAGTGACTAATTCAAAATACTGTATCAAAAATAAGTTGATCAAAAGGCCAAATGTTGTTAATATGCACATAATTTAATTCACGTTTTCCAATTAAACTAATTTTAAAATTTGCGCTACTTTGATTACCTTAAACACTGTTATGTGATGTGACAATCCAAGAGTAGTAGACAGCAGTGGAAGACTCAACAAGTCAGTTGTTAGAAAAACTACAATGCGTCTCTTGGGAGGATGCTTAAAATTAGCTGTTTTTATTTTTCTCAAATAACCTGATCAATGGTCCATCAATGGTCTGCAGCCATTACCTTGATTGACTGTCTTGCGCTTGATGCCCCCTCAAACTCTGGTTGCCCATTGGTTGCTGATGCTCCTCATCTTTTATCTCCCAGTAGTCTTGTTCTCCTGTAGTTGGTTTGTCTAAATCCATCGCAGCCTCCTTTGATTTTTTCTTTATCGGCAGCACAGGAGCTTCAGAGTCTAGACTCTGAAAAATAATTTTCCGCTCCGGGCATAGATCGTGTTTAACTTGCTCTGTTTCAAGCCCCACAAGGTTATCTGGTTGATGTGGTTCAGTGTTACCTATATCAGATATATGCTCCTCAGCCTCCACCGGTACATGCTGGTAGCTTTCGTGCCATTCTGAAGACTGGTTTTTATGGCTGGAACCACCATCATTGATCAGTTTCTCCAACGGCTTGCTGATTAGCTGCTTGCTGTTGGTCTTGTACAAACTCTCTTCTTTGTTCAACGCTATTACGTTTATCTTCATAGGGCTCACATTCGGCTCTTCATGGTAGTCACTGTTGCTTTCCCATTGGTCCACTTCCTGTATATATTGTCGTAATAGTGGCATGCCTTGTTTAGCTTTGTTAGTGTTATCGTTTGTGAAGGTATGTAGTGTGTTAATTAGGTTGCTATGCTCGCTCCTGTCAGTCTTGAAAAATGTATCTGTAATTCCGCTGTGCTGTTCAGAAACCCTTCCTTTGTTTTCTTTTTGCACTATGTTTCTGTGCAATCTTTCTCTATCAAAATGTGAGTGCTTACAGTCTTTGTCTAAGGCAGGTAAGTGCTTGGGGTCATGTTCCTTGTAGTGGACGGCAGTAAAGTCTGTGGACTGGACCTGAGGTGCTCCCAGCAGGGTTTTTGGAGAATGTTGCTCCTGAGGAGCAGAAAGGGATGGAGAGGAGTGTTGACTTGTTTCCTCCTGAAGACATGAACTTGCTGTAGGGTTAGACTGAAGGGAGCTCTGGGGCATGTTACTAAATGATCCCCCCACAGCAGACTGTGAGTCTGTCAAAGTACGTACATGGTATGGTTGACCTTGGGGTGCAAGAAACTGCTTTTGTTCTGGGAATGAGTTATGGATAAAGCTTTGCTTCAAAGTCACTGGTTGCTCAGGTAATACCTTGCCCTTTCCAAGGGATGGATCCATGAGACTTCCAGGCTGTGGGACCAGGCTATGAGTAAGGGGTGGTATAAATTCTGCAGCTTGTATGTTGCTGCTGCTGCTACAAATGACACTAGTGTCAGCGTTGCTTTTGCTGGTGTGGTCTAAGATGTTTCCCTCCCTTTTAGTGCAAATAGTACTGTGGCTGGTGCTTTTATAAGTGCTTCCGTTGTTATATTTGCTGGTGGTGGCAAAGCTGCTGTTGCTGTTTTCTTTCGCGTTACTGAATGCCTTCTGTTGGCCATAAATGGAAGTTGGACTGATGTTAGATTTGCTGGTGCAATTTGCGTTCTTGTCATTGATATGACAGTCAATTTTCCTGACTATGTTCGTCAGAGTCATAATGCTGCCCTCACTGTAACTGCTGTTTTGACTCTTGGGAACGCCAGGCAAGCAGCTAATGCCAGTCTTGATGGACGAGCTGCAGCCAGTCTCACCTTTTCCAGTGTGTCCATGATTGCTGACACTGCCTCCTCTGCCTACAACGTTGCAGTTCTCAGCTGTCCGACAAGATAATTCATTTCCAGTTTCCTTAGTGATGACAGCATGATGGATTTTTACCTGCGGTGTTTGGACCACTGGCTGCTGCTGCTGCTTAAGGGATGTGGCCTGGGTCACACTAGGCTGGCTGACTATGACCCCTCCTTTCCAACCCATTACACTTCCCTTTGGTATCTGTGGGATATAGTTAGAACTCAAAGAGTTGGCCTGGACAGAAACACAGTGTTGGGAAATGGGGTGATGCATCTGGTTGCGTGACGTTTTCGGTGTGGCTTGGAATACAGTGTTGAACATCTTTCTACGTGTGTCCTCGATCTCCTCAGGAGACCAGCTGATCCCTTGCTTCAGCCTTTGGGCCGTGAACCAGAGCTTGATCTGCTCCTCTGGGAAGCCAGAGACCACCGTCAAGTAACAGAGCTCTGCTTTGGTAGGGTAAGGGAACTTACCAAAAGACGTCTTAAGAAAACTGCTTAAATCCATGGCTGGATCATAGGTGGGGATGCTACTTAGAGGGATCATGACCTTTGGGAGATCAGTGTTCGAATCAGGCAATGACGGATTAGAGTTCCATAGAGGACCACGGTTATGCATCCCTGGTATCCCAAGCGTGTTGGGGATTTTATGGACAGGAGAGGCACTAATGCCACTGATGATATGTGGTGATGTTGTTAGGGGTAAGGTCCTTACTGAAGTGCCATTGGTTATAGTTGCGGGCTTGTCACTGCTAGGCTCAGCCCGGTGTACCTCAACAGTATGGGAGACAACAATTTTTTTGTGCCCCCCTTTGGTCATTTTCATTATGGGTGTCTTGGTAATGGATATTCCGGACTCACTTAAATCCTCTTCTGTAAACAGGGTTTGCTCCACTGTGATAGCCCCATCTCGTTTGGTAACCTGCAAGGATACTCTCTTGTGTGGTGAATGGAGTTCAGGATGTGATTTTGCGTTATGTAAAGCGAGGCCTTCAAACTTCACAGCTGAAACCTTGCAAGGCAGGCAGTAGAAGTTTGGTTGAGCATGAAAGTCCATGTGACAGTTGTCCATATGGTGAAGAAACAGGTTCAAGTCTCTGGACTCAAAGCAGCACAGAGGGCAGCTATATGTTCCCCTTTCCCAGCATGAAGTCTTCGGTTCGGCTTTCGAGAGATCATGGAATCGTTGTGTATCCTCTTCTTTTGAAGAGATACTAAGGATGCTGTCTTCGGGTATTGTGGGCAGGAGCTCAGGTAAGCATCCTAGTATGATGTCCTCCCGCATGTGCTTGCTTTTTGATGGAATCATACAGGGAACGGTGGATTTCCTCTTGCTGGCCATAGTATAGGATTGTGCAGATGAGTGAAGAGTTAGAAACAAATACTGGAATTGTATGGAGTTGAGGTGTCATCAGCCAGCCGTGATGAACCAGAAACTGGTGAAATTTTCAGCTATCAGGACTTCCCATTGTTAAAGGGAGTGAAGTAACAACTCCCAGTGAACCTAAGGAGAGAAAAAAATGACATTTTGATATAAACCGCCGTGACACAAAATGAAAAAATATGAAAGTCAGCATGGGATATGCATTAAAAAACGTTTCTAAAAGAGGGATGGTTTATTGAAATGCTCTGACCAACCACTGTTCAATGATTATTATAATCAAACCACTAATAATAAAGCAAAATTCCATTTACCTTTTCCTAGTAGAGCTAAATACAGTTCACTATTAAGAGCAGAAACATTGGTGGTACTGATGCGCTGAAATAAAATCTCTTTTCTATGAGCAACTAAAACAAACAAAATGTGCTTGTAAGAAGTTTTCATTAAAAGAGACCAAAATAAACAGATAGCAAGATACAATTTCTTGTTATAAATATACTCCAAAAATGTTTGTTTCCAAAAATGTGATTGTTTATATTCCTACATAGCACATCAAACCCAGTTCTCTGTGATTTCTACATGTTCTCGCGCACACACACACACACACACACACACACACACCTTCTAAATCTTTTTCTTTTTGTTGCACTTCTCCACACTCTACACACTTCAGTCAGTAAGGGAGCATTTCAGGATAAAGTTCATGCGTGGTTCACATTTTTCCGCCTGTTCTGTTTTTAAAAATATGTAAATATATTGTAATAATTTTTACATCTACCATATGTAGTTCACTTTACACGTTCGAAACATAAAATATAAGTTAAATTAATTCATGCGCGTAAACCTTTAAAAAAAAAAATGGCACTAGCAAAAGATTCGTGAAAGAACGTGTTGTCTCCATCTTAAAAGCTGATAGCAGAGCACATAAATTAGTTCATCTTGTCAGAGCAGTTTCAATATTTCAGCTAAATACTAGCTGGTGAATAAATCTAGTAATTTAATACTTGTTTTTCCATGCATTATGCATCTGCAAAAGATTCTAATTAAACCACCCAAGACTTCTGTTTAGTGTTTAGCTCTAAATTTCCTTGACCTTCTCTTTCATCAGACTACAAATACATTTTGGATAAAAACAATGTGGTGTCCATGTGTATATATTTTTTTCTGTATCGCCAGCTGTCTTAAAAAAAAGAAAAAAAGAAAAAAAAAAAAAAGGATAAAACCATTCAGAAGTAAAAACACTGCCTAAAATACACAGTGCTCTCAGACATGGCCATGACGTACTCTTTTGCAACTGACTCTTTTATTTCTCATGACGGCTGCCTTCCTGCCAGAAAAATAAATAAATAAAAATAAAACTAGGTCACCAGCATCTTATGCTGTAATCCTGGTTCCCTGCATCCAGACATGGGCATTTACTGTATGTTCAGCCTGCTTACTTAGTCCATGATACTCAGATTTCATCAATGGATGTTAACCCCTGACATGAATCTGGGTTTTATTGAAAATGCGCCAGACATCTCTGAGTAGAAACTAAAAAAAGTTTCTTAATAATATTAACATAAATGTGCGTGTATAAAAGCTTTGGTCCGAATAGAAGAAAAAAACGCTATCTTTGTAATTGAAATGTGTGCAGCAAGTCTTACATACATGAGTTTTATTTTTGTTACAAAGTTCTAGAGTTCAATCGGAGTTAAAATCTTGTGGAGTGCGTCTGAATGAATGAGGGCACCTACCATTCTCTCAGATGGTAACAAAAATCTGCTTTCCAGATTCTTCTAATATAAACCATAAAATGCTAGTTAACCACAACAGACACGCTAATATCTAGATGACTCCACCACCCAAACTTTGAACCGCTAGGCTGATTAGCACCGGACAAGCAGGAGATGGTTCAAAAATGTTATATAAAAAAACAGGTCACTCGTCAAAGAATGGGATGCTTTATCTGGCAACCGAGACGTGCGATTAGACACAGGACAAGAGGTTTCCAGACAGTGAGCTATTGAAAAGGGAACTCAGAAAAGAGAGGCCTCGTGTTTCAGCACCGGGGTGAACCAGTCTCACACAAAACAGTCTATCCTGCTACTGTGTGCCTCAGTACTTTCGTAGCTTTAGCAGAGAAACCGGAGGCCTTTTTATCCCGGCAACCTGTGGAGTCAAGGCATGCAGTAGATTTGGTTGAAAATTAGCACAACAACGCCGACCTACATTTACGTCTTTGAGCAGTTCGAAACTAAAATATTACATCATGTTACGTGTTACACATTTAATAAGGCAGGCTCTGCTTGAACATTTGAGATAGTGATGCACAGTATTAAATGCAGTGTGAGGCCAAAGGCTTGGCAATACGGGCCTTACATAATAAAAGATCCTCTCTCATTATTGATTAAAGGCCGAAGCATCCCAGACTGGACGTCCTTTATTACATGGGACCACGCTGAATAAGCCTGCAAAGATATCAATAGATTCTCAGCATGAAAATCTTTCATAAGGCCGCTGAAATAAAATCTGTTTTTCTGCGCAGCAACAAAATGTGCTCAGGAAAAAATTTCATGATAAGGGGTCTAAAATAAACAGACTGTTATAAACAGTCACATTTCTTGAAGCTGCGAGTATGTTTGTATTCTTACATGCCACATTGTACCCACTTCTCTTTTATTTGATCATATGCTCACACACACACACACACACACACACACACTCCCACACCCTCCTAAATCCTCTTCTTTTTTGGTGCACTCCTCCACACTTCAGGCAGTGCGGGAGCATTTTAGGATAAAGTTCATCTGCGGTTCACATTTTTCCTCCTGTTCCGCTTTAACAATTATGTAAATATCTTGCATTGACTGTTAATCTGAGCGTTCACCATATGTAGTAAAGTCATTGCTGCGTATATATATATCCTAACATCTCTCTTCAAACCCATTGAAAAAACTGGCATCAGATAAAGTGTGCTGATTAAATCTCTCAGACTTCTCTGAATTTTCGTGAGCTTCCCTTTCATTAGACTATAAATACATTTCGGATAAAAACAATGTGGTGTCCATGTGTACATATTTTTTTTTTCTCCACTGGTCCCAGCTGCCTTTTAAATAAAGGAGGAAACCATTCAGGAAAAAAAATCAAAATAACTGAAATGATGGCTTAAAATACACAGTGCTCCCAGACACGATCATGACGTCCTCTTTTATTTCTCAGACTGGATCTGCTTTATTACACGAGGCTGATATGAATAAGCCTATAGGGATACCGGTCGATTTTAACATGACCATCTTTCATAAGAGCTGCCTGAATGAGACTTTTGTTTAACGCCAAGAAGCCATAACAAAGGTCAGTGCACACATGCTATAATAATTATATTTCTATAAATACAAGAAAAAAGGAGGTCAGCATATGAGGTTGTCGTGACCATTTTTCTTCATTTTACACAATGGCGCTCCCATTTACGAGGGAAATATGACACTAAGCCGGAAACCATATGCAGTGCCCTCAATGCTTGCATGCCATTGAAATATTTCCTGAATGTGTGTGCCAGTACGTAAGATGGGCATGTGACTACATGCCATCATTGTACGGCGCTGTTTGCGAGCTATATCAGTGACGGCGTCAAACACGTCCACATTAATTATGTAGAGACCGAAGCGCCGCTGAGGCATCCTACAGTTCACCTTCATTATAGGATGTGACTCATTAGCAAAATGCCACCAACACAGGCGTTTGTACCATCAGCTATTCCTGGGCGGCCCGTGTTTATGTTTAAATCCAGTCAATGAACCTTATGCGAGTACTACAGAAAGCTGGGTGCCATCAGAAGTGCCCGCTTTGCCCCCCTTACCTCGGTGACTGCTGCACGGACTCTTGGGAGGCCAGTCTGCGCTGCCACTCATGTGTTAACATTGCCATAGCAACCCCTCTCCTTTCCCTTTCCTTGCCCACAACACACAGAGGGGACTAAATCCTCTATTCTTCACCAAAAAACACACACTTGGGGGACATTTTTCGCAGCCCTCCAACCCAAAAGAGACAAAACTCCAAATATTTTATTTGACTGTGCTATTTGTTTATGCCAATATACAAATTGGAAACAAATGAGGATCCGTCCCTTTTTCCGCTCTGTAATCATGGCAGTTTTTTTTTCTTTTTTTTTTCATGAAGAGAGCACCCCAGAATTTTACAAAAGGCGCTATTTGCGTTTTTAGAATTACTTCGCCAGTCTTGCGACACAAAAATCTCCCATTAAAAGCATGGAAAAGATGTAGAAATTTGCACGAGAAAGAAAGAAAGTACTTTGCAAATAAGGGAGAAATAATCATTGATGCGATGTGCTGAGTTTGATCACCGGTGCGACACACTCATTAGTTACAAAAAAGAAAGATGGCGGAACACCATGAATTGTACTGAGTCAAGTGCCAGGTCTCGGCGAATGCCAGGCTCCTCCATACAAAACCGAGCTGGAGCAGCTGAAATACTTGTATGGCCGACACTCCGCCGTTAAGCCAAAAGTTTGTCTCGAAAAGTACTTAAGGTTAATACGGGCTTTTCAGGGAGGTTTTGGGGATATACTCCTATTGTGGAGCTCATTTCTGTCTGTTACTCCATGACATTCATCCACTCTTTAGATTTACAAATTTAATAAGGTAATGTGAGATATCACAGAAGGGCATTTTTGTTATTACATGCACAGTGAGCTTTTCATTATAAATAATTTAATCATTTTGACTGCTTTTATAGCACAGATAGAGGACATAGAGCCTCCGCAATTATAATTCTGCTTAGAAATCCAGTTGGCATTAGGCAGACAATTCTCCTCTCTTAATTCAAGGAATATTACATAAACGGCCAGCTTTTACTGGAAATCAACATACAATAAAGTGCACACGCAAGCGACTTAACATTTAGTCCTTCATTTTGTACCGTCACGCTGTTCTAATCAGACACAATAATAAAGGGCAAAATGTACATGTATGTACAAATTGCATTTTCTTTAGTCTGTAGGCACAAATACTTTGGGAAGGTCACGTTCTGAGCGCTTTACTGTCCTACTTGCTCAAATTCAGGATGAAAGGCAATATTTCCTTGCCTTATTACAACACTGCAGACCAGAACACTATTCCCACAAGAGAACAGACAGACGCTCACCAGAAACACACTGCATGCTAAAGGACCTACAGAAAGCATGCATCCTGACCTTCTAACGCATTTTACCATGTCATTCTGCCTGCTAACTTTTAAAAAGTAGCGTGCTTTAGCAGAAAGTGATGATTACTGTAGACAGGCTTGAGGCAGAGAGTTGAGATGAAGCACCCTGCCAGCCTGTGATTCTAAATAATGATTTATAACGTGTGGCAACAGAGCCAGGGTCATGATCTGGAGTTAAATCCGAGTTTGAGTACATTCTGTACCCATTAACAGTTGATAGCGCATGCTTGTCTGGATATGCACCAGTTTTAAACTACAGGCACCCCCGAAAGGTTCGGGCTCGTCATCGCAAAGATCACTTTTGGAAATCGATTATGCGCCAATATTTCCGTGCTCCTCGCCGGCGATCAATCCGAGACTCGGGTCCCATTTTGACCCCCGTTTGAAGTAGAAATCTGACGCGTGACGCTCCGGAGTGGACAGACTATAGTAACATCGCATAGGCACGTTGTAGCGTGCGAATAATCAAATTGGAAGCAGACGAGAACATTGAGTAACAAACTGTAACAAACTGGCAAGTTAACCCTTTCGCTTCGTATTGAGGCACTAGTAACCTCCATCCGGCTAGACGTTTCTCGCGAGTTTGAGTGTGGAGCGCGGCGCAATATTTTGGCTATTACCAAAATTTTTAACTAAGCACTCCCATCTACTGTCGCCATTTTATACATAGAGGCGACTTCACGCGCCGCATATGAGTGGAATAACAAGGCACGCTTCTCTCTACTAGAACTACTTTTGAAGACTGTTCGCGTCACCTAAATAAATCGCTTTCACTTCTTTGAAAAGTCAAAGTTCCCTACCTTTTCGTCGGCTCTGGTGACTGCGAATGGAAATCCGTTATTGATACAGAAATAAATAACATTTAGGTTTCGCTCCGCTCCGGGTCTCGGGGGAACAGGAGGGGCCGAGACCTCTCCTCAGATGAACCCTGTGAACTAACGTGAACCCGTCGGGTCACCGCGATAAGGAGCATCTACTGCTTTATGGCACACTGGTTATGTGCCCGGCTGACATGGGCGCTGCTGGAGTGGCGAGAAGGGAAAGAAATGTACGCCAGGCGCTCTCAAATAAGGGCACGTGATTAAAACGCGTCACCCAAACCCAAAATCCTGATCCTACCCCTCTCTGTTCTAGGACGGGCTGAGCAGACACACTGAAGGGAGTGACTCATGCGCAAATGTCTAATATAGCCAGAAATATGGAGCAGCGCTTTCGGTCAGTAGGTCGTATAAGGACGAGGGGGGAAAACAACCATAGTAGACAACCGATCGCGAACATGTGCCTACTACATATAGCCTAGGCTACTACACAAACCACCGTACGGAACAGGAATAGCTACGAAACGCTGCCCGTAGTGTTACAACAGAGTAAAATAAAATACAATACAATGAAATAAAGCACAATAGAATCTTTATAGCCACGCGACAAAACTGGAAATTGTTGCGCAACATGCAATTCAAATTATTAGAACAGAATAGAATAGAATAGAATAGAATAGAATAGAATAGAATAGAATAGAATAGTAACTCCATTGATGCACAACCGCGTGTGGGGAGAATTAATGTGCAACATTCAACAGAATACACATGATCAGAATGGAACAGAATAGAATCTCATTAGCCACACAACCAAATTGAAAATTGGTGTGCAGCATGCTGTACATACTAATACTGGAATAAAATAGAATAGAATATGATCTCCAGTGCTACACAACCAAGGCCAGGGGAAATTAATATGCAACATGCAACAGAATGCAATTATTATTGGTAGGCCTATTATTAATGGGATAGAATTGAATGGATGATGGTGTTGTTGTGGAACATGCAATTAAATAGGCTACAGATATTATTTTTTTATCAGTATAGTAATATATAACCATTATTATTATCATTAAAGAATGGGTAGAGAGACTATTTTGCCACAATTAAGTTATTCCTGTTGTTATCTTTGGGTAATAATCACTGGAAATATTTATACATTTTATTACTAATGATGATAAATATGCACAGCTGTGCTCAAACGTGTCCTTGGTTCTGCCATTTTAACCATTAACAGTTTCAGAAACAGTGATTACTTTTTGAGAGGGTCATATAAGGTGAAAGTAAATCTGAGAGTTCCCACAGCCTGCTGTTGTGCTCACTGAATTGATAACAACCAGTCAACCAGAGTGCAACAAACACCGGCCTGTCTGTTATCAACAGGTTGTGTGATACTCAGTCCTTGTAGGTGCGCACATAAAATACGTGTAATGTTTCAAAGTATTTACTTTTCTTTTCTTAGGATGTGGTGGAAGACCTGCTATCCAGGGGCTCCCCCCTCACGCCACAGTGGCAATTACACCTTCAGACGTGCAGCTTTTTTCTTTTTTTCTTTTCTTTTCTTTTTTTTTTTTTGACAGTACAGGCAGAGATGAATCTGATTGGATAAAGCCCGAAAACACCTACTGTCCATTACGAGACGGTTGCCATGCGGTTTGGGCTTTTCCTTCATTAAGGCCTCGGCACAAATTTTTCATTTTCTGGTGTAAATGCATGATAAACACAGTTTAGCTTTATAAATATTAAACAGAGAAAACTGAGGTTAGTTGTCACAGTAACTATATTTCAGTAATAAGGTTTTGAGTCAAACGTCCAATGGCATGAACGTGTTTCTCTTGCAGTAATCTTATTTTTTAAACAACTAGTTCTAACATTTTAAAGCAGATTCTTTTATTTTTTTATGAATTTTGTCCACCAAACTATAATGTCATTACCCCCCTTTTTTTTTGCTGTAGCTATTGAATAATCACCATATAATCAAGACACGGTCAGTGAACTGAACTATATAATTGAAAGGCTGAGAATTTAAGATATCTGTTAGAGTGGTTTGCTGTTTTATGTTATCCTTTACATTACTGCTATTATATTGTTTGCTTGCTGATTGTTTGATTTTCTTTCATAATTTTTTTACTGTTTAAATTTTGCTGAAAAGCTTGGATGACAGGCTTCACAAAAAAAAAAAAAAAAAAAAAAAAAAATCTAAGTGTATTTAATAAACTGTATTTTTTTCCCAAGCAAATGTCCAGTTAATGTTAAGTCAATGCTTCAAAATCTTTGACGTTTGTGCCTGTGCATAAAATATGCATACAATGGTTTATTCGATTACAGAAGAAACGAATGGAGCTAGTATGTTTACTAGCTTTATTCTATTACAAATTACCGATTAAGAATAGTATGTACATTTGTATTATTAAATAATATATATGCAAACACTAACAATCTACGAGTTACTCAAGCAAGAATAGGAGTTTTGGAGGAGGGCCTCTTAGACATGCCACCATAATCTTAACTGATTTTATATTGGTGTTTATATGATGTATTATTACCCGAATTTTATGAGGCCATTTACTTTCACAACACCACCGTGAGTATTTCACATTCAACAACACAGAGGAGAATCATACACGCCGCCTTTGTTTGCCTCCGAATTCAAACTCTTAGCCAATAAGCGCCAAGCAGATTATCCAATGGCGTTCTTACTTGGCGGACACGTGACGCAACAACTTGACTGGCAACAACGCACCGACCAATGGCCGTCTGGCGGTGGGCTGGGACCAGGAGACAGGTGTTAGAGAGTGAAGTATTCAACTCAGGAAACGTTAGTGTGATTAATAAACTTTAAGCTATGGCGCTTTCCCAGTGTCTTGAAGATTCCCCGGGCTGGCGGACACCGAGGACAGGACAGGACCTAAATTTGAAAGAGCTTTACAATGAGAGACACCGACTCGCTCTGGAGGAGCTGGTGGCCGGCGGAGTCGACTCCTTCATGGGATTCCTGAAGAAAGAGAGAATCCCTAACTTTCTCTCCGACGACGAGATCAGGCGCATCTCCCGTGCTGCTGTAGTGCCTAAATCACTCTCTTTGAACGGAGACGAGTCTCATTTGGACCAGTCTGGCACATTGGACTGCTCATCTGTCACGTATTTCCCCGAAGTGTCTGATATTGAGCCTCCAGTTTTAGAGATGGGCTGGCCTGCGTTCACCGCTGGGTCTTTTCGTGGAGTTACACGCGCCGTCGCCTACTTCCAGCCGAGTTATGGAGAGTGCATTTATAGTTGCAAAGAAGCAGCTAGGAGGATGATTAAAAATGCAAAAGAGGTATTTCTGAGGCTAAAAAAATAAAATAAATAAATAAAGTTTAAAAAAAATTATAAATAAGTGGACACGATACTGTTAGTTAATTCATCTGTGGTAAACTGTTCTGTTCTAAAGCAGCTTTACAAAAATAGTGCCTCGATGACAAGCTTTAACATTTAATCATTAATATGAACACATCTATTAAGTATAATTTTGTTACTGGTATTCAATCTCAAATTACCAGTATGTAATCCAATAGTGATTATTATCTTTTTAAATTTTACTATTCAATAGATACTAGTACTTATTCCAAAAGAGATTACTTCATTTCAGTCAGTGACATTGCTACTTGTCATTATCCCAACAGTGACTAGTAATTATTCCATTGTAACTTGTAACATAATTTAATTTATATTTACCAGATTTAATTCTGTGTATATGTATATATCAAATATTAATTTCCAACTAGTATGTATTCCAGTTGTTGCTGGTACTTGTTTTTACTAGTAGATGTTTCTAGTAACTAGTTCTATATTCCACTTTTCTAGTTCTTTTTAAACAGATATTTGTTAAGCAGTAGTGTAGCTACTAAAAACGAGTAGCTAATAAGTAGCTACTAATGAAATGGAAACATATCTATGTCTGTTGAATTAATTAATCATTAAAAAATAAGTAGCAAAAATAGATCCAAATAATTTAGAAGTAATATTTAAATGTCATAACACTTTCATTTAGCTATTTTTTATTTATTGGCATTAATTAATTTGTTTTCAGATTTCCTAGTTGAAACTTTTAAGAGGATTAAAATTATAATCAAAAACCAAGCAACGGCAATGAAAAGAATAACAATGAATTCAAGATTATGATGATTTAAAAATCTCTTTCAGTTGTATTAAAAAATAAATAAATCAGCCTTTGGGTATTATAGGTGATGGAAAGGTACGTGTGTGGCTTATTCAAAGTAGCACTCTGGATCTTGAATGTGGAATGGTAAGAATGCACAGACGCGTCTATCACACTGAAGTGTTACCTCTAAGGGGCTGAACCTGGAGATGCCACAACAGGCTCTTCAGTCCTTCAAATGAAGGGGTTTTTGAGCTGAATGTATTGAGGTTATACCTGCAGGCACCCTGGATCTGTTCCAGCTTGCATGTACTTAAAAACCAAACGTAATAAGAAATCATCAAGGTGTGTAGCCAGCGGCTGTGCAGTCATGACATTCATACCAATGAGCTAGAACGTCGAGTTCAGTGATGCTGAAGCTCTAAGATTTTAATTCATTTCCCACCATGATAACCAAACATTACTCAGTTACATAAAGAAATGTTTACTGCTGTTAATTTCTCATTAATCAGAAATTTTTATCCTTAGGTGATTGCCATTGTGACAGACTCCTTGACCGACCTGGATATCTTCCAAGACCTGCAGGAAGCTTGCACACGCCGCAGAGTTCCTGTGTATATTCTTTTAGACCAGTCTTCTGTTCCCTCATTCTTACAGATGTGTAAAAACCTTCGTTTACAGCTGGATGAACTGCTGGTATGAGTTCTTCATGCTAATATTATTGTTGTTTTATATTTAATAGATTTAGTATTTTTTTAATTGCATTTTTAAAATGTTTTATTTTATTTCTGAAGCAAATGAAAGTACGAAGCGTAACGGGTTCTACCTACTACATGAGATCAGGTGCTCGGATCACTGGAAAGGTTCATGAGCGTTTCATGCTGATTGATGGAAACAGAGTGGCCACAGGTTCATATAGGTAATAAAGACCCCTTTTCCACAAGATCCTAAAGGAATAAAAGTGAAAATTGTTGTTCCAAAACTGTATGACTTTCTTTATTCTGTGCAACACAAAAGAAGATATTTTGATAAATGTCTCTTCTTTTTTTTTTCTTTTTTTTTTGTCCATACAATGAAAGTCAATGGGGTCCAATATTGTTTTGGCTTTCAAAGTATGGATGACAATTTTTTTGTTCAAAATATTTCTGTTTTCTATTTTGCATGGGTGTAACCTTTCAGACAAAGTAGATTAATTAGATAGAAATTATGTATTTTGTTACATTAAATGAATAGATTTTAACTTTGCAAATGTCAGACAATCGGTGCATAATCATTATGACTCCGGTTCTATTTATACATTTCCTATTTATTTTGGCACATTTGTATCTACAGGTTTAACTGGACAGATGGCAAACTAAACAGCAGCAACCTTATCGAGTTATCTGGCCAGATAACCGAGAAATTCGATGAAGAGTTCCGCATCCTCTATGCCCAGTCCCTGCCACTGCCGGCGAATACAAGAGCTCCCTCTAGTGCCAGAAGCAGCAGTTTATATGACCATCTTGTCCTCAAACCACCTGGAACGCCTCCCTCCTACTTGGCACGAACAACAAAGCCTCAACCAGAATGTCTGACGAGCACTCCAGCCAGACTTCATACCCCAGAGATCCAACAGATGAATAAAGACACTGAAGATCGAGACAGAAAGAGTAACCCAGTTTCTGATACTTCCACTCTAGGTGAGGACTGGATCGAGCAAGAACTCAGAGAAGACGCTCTCACCTCGGATGACCCTCCTCGTTTGCCGGCAATTAATGTTACTACTCAGACTCAGACAGTCGATGTAATGATCTCTCCCCCTGTACCTTCCTGCGACATTTCAACACAAACCACCTGCCAAACAGCAGACGTGAGCGTGCAAACATGTGCTGACAACAGCAAGCCTAAATCAAAAACCTCGTCCAGCAGCAAGCAGATCAACCTCAATACTTCATCCACTTGCAACCCACAGGAGGTGGACTGTCATCCACCTGTCTGTCTTGCCCCGCAAGAGGTCAACCTGAGGGAATGCTTCCTCAAGATCACCAAAGAGCGACAGCACCACTACAGCTCCATTCGCTCCAAGCTCGACCACATGGTGACACTGCTTTCTCACAAGAGGGAACTAGTGGACTTAACTAACCTGACGCTGAGGCCCGGCCTGCACCGAGGACGCAAGGGTCAGCAGGAGGGCAGGCAGGTTCACAGTACACTTGACAATGTGATTATGGGGACTTGGCCCAGGTCGAGATGTCTGCAGTAACATGAACACAGGAGAACAGCGCTGGTGGTGGTCTATGCAATGGTTTAGTACAGCACTTTTTTTTTTTTTTTTTTTTTTACAAATCAGAACAAAGCTTGTAGATTAATCAGAAAAATAGTTTGAATGATGTGTATGCAATACAAAAAAAGAGAAATGTGCAAAGATACTGATTTTTTTTTTCTGAACTTGAATTGTACTTCTTGTATTTGATGGGGGAATTATTAGCAGTCTTTATAAACTCTAGTTAGATAAACTAAAGTACTTTTTCTTTTTGGTGACATTTTGAAATCTACTTTGTCTGTATCTGGTTGTCTGTTTCTTTCTGTGTTGTTTAAAGTTGTGGAGTTATGAAAATGATTTCCTTTGTAACACTATTACTTTTATAGTCATATATTGAAAAAAACAATAGTCACTCATGATTATGTGTTTGATGTGCCTTGGATGATGTTAGTGAAAGGAATGAATCAAAATAGTTGTACTAAATTGGAAATGTTTGGTACTTTGACTATGTTTGACGCATTTGAATATTTATTTCACCAAAGACTAAAAAAAACAAAAACAGTTCATTGTTTTATGATTGCCTCATTTTAATAAAACTCGTCATTTGATGAAGTTTGTTGGAGTTTTTTGTGGGGGTGGGGAATGTAACACATTTATAAAAGCTCACTTAGTATTAAATACAGGAATGTAATGTTTAAATATATATTCTTATATAGAGATTTTCAAAATATATACCAGATATATAAGATTTCTATTTCAAATATGTTTCTATTTTAAAATATTGCATTAGAAACCTTTAAATGAACATATTTCACAATATGATCATTTTACTGTATTGTGCACTGCACAAGACCAATGAAAAATCTTGCTAACAACCTTCTTACACACTAAATGTATATTTTTATACTAAATGTATATTTTTAATAACATTATATATTTAATGTTCAGTATAGTTACTGACTTGCATGCTTATGTTAACAGATTGGTGAGTTCTGGGTTATGTTTTATGATTGTATATAAATGCTTCCTGATCTGCTCAAGGGCTGCACTA